>CM061064.1:426000-761000 GCA_030762895.1 Sophora flavescens | reverse complement strand
AGGGCAAGGTAAAGAAAAACTCATTGAGGGGCGGTTCCACCGGGATCCCATTGCTTGTAACATAAGTCCCACATGGTAGCCAAAGGGTGGTAGTTCATTCCATGCTTCCCTAACTTGCAGCCTTTATACGGAAGTGGGTGCTTGACAATCATAGTAACCTCGCCCAGTGCGGCGGACTTTTCACTTCCTCTGGGGTCACAGATGACCTCTTTCTCAATAAAATCCTCCCAATAAAAGTGGGGCTCAACCTCTTGGACTGGCCATGGTGCAAATTCTAGAGGCTTGAACTCCATCACCGGTTGTTCCACAGTGGGAGGTAGCTGCTCAATGGTTAGTGTATTTGGAACTTCGGCTGAACAATCGGTATCACTCTCACTATCATCCTGCAGAATAGAGTCAAGAAACTGGCCACAAACAGCACACGGGTTAGTGTCGAGACAGTTAGTACATGTAGTAAAAGAAACCGAGTTAGTAAAGGTCGATTGTCCGGACTTTACCTGCACACGGGTTCATCCACCCCATCATTCTCAACACATGCATTTGATTCCACAGGTTCTTCATTATCCTCAAGCTTTTTGCCTTGATTGTCAGGATGGAATGTATAAGCTCGAGGCCAATAAGTAGCATTTGTCAGAATGGGGCATGCCTCATACAGGTGCTCAGGAGAGCCGCACATGCCACAAAACTGTGTCTGCTGAAACAATTGCTTCAAATAAGTGAGCTTATCAGTAAGATCCATAACCAGACAAATTCAGCAAATTTTTTTTTTTTAAGCTAATAACAACAAACCAGAGTCCCCGGCAACGGCGCCAATTTTTGGTCGCGCTGTCGCCACGCGCCAAAAAGAACGAGCGATTATTAAAATAATGTAGTATAGAGCGACAACTCGGATCGTCTCTCAAGGACTCTTAGGTGTTGTTATTATTAACAGAAAAAGTTAGAAATGGGGGGTTTTGGATTGAAACTAAAATAAAGAAAACAAAACAGAACAAAGAAAGAAAACAGAGCAGTAAAACAGATTAACAAATAAACTAAAGCGATTAACCTACTGCTTTTGGTTTCCCAACTATCATCGGTTCATGCAAATTCCTAGCCCTAAGCAGATTCTAATCCCCTCCCGGTTGTAGCAATAATTCACAAGCGGAACCACTACTATAGATATATGTCCCTATTCCCGAATTAAGCAAACGGGGTTAAGCACTTCGTGAACTAAGCGAACACGAAACGTACACACGCGAATTAAGCAAACGCGATTATATATAGGAACATGATATCACCGAGATAAACCAACACAACACAATATACTCCTGAATTAAGCAAACAGAAATATAAAGCATGGCATTGAAAAGAGAAAAGGAAATGAAAACAGGAAATACAAGAACCTCAAGTATGGATAGAAACCAATTACAGTAGATTAATCTAGGAGACTAATTCTCCATAACAAACATAAGCAGAAAAGGAAACAAAACAAACTACAACTACTGACTAGCTAAGACTAGCCAAAACTGACTAGCCTGACTAACTATGACTAACTCCTCTCTCAATATCTGAATGCTCCTTTTATTAACTTCAACCTCTGCCTCTTAGCTTTCCAAAGCCACTTAATTTGCTTAATTATGAATTAAGATGAGGGAGTTATGTCCACATTCAACTCATAGGGCAGCTGAAATGCCTCTGACTTCACATGGATTAAAGCCCTTCAAAACGGCTCTGTTTGGAATAATGGTATTCATGAGAGTTAAAGCTCTTTGTTTGATCTTTCATTTGCCACCGGTTTCAGTTCCAACCGACATCTACAGCCCAAGTTATGGCCCAATCTTCATGACCAGTTCAGGTTCCAGTGACAGCAATTATGTTCTGACTTCAAGGCCCAATGTGACCCACTATACATCCAATTCAGCATCTGAGTTCTTCATGAAAGTTGTTGGGCTTCCTTTTAGCTTTCCTGTTCTGACTCCTACGTTTCTGTTTTTATAAGAGGGCCGCGCGTCACGGGCGTGATGGCCTCTCGCCTGTGTGTACTTCCCTTCTTGCTCTTTTTATTAACCTGAAAATAAGAAAATAACATAAGTGTTTTATTTAACTCTAAATCAACTAAATTAACATAAAAACACTTTACAGACTCAAAATACTACTTAAGGACAATCAAGTCTAATTTGGGTGAAAAATGATATAAAATAAGCACAAAGCCATGGTCTTTATTAGTTATAAAACTAGACTAGCCAGAGGCTGATCAAGGGTTGAGAGTGATTTAGGGTTGAGCGTGATGAAAAGAGAAAAGAGACGTACGTACAGAGCGAAGTGCAGAAGGCGCGCGAATGAAAACATAAAACAACATTTAACGTCAGTTGTATTAAACAACTGACGTTACAATTAATTTTTTAACGTCAGTTTTATTAACAACTGACGTTAAATATTATTTTTTTAAAAAACACTTTTAACGTCAGTTGTTGAATAAAACTGATGTTAAAAGTGTTGTCTGTATAAAGTAACATTCTTCTGTAACAGTCTGTAATACTGCCTCTTCTTTTCCTCTATATTTCTATTCCTTCACAAAATGGCTCTGAGACCTGTGTTAATTGAGTGACAACAGGGCATTTCAGATAGCTAGGGATATAGGATTATTTACGTCAGCTATTTATTTAACTGAAGTAAAAATCACACTTTTAACGTCAATTGTATAAACAACAGACGTTAAAAATAAATATTTTTTATTTTAAAAACACTTTTAACTTCAGTTTTATTCAACAACTGACGTTAACAGACCTGTGTGACAACAGGGCATTTCAGATAGGGATATAGGATTATTTACGTCAGCTGTTTATCTAATTGAAGTAAAAATCACACTTTTAACGTCGGTTGTATAAACAACTGACGTTAAAAATAAATATTTTTTATTTTAAAAACGCTTTTTACGTCAGTTTTATTCAACAACTGACGTTAAAAGTGTATCTTCCTATTCCTTCTGGCGTTTTCTTTTCTGCACGTTTATAATATATGACTGCCAGGCCAACTCCCAATGCGCCTTGGAACCTAATGCTCTTAATGATCAATTTAATTTTTTAGCAACTTACGACGCCCAGTAACTTCATCCCCTACTCCTATAAATAGCTTCATTCCTTCCTTTAATTTTTTTGCTTCACAATATGGCCCTGCCATGGAGATTAACTTCATCACTCTTTCTTCCTATACCTAGACTTAAAGGTCTCTGTCTTAATGGTCAAAACAACTTCTGAGGTTGTGTGAATCACGTAACATGGATGGTAAGGTTGGGTGAATCACGTAATGTGATTTGCACACATCATCATCCTTCTGGAGAATCGCGACTACGGTTCCAAAACTTCGGCTTTGGAACCAAGTGGTTGTTCCAAGAATATTGCTTGAAACAGATCGAGTGCACCATTCACTCTGCCACGGCTCCAAAGTGATTTGTGGATTCAGATGGAGCATCGACTTCAAATGAGGGAGGGGATGCATTCAATGTTGGAGATTCCCGAGCACAGATCGAGAAGAAAATGATGTTGAAGCAGAAACTTTTTTATATTTTAGTGCTATATATCTTGCGAAAATTTTTTATCTTTTAAACATGTAATTGTAACTTATGAATCGCTTCAATGAGAAGAATCAATGTTGGAGATTCTGATCAGCACAGGACTGAGAAGAAAATGATGTTGAAGCAGAAACTTTTTTAATTTTAGTGCTATATATCTTGCAGAAATTTTTTATCTTTTAAACATGTAATTGTAACTTATGAATCGCTTCAATGAGATATGATAGTGTGATTTTATATCATATTTTATGTTCACTTTTGCATGCATTTTTCATATAGATTAGGCATTCTTTATTTGATTTTATTAGTTTTTTTATCTTGGAACGGATAAGGCGGTGTTGTGGTGTTGTTTTGCAGGAATTAATGATTAAAATGCTCAAATCCAGTTAATTTGGAGTTTGCATGAAGGAGGAGCATGTCTTAAAATTGAGGGGAGAAAATAACAAGATGTCAAGAGTCTATAGAAAAAATAAATTGCTTTTGGCTTGTTACAAGAAGTAAGAAAAGATGAAAAAGCATGGAACAAATGGACTCGAATTTTGCCAAAAGAAATGAAGCCCACGTGAAATTGGTTTTGGGCAAACTGGACTAATCCAAATTAGATTGGATTTGGAAAGAAAAAGATGGGGGCTGACGTCCCGGAGCTCTAGAGAGAGTTCTTTGAATTAAATGGAAAAATGAATAGCAATTATGAGGGCATGTGCTGATGTTAAGGAGTCTTGAATGAGAGGGAGGAAAGATTGAAACAGAACATGGAAGTTTTGGAATAAGAAGCAGGCAGCAGTGCATAGAAAAAGGAGAAAGTGTAACGTACATGAGCAGTAACATAAATGAATAAGAATAAAGGGAGGTTTTGCTGCGTGAAAAGGGGATATATTTTCTCTCAGAAAAGTAACAGACAAGGATGGGGCATTAAATGAAGGAGCGATGTCGATTATGAAGAGGAGGCCATAAGGCAGCACCATTAAGGAGATATTACTCTCTCTCGAATGGAAAAAGAGAAAAACGGAAAGACAAGAGAGACTGAGGGGGCGTGATTTTCTTGGAACCAGAGGCAGTCTGGAGGATTACTCCCATGGAATCCCTTCTTTCCTTCTTCTATGTTTCTTTGGTTGTGGATATTAGCATGAGTAGCTAAACCTCCATTGTTGGGGTTAGGGTAACTATGTCTGAATTCTCATTGTAATTGATTTAATCTTGCAATACAATTTCTACTTTGTTATTGAGTGATTGAATATCTGTGCTTAATGCTTGTTGTGGCTAGCACCCCCATGACTCGATTTGTGTTTTAATATGCAATTGGAAAATTCGTGTTAAAACCGGAATTGAATTCAATCACCTAGTAAGCCTTTTATCTAGGAATGGAACTAGGTTTATTAGCAATTGTGTAATCCCTACGCTTAATGCAAATTCACTAATCTAGGCCTCCTAAGGAATTAGGGTCTATTAGGGATTTAGGCTCCGGTCATCCGAGGAATCGGGGCTTGAGTAAAGTAGTGGATTGATTGTCATAACTGAAGTAGAAACTGTTTGTGAGTGTTTAATTGCATGAGAATGAAGTTTAGTGAACCTAACCCCAGCTACTTTTATCATATTTGAAAACCTTCTTTTATTGCTTTCCGAGTATTTGAGAAAATCATAAAAAGAGTTGTTATTTTGTTAATTTTAACTTTTGTTAGCATAGAACTCTCGTCAATCCAAGAATCGCTTAAATAGTAATTGAATAGGTACGTGCTAGTACTTGTTGCAGTCCTCGTGGGAACGATAGAACGGTCTTACCAACTTATTACTTGCACGACCGGGTATACTTGCCCGGATTCGTCAACAAGTTTTTGGCGCCGTTGCGGGGACTGTATTTCAATATTATCATATCCATTTTGGTTACTAAATTGATCACAAAATTTTTCTGTTTTAAAATTTTTCTTTTATGTTATAAACCGTGTGCTGTCATTTTTTTTTTAGTGTGTTTGTTGTTGTGTGCTAACCTTTACTACTAACAATCTTGTTTGCTAGACTGTTTGTGTATGCGAGGTACTATTCCAGCTGACCAACTCCTATACGATCCAGAACTTGAAAGAACAGCTAGGAAGAATAGGAAGCAAGCAAGACAGCATAACTTGTTAAGACAACAAGGAGAAGAACTAGAGACTTCCACCTCTCAGGTTACTCAAGAAGAACTCAAGATGGCAGGGAATGGTGAAGATACTCCACCACCACCACGGAGGACACTTGGTGACTATTCCAATACAAATTTCAACAGGCATGTCACTAGTATAGTGAGACCTCCGGTGAACTCCAACAATTTTGAACTCAAGCCAAATCTCATCAACATGGTTTCACAAAATCAGTTTCTTTGGGTTGGAGAAGGAAGATCCTAACAGTCATATTTCCACTTTCCCCGGAGTTGTGTGATACAGTGAAGATAAATGGTGCTTCGATGATGCAATTCGACCGAGATTGTTCCCTTTTTCTTTAAGAGATAGAGCCAAGTCTTGGCTCCAAGTCACAACCAAGGGGGAGTTTCACTACATGGGACAACTTAGAAGAAAAGTTTCTGGCAAGGTTCTTCCCCACATCAAGATTTGTAAAGGCAAGGGGTGACATCATGAGTTTTTCTCAACAAGAAGGTGAGACATTGCATGACGCCTGGGAAAGGTTCAAGGAATTGCTTCGAAGATGCCCAAATCATGGTTTTGATGATCTTACTCAGATGCAAACATTCTGTAATGGATTGAGACCATCAACCAGGTACATGTTGGATGCCTCAGCTGGAGGTTCAATGAATACAAAGACAACAGAGGAAGCCCTGACTTTGATAGAAGCAATGGCCTCTAATGATTACTTGATGCATCATGATTGGGGTCCCACACAAAGAAGGGAGTGTTGGAGCTAGATTCACAAACTGCATTGTTGGCTCGGAACAAGATCATGACACAACAATTGGAGTCTCTTACTAAACAATTATCTCAACTCCCACAACAACTCCAAAATGTTCAAGGGACGACCATGCCACACCAAAGCAGTCCGAGATGTGATTTTTGTGGAGGTGATCATGAGAATGGAAGATGTGAGGCACCACCTAGTTCCCATGAAGAAGCAAATTATATGGGGAACTATGGGCGACAAGGCAACAACCAAGGGTGGAGGAATCAACCAAATTTTGGTTGGAATCAAGATGCCGGGCCAACAAGCAAGCCTCCTCCTACACAATGACTTCAAGATCGGGTTTCTAATCTGGAGAACACACTCAATCAGTTTATGCAGTTGTCCATGACGAACCAGAAAAATACCGATGCTTCGTTAAAGAATTTGGAGGTTCAAGTTGGCCAAATTGCAAAGCACCTAGCCGAGCAAACTAGCAGCAGTTTTTCTGGTAACACTCAACCTAATCCGAAGGAGCATTGTAATGCTATTGTGTTGAGGAGTGGAAAAAGTATTGAGAATATGGGCGGTGAACCTTTGGTGAAGAATCAGAATGTTGATGGGAAAACAGAATTGAGTGCTGAGAAAACAGAAGAAAAAGGCCAAGATGTTATAGTTGAGGAAGAAGAAAAGGTCAGAGAACAAGACAAGAGGGAGAAGCTAGTAGATGAGAATTCAATTTTGAGGAAGACTAAAAGTCAGCTTTTGAAAGATTGGGACAAGCCTCAAGTGATTCCCTCTTATGTGAAGTTGCCATACCCTCATTTGACCAAGAAAAAGGAGAAAGATGACCAGTTTGCTAAGTTCCTTGATATTTTCAAGAGGTTGCAGATCAATATCCCTTTTGCTGAAGCACTTGAGCAAATGCCCAATTATGCAAAATTCATGAAGGAACTGCTCACGAAGAAAAGAAAGATCAAAGAAGGCGAAACTGTTGCCTTAATCGAGGAGTGCGGTGCGATCATCGCAAAGGAAGCTACCTCCGGATTTGAAAGATCCTGGTAGTTTTATAATCCCTTGCACTATTGGGAATGTTGCTATCGAGAAAAGCCTTATGTGACTTGGGAGCTAGTGTCAACTTGATGCCGCTTTCCATGTTGAACAAGCTTGGAGGTGGAGAGGTAAAACCAACCAGGATGGCATTGCGATTAGGTGACGGATCAATTAAGCATCCTTATGGTATCTTGGAAGATGTTTCGGTAAAGGTGGATAAGTTTATCTTCCCAGCAGACTTTGTGGTTTTAGACATGGAGGAGGATCTCAAGTTCCACTCATCTTGGGAGACCTTTTTCGGCAACTGGTCGGGCTTTGATAGATGTAGAAAAAGCCCGGTTGAAATTCAGAGTGCAAGAAGAAGAAGTAACTTTCAATGTATTGGAAGCTATGCATCGCCACGAGCAAGGAAGAGGGAGTGTTTCCGCATGGACATGGTGGATACAGTAGATAAAGAAGTCATTGCACATCAACACCATCCCTCTACTCCAGAGAAGAAGGAAAAGCCCAACATGAAAGCAAATCTGCAGCTATGCAAGACAAATGATGTATCAGTTGGTGAGGAAGTTGGCTCTGCTCATCTTGTGAAAACAGAACCTCCAACGGGAAGGAGTAGGAAAAAGGGCAAGAGGTACAGAGTGAAAAAGGCAAAGCAGAAGCACAATTGTTGGCCTTCAAAGCAAAATCAGCTCTTTACAGGAGTTTCATGGAAGAAAAGTGCTCTTGCAATTCTATGTCCAGCAGACCCCGGTTAATTGAAAGAAGTTGTCTACCCGTCAAGCTAGTGACGTTAAAGAAGCGCTTATTGGGAGGCAACCCAACATTTCTCAACTCTTCTCTTTAGTTGTTTCATTTTCTTAATAGTTTTCTTTTTGCCTTAACCTCTTGAATAATTTGAGAAGCTCAAGAGGAAAATAATCAATTGTCAATTGCCAAGTGTTTGCAGGGTAATAAGGAAGGAAGGGAGAGCAAGAAGACAAGGAGAAGAGAAAAAGGGGCAAAGAAAAAGCAAAGTCAGCACCCGCTACCGCCTCGGTAAGCCGTTCCAATTTTTTTTTGTTTTATTTTATTTTTCTTCTCCTATTTCCATCTTGATTGTCTACATTGGGGACAATGTAAATTCTGAAGCTTGGGGTAGGGGTATTTTGCATGTTCATATTTTGCATCTGTTCATGTTGCATTCATATAGTTTTGCATGATCACACAATTAGATTGCCCTTGCTTAGATTTTGTATCCAATAGTGAGAACTAAGTGCCCAATAATTTGTGATAGTGAATTGTTGAACCCAATTTGTTATTCTTGTGATATGGCTGCAAATGAAAATGTTTGAGATAATCTTGGATAGTTGATAATTAGCATCTGGTTCTGAGGATTTGTGTTTTTCATTGAATTCTGAACTAAAATGTGAGATTTTGAGCCAAAGGGGTACTCACTAAATATACCCCATTCTTTGTGTTAGAGTGGTTATTCCTCTTGGTTTGCTTTCTCTAGAACTTGACTTACAACCATTTTGAAGCTTAAAAAAATTTTTGGAAACATTTTTGAAAATGATTGAGGCAATAAGTATTTTTCGGGCCTTCTGAGTTTTGAATGATGAAATGCTACCCCTTAGTTGCCCAATTTTGAGCCTGAAAGAATAAAAATGCTTTTCTTGGTACCCTGAAATGTTTTGATAAATAATGTTTGATGGGACCTTCTAAAGTATTACAAAAGGGTGAAAAAGGTAGTTGAAAGTTTGGGAAAAGAATCAGAAAAAAATAATTCTCTTGATTTGAAAATTCTTCCCTTCTCCAAATAAAAGTAAAAGAAAAAGAAAATAAATAGAGAAGGGGAAGACAAAAATAAAAAGAAAAAGAAAGAAAAGAAAGGTGGAAAAATAAATTGAAAACCCAAGAAGGTATTTTAGAAGGTCATGTTGCAAATGCTTGATGTTTGTGTAGCCTTTTGAAATGTCCTTTTCTTGTTATCCCCACCTAATGATTAAATCCCATGGCCATGTTACAACCAAAGAAAAGACCTCTTGATTCTAATTTGTTTTCATTAATAAAGTAGAGATTTGGTTTATAGTCAAGCCTATGGTAGGATTCATTCCTTGAGGAAAATTGAGTGAAATGCCTTATTCTCCTAAACACTTGAGTGGTGAGGAAGAGAGCCAAGCAATTGAACAAGCTTGGGGTGAGCTTCAAGTGAGAAAGTGTGCCCAAATCAGTGAGAACATGAGTCTAAGGAACCTAAGCCTCTAATTGGACTTGAATTGATTGCCTCTTGCTGAATTGTTTGAATTGCCTATTGCTTGGATTATTTCTGGGGTTCTTAATTCACTATCCATGTTCGATTAGTTATATTTTCTGGCCTTAGTGATTGCTTGAGGACAAGCAATTGAATAAGCTTGGGGTGATTTGATAGTGTGATTTTATATCATATTTTATGTACACTTTTGCATGCATTTTTCATATAGATTAGGCATTCTTTATTTGATTTTATTAGTTTTTTTATCTTGGAACGGATAAGGCGGTGTTGTGGTGTTGTTTTGCAGGAATTAATGATTAAAATGCTCAAATCCAGTTAATTTGGAGTTTGCATGAAGGAGGAGCATGTCTTAAAATTGAGGGGAGAAAATAACAAGATGTCAAGAGTCTATAGAAAAAATAAATTGCTTTTGGCTTGTTACAAGAAGTAAGAAAAGATGAAAAAGCATGGAACAAATGGACTTGAATTTTGCCAAAAGAAATGAAGCCCACGTGAAATTGGTTTTGGGCAAAACTGGACTAATCCAAATTAGATTGGATTTGGAAAGAAAAAAAGATGGGGGCTGACGTCCGGAGCTCTAGAGAGAGTTCTTTGAATTAAATGGAAAAATGAATAGCAATTATGAGGGCATGTGCTGATGTTAAGGAGTCTTGAATGAGAGGGAGGAAAGATTGAAACAGAACATGGAAGTTTTGGAATAAGAAGCGAGCAAGCAGTGCATAGAAAAAGGAGAAAGTGTAACGTACATGAGCGATAACATAAATGAATAAGAATAAAGGGAGGTTTTGCTGCGTGAAAAGGGGATATATTTTCTCTCGGAAAAGTAATGAGACAAGGATGGGGCATTAAATGAAGGAGCGAGTGTCGAGTTATGAAGAGGAGGCCATAAGGCAGCACCATTAAGGAGATATTACTCTCTCTCGAATGGAAAAAAGAGAAAAACGGAAAGACAAGAGAGGCGAGGGGGCGTGATTTTCTTGGAACCAGAGGCAGTCTGGAGGATTACTCCCATGGAATCCCTTCTTTCCTTCTTCTATGTTTCTTTGGTTGTGGATATTAGCATGAGTAGCTAAACCTCCATTGTTGGGGTTAGGGTAACTATGTCTGAATTCTCATTGTAATTGATTTAATCTTGCAATACAATTTCTACTTTGTTATTGAGTGATTGAATATACGTGCTTAAGGCTTGTTGTGGCTAGCACCCCCATGACTCGATTTGTGTGTTAATATGCAATTGGAAAATTCGTGTTAAAACCGGAATTGAATTCAATAACCTAGTAAGCCTTTTATCTAGGAATGGAACTAGGTTTATTAGCAATTGTGTAATCCCTACGCTTAATGCAAATTCACTAATCTAGGCCTCCTAAGGAATTAGGGTCTATTAGGGGATTTAGGCTCTGGTCATCCGAGGAATCGGGGCTTGAGTAAAGTAGTGGATTGATTGTCATAACTGAAGTAGAAACTGTTTGTGAGTGTTTAATTGCATGAGAATGAAGTTTAGTGAACCTAACCCCAGCTACTTTTATCATATTTGAAAACCTTCTTTTATTGCTTTCCGAGTATTTGAGAAAATCATAAAAAGAGTTGTTATTTTGTTAATTTTAACTTTTGTTAGCATAGAACTCTCGTCAATCCAAGAATCGCTTAAATAGTAATTGAATAGGTACGTGCTAGTACTTGTTGCAGTCCTCGTGGGAACGATAGAACGGTCTTACCACCGTATTACTTGCACGACTGGGTATACTTGCCCAGATTCGTCAACAAGATACGATTTGATTATACATATATAACTTGTTTTATGTTAAGTGTTTATTTATTTTAATTTGCACAAGAATTTGTTAATTTACTAATTCAAGCTAATTAATTAAGATTAAAAATAAACTTTTTTTAAAAAAAGATTAGAAATAAACTGCACTATAGGGAGTGATGATCTGCGTTAAGAGTGACAACCCTGAGATGACAACGAAAGAAAGATAGGAATGAGTTGATTATTTACGTCAGTTATTTATTTAACTGAAGTAAAAATCACACTTATAACGTCAGGTTTATAAACAACTGACGTTAAAAGTTTTAATAATTTCTTCCAAAACACTTTTAACGTCAGTTCATTAAACAACTGACGCAAATAGTGATTTTATATTTACAAAACTGCCACCGCCTCACTTTTAACGTCAGTCCTTAAAACAACTGACGTTAACAGTGAATTAATTATTTACAAAACTGCCACCGCCCCCTTTTTAACGTCTAGTTTTTGGTTAACTGACGTAAACCTTTACCGTCTAATGTATATTTTCCACTAGTGCCTCCCCGTCCATCAGCAAGTGCAAAGAAATGGACGGGACCACTCCGTCCATCAGCAAGTGCAAAGCAATGGACGGGACCTCCCCATCCATCAGCAAGTGCAAAGCAATGGACGGGACCTCATCGTCCTACAGCAAGTGCAAAGCAATGGACGGGACCTCCCTATCCATTGCACGTGCAAAGCAATGGACGGGACCTCCTCGTCCTACAGTAAGTGCAAAGCAATGGACGGGACCTCCCCGTCCATCAGCAAGTGCAAAGCAATGGACGGGACCTCCCTGTCCATTGCACGTACAAAGCAGTGGATGGGACCTCCTCGTCCTATAGCAAGTGCAAAGCAAAGGACGGGACCTCCCTGCCCATCAGCAAGTGCAAAGCAATGGACGGGACCTCCCTGTCCATCAGCAGGTGTAAAGCAATGGACGGGACCTCCTCGTCCTACAACAAGTGCAAAGCAATGGACGGGACCTCCCCGTCCATCAGCAAGTGCAAAGCAATGGACGGGACCTCCCCGTCCATTGCACGTGCAAAGCAATGGACGGGACCTCCTCGTCCATCAGAAAGTGCAAACCAATGGACGGGACCTCCCCGTCCATTGCACGTGCAAAGCAGTGGACGAGACCTCCTCGTCCTACAGCAAGTGCAAAGCAATGGACGGGACCTCCCCGTCCATTGCACGTGCAAACCGGTGGACGGGACTACCCTGTCCATCAGCAAGTGCAAAGCAATGGACGAGACCTCCCCGTCCTACAACAAGTGCAAAGCAATGGACGGGACCTCCCCGTCCATTGCAAGCGCAAAGCAATGGACGAGACTACCCTGTCCATCAGCAAATGTAATGACTGGACGGGGCCACCCTGTCCATTTAGCGAATGCAGTGGACTGGACGGGACTACCCCATCCACAAGCAAGTCCAATGCAATGGACTGGCCCGGACCGCGTCCAACAGCAAGTCCAATGGGATGGCCTGGACCGCGTCCAACAGCCTGGACCGCGTCCAACATCAAGTCCAATGGAATGGCCTGGATCGTGTCCAACAACAAATTGATTATGAGCCCACTTCCTTTCTTTATTATTTTCTTCTTCTTCTTCTTTCTCTCTTTATTACTAGCATAATATCATAGAATAAAAGACGGACAAAAATGGGTTTTCACAGGGACTTTATTCTGTCTCTACACGGTTGGTTTAAGCTCAACCTTATTCCATTCGATGATGACAACATCAACAACAGCAAGTAACCATATGATATATTTTCCTTTTGGGATGAATGGCAGCTTGCTCTTGACCGTGTGTGTCCCAGACACAGTTGCCACTGAAGCCATCAAAAGCTTTATCAATGTTGTCCATGTAATATCTGCCAAGCAACCTGAAGAGTTCAAGATTAAAAAGTGAACTGAGACTGCTTCTAAGGAACTTGAGAAGAAATCTTCATCTCGCGAAACCTGGAAAAGATGTTTTACAACTCATATTCGCCTTCCTGACTCTGTGCCTGACAATGGACAAGGCTTGGACACATTGCTGAGAAAAAATGGAACTAGCAGCCTCTACAGACAAGCTTGCTTGGAGTTTTTCAGGCACTGACCAGTTTTTCTTCTTTATTCACTGAGGCTCTTGAGTCATTATGTACTCGTTCATATGCCATCAAGTAGGTAATTTATTTGTTCTACTTGGGATATAAGTTCAACATAAGGGCTGGGATTTTTTGCGGTAGGCTCTTATGGATCTTACTATTCGGTCTTATTTTGAAAGGTAAATATGAAAAATTATGGTTTCATTGTTTTTTATTTATTTATGGATGCATCTGAATATGGTCATCAGTGTTTTATCTGATTAGTTGGGCTTTTTTCTTTTCTGATGGGCATGGAGTGTATTCCTGATGGGATTGTGCCTAATTTGTTATTTTCTTCTTTTCTGACTTTTTCTTTTTTCTTTTTATGCTTCTCTTTTTTTCTTTTCCTTTTTGTCCCATGCACTTCCCCGTATTACGGCTCCGGAAGTCCCACACACTTCCCCATTGGCACATGACACGCACCCGTGTCTCAAAATTTCCGCTCCGGCGAAATTCAGAAAATGCTTCCAAAAATGCTTAATGTGAGATTCGAACTCTACACCTTGTTAAAGCCTTCATGCAACTCTGCCACTAGACCACAAGACCTGTTGCATATTATAATTACAAATATAATTATATTTACATATCTTCATTATAAGATTCCAGGCCAGCCTAAACTTTGATGTAGGTCAGGCTTAGGCCATAAAAATTAACCTATATCAGACTAATAGGTCAGGTTCAGGCCTTAAGATTGGAATGCAGACCGTGCTTATTTATGTTAGGGCCTAGCTGGGCCTAACCTACTCCCATCCCTAACCGCCACCCACCATTCCCATATAATCGCCGTCCATGGACACCCCATCACACAGTATCTGTCTCCAACCCATATCCTTGCAACCTCGCGAAACCCCTCTCCCATGTTACCTTATTACTCCGTTTCTGACACAAGATTGGAGGAGAAGTCAAAGATTGCGGCTCATGACAGCCGAAAAAAACAAACAACTACAGAGGATGAAGAAAAATGTATTTGGAGCAAAAGCGAGGGGACAACATCTGAGAAGCCTTCTTGATTCATGCTACCCCCAATTAGCTCCCTGGTTTGGCCAAAAATTGTCTAAGCACCTTTCAATCCAACCGCGAGAGTGTGAAGAGAATTTAATGGCAATAAATTTGCCATCTGACGCGCTGTCGCGCACGCGTCAAAAGATGAGCGATTAGTAAAAATGTAGTTTAGTGTGCGACAACTCGGGTATCGTATCGCAAGGACTCTCGTAGTGCTATTATCGCAGAAAATAAGTTTCTTGGGGGGGTGTTTGGTTTGAAATTGATTGGAAAAACAGAATGAAAACAGAGCGTAAAAACAGAGCAAATTACGTGATTATCAAATAAGACTAAGACGATCAATCTGCTGTTTCGTTTCCCACTATCATCGGTTCATGTAATTCCATGCCCTAAGCAGAGTCTAATCCCTTTTCGATTATAGCATCGATTAACAAGCGAAACCGGCGCTACGGGACATATATTCCTAATTCCGAATTAAGCAAACGGATGAAGCCCTTCGTGAATTAAGCAAACACGAATTGAACGCACGCGAATTAAGCAAACACGATTACGTTTAGGAACATACAATCATCGAAACAAATCAATACCCATTCGATACAAACTGAATTAAGCAAACAGAGAATATAAAATAGATATTGAAAGAGAGAAGAGAATTAAATCAGGAATTACAAGACCTCAAGTGTTTGTGGAAGCCGACTACAGCAGATCAACCTAGGGAGATTAGTTCTCCATCAAAAACGCAATACAAACAGAGAAAATTCGAAAACAAGGATTGGCAAAAGATCCATACGTTTCGCCCTAAACACTATTTATAACTTTGAGAAATCATGCAGACTCGTGAGGCGAGTGGCCTCTCGCGAGGCGAATATTAAAATGGCGCCTTCTTGAATTTGTATCCTCGCGAGGCGAGCGTGATTCTCGCGAGGCGAGTCTTCAAAACCTGGGTTGTCACAGCCGTGATGCCTATCACGGACAGACCGTGATGATCTCTGTCTTCGGGTGCTTATCTGTCATGGCCGTGACCTTCATCACGGCCAGGCCGTGATGGTCTCTGTCTTCAGGGGTTTCTCTTCACGCCCGTGATGGGTGTCACGGGGTGACCGTAATGCTTGCTGACTTCAGGCTCGCGAGGCGAGAAATAGCTCGCGGGGTGAGGCAGAGAACATGACTTTTCTGGCACTGGCTGGTCCTTACTCTCGCGAGGCGAGTATCTGATCGCGTGGCGAGTGTTTCCAGATTGCAATTTCCATTGTTTCCTTCATTCCTTGGACTCTAAGTCAACCTGAAAACACGAAATAGCCATAAGTGCTTTATTTGACTCAAAAACTGACTAAATAACCCTAAAACTACTTAAGGGACTCAAAACCTTGCTTGAGGACAATCAGGCCTAATTTGGGTGAAAACGAGATATAATCGGCACAAAACCACGGTCATACTAGTCATAAAACTAGATGAGCCAGAGGCTTATCAAAATACCCCAAACTTGAACTTTGCTTGTCCCCAAGCAAACTAAAACTCAAAACGACTCAAGACTTGGCAAGCTAGAAGGATTTCAACCAATTTCGCACAAATTTCAAGCAATTCATCAAAACAATTTTCCTTCAATGTTCCCCCTTTTCAACAATGTAATCCCCACAATCATTTATTCTGAACATCTGAGAATTTCATCAATCAAACAATCATTAATCTAAGTAGGGGATCTAAGTTACACACAAGAGGGAGATCACCAAATTCAAACAATCGCCTTCCTCACAAAGGGGTTTAGTGTTCACTCAATCTCTCAGTTTGTCTAGGCTAACAACATTTCACTCAGTTTCACTTTTAAGAGCACTTCCCATGAATTTGATTTTCATCTCAAAATGGTTCCCACAGAGAACATGCATGCAACATCAAAAGGTCTTTCAAGGTTGTAATGGGGCCTGGCTAAGGGAAGGATATACAAAGGTACTGGGCCGAAGTCCCTAGGAACTAAGAGAGCATGAAGCTATTTACACATTGAATTCCCTACTCAAGTTCCTATTCTTATTCTTCTTTTTGCCTTGGGTGGCTACAGCCCTTTTCTTCTAATACCCTTCTTGACATTTTGCTTCTTTTTTTTTTATTGAAATTTATTTTTTTGCCCTTTGGCTCCAACCTTTATTTTTTTTTCTTTTTCTCAATCCCCAACAACACATCATATCACTGTAGCCACCCCAAACTTAGTTTCTTGCAACCATTCTCTTGCTAAGCTTCCATGCTCTCCTAATCCTAAGATCGGGTTAACATGGTTTTTTTTTTTTCAGATTCAGGCTCATAACATAAGGTCAACATGAAACAATAGGCTAA
Organism: Sophora flavescens; assembly: GCA_030762895.1. Lineage (NCBI taxonomy): Eukaryota > Viridiplantae > Streptophyta > Magnoliopsida > Fabales > Fabaceae > Sophora > Sophora flavescens. Next base: position 744,047 of record CM061064.1, on the reverse strand, counting down.
TTAGGCTCAAAGGGGCTAACTAGGGAACATGCATTAGGGACTGGTTCAATTTAGGTTAAGTGGTTAATTCAAAGAAAATTGCCTAAATCATTTGATGCAAACACATAGACATGCAAACCATGAAGAGATTCAAGCAAATTCGGGAAAGTGCAACTCGAAAGTGATTCACACAATCAAAAACATGTTGGAGGCTCAAATCCTCACCCGGACATTCATGCAAATTGTTTGACCGAGATTCTATCCCTAGTGTGTGCACCTTATCACCCCAAACTTATCATAAATCATGCTCTCACAACAAAATATCTCAAAGTTCAGTTTTCAATTTTTCAAATGGGGATCACAATTTCCAAATTTCAAAAACCTAGGGGGGATCATCAACATAAATCATGCCATCAATCTGTGCTAAATCAACCAAAACCTACCAAGCTTGCCGACACAAGACACACATGCTCTTGAGCTTCTCAAATTATTCAAGAGCGAAAGAAAACACAACAAAACACAAAATACAACAAAACAAACGGTTCCCTCCCCCACACTTAAAACATACATTGTCCCCAATGAACAACACAAATATCAAAACAGAGTGAGGGAAAGGAAAGGGTGCTCCCTGATCAGGTTTCAGTGTATGTGGGCTCCCCCAAAGAGAGCTCCTCAACAGTAGCATCCACAGGTCCCGAGCTCTCATGAAATAGCTTCAGCCGCTGCCCGTTAACTTTGAATGCCTTGTTGCTACCTGCACTTTTAATCTCTACTGCACCATGAGGAAAAACATTAGTAACAACAAATGGTCCAATCCACCGGGACCGAAGTTTCCCAGCCATCAATTTCGAAAGGAGTTAAACAAGTAAAACCCGCTGACCCACAGAGAATTCCTTCCTAGTAATCAACCTATCATGAAAGTGCTTGGTTTTCTCCTTATAAATCCGAGAGCTCTCATAGGCTTCTAGCCTAAGCTCTTCAAGCTGCTGTAACTGGAGTTTTCTTTCAATACCAGATTTTTGCATTTCCAGATTACAGCACTTGACCGCCCAATAAGCACGGTGCTCAACTTCCACAGGGAGATGGCATGCCTTGCCGAATACAAGCCTAAAGGGGGACATCCCTATCGACGTCTTGAAAGCGGTCCTCTGAGCCCAAAGTGCGTCTTCTAGACGGCGGCTCCAATCTTTCCTATTCGGCTGCACAACTTTCTCTAGGATTTGTTTTATCTCCCTGTTGGAGATCTCAGCCTGGCCATTGGTCTGAGGATGGTAAGCAGTGGAGACTCTGTGCACAACCCCATACTTCCGGAGTAGAGCCTCCATGGTGCGGTTGCAGAAATGAGTGCCACAGTCACGATGATGGCACGAGGTATATGCCGAACCTGCAAAAAATATAGCAAATAACAAAATTTTCAACAACTATACAATCGTTAGTCCTAGTGGGGATAGCTTCCACCCACTTTGAAACATAGTCAACAGCCAAGAGAATGTAAAGAAAGCCAAAAGATGCGGGGAAAGGACCCATAAAGTCGATCCCCCACACGTCAAACACCTCACGAGAAGAGCATGGGCTCTTTGTGGCATTTCACTCTTGCGAGTGATGGCTGTACCTGCTGTCTGACACTCCTTACAAGTCCGATACACCTCATAAGCATCTCTAAAGATGGTGGGCCAATAAAAACCAGAATCTAGGACCTTTCTTGCAGTCCTCTGTGGCCCAAAGTGTCCCCCTACTTGAGAGGCATGAGAAAAGTGCAAAATAGACTCAATCTCATAGTCGGGGACACACCGCCTAATCACCTGATCACTACAAAACTTCCAAAGAAATGGATCGTCCCAAACATAATACTTGGCGTCGCTCTTTAGTTTGTGGATTTGTGACCTAGTTGCTCCTGTCGGAAAGACACCAGCAACTAGGTAATTCACAAGGTCGGCAAACCAAGGGGTAACACCATGCAACTGTAAAAGCTGCTCATCAGGAAAGTCATCCTGAATGGGGGAAGGATCCTCATCCCTCTCTATCCTACTCAAGTGATCAGCCACTAAATTTTCAGCTCCACTCTTGTCCTTTATCTCTACATTAAACTCTTGGAGCAACAACATCCACCGAATCAACCTCGGCTTTGCTTCAGGCTTCTTCAACAAGTATTTCAGAGCTGCATGGTCAGTGAAAACAATAACCTTGGAACCTAGCAAATATGATCTAAACTTATCGAGAGCAAAAACAACAGCTAGGAGTTCCTTTTCGGTGGTGGTGTAATTACATTGTGCAGCATCTAAAGTCCTAGAAGCATAGTAAATGACATGTGCAGACTTGCCTACCCTTTGTGCCAGGACCGCCCCACAAAGATAGTTAGAAGCATCACACATGAGCTCAAAAGGGAGGGTCCGATCGGGGGCTGGATAATGGGAGCAGAGGTCAATGCCTTTTTCAAGAAGTCGAACGCCTTCTTACGAGTTATCATCAAAGCTGAATATGGCATCATTCTTCGCCAAGTTCAACGACAGAGGAAGAGCTATCTTCTTTGAAGTCCTTAATAAAGCGCCTTGTAGAAACCTGCATGACCAAGAAAAGAACGAATCTCGCGAACGCAAGATGGGTAAGGCAATGTGGAAATCACATCAATTTTAGCAGGATCTCTTGAGATACCCTCTCTAGAAATAACATGCCCCAAAACAATCCCCCTGTTCAACCATAAAATGACACTTTTCATAGTTCAACACAAGATCGGTTTCAATACATCTTTCTAAAACCAAATTCAGACTATGCAAGCATGCATCAAATGAGGAGCCATATCTTGTGAAATCATCCATGAACACTTCCATGCAATTTTCAATAAATTCAGTAAAAATGCTAATCATGCATCTCCGGAAAGTGCCGGGAGCGTTGCAAAGGCCAAATGGCATCCTCCTATAGGCAAACGTCCGAAGGGGCACGTGAAAGTGGTCTTCTCTCCGATCCTCCCGGTGCAATGTGGATGCTGGAAGTATCCGGAGAAGCCATCAAGAAAACAGTGAGTGGGATTTCTGCAGGCCAGCCGTTCGAGCATCTGATCGATGAACGGTAAAGGAAAGTGATCCTTTCGAGTGGCCTGGTTCAACCTCCTATAGTCAATACAGACTCTCCAGCTATTCTGGACTCTAGTGGGGACAAGCTCATTGTTCTCATTTCTTACCACTGTGAGGCCAGATTTCTTAGGCACAACTTGCACTGGGCTCACCCAAGTGCTATCAGAGATGGGGTATATGATACCCGCATGTAAGAGTTTTGTTACCTCCTTCTTTACCACATCCAGAATCAATGGATTTAGCCGCCTCTGCGGCTGCCTAACTGGTTTAGCCCCATCCTCCAATAAAATCCTATGCCTACATCTAGAGGGGCTAATTCCTGGAATGTCAGCCAAGGTCCATCCAATTGCTCTCTTGTGCTTCTTCAAAACCTCCAAGAGTTTAGCTTCCTGGTTAGAGTCAAGGTTGGAGGAAATGATAACTGGGAGTTTTTCATTCCTCTCCAAGTAAGCATACTTCAGATTGCCAGGAAGTGGCTTAAGCTCCAAGGAGGGTGGCTGCTCCACAGATGGTATGTTTGGAGCAGTAGGGCTGTCAAGAATTCCAGTAGAAATGCACGACCTTCACTTACACTATCACCCCTGCAAAGTAGAATCAATCTCAGCACAAACAACACAAGGGTTAGTGTTAGTACAGTCATTACATGAATAAACATCATTAAAATCAGAAATGGATGGAAAATCAGCAACCAAGTCATCATAGGTGTCGTCAACAATTTCGGAGAGCAACTCTAATTGGAAAACAGAGTGCTCTTCCAATGGATGCTTCATAGCATCAAAAATGTTGAACCTTGCAATAATGTCACCGAACTCCATGGACATGGTTCCATCATCAACATCTATCTTCGTCTTTGCCGTCTTCATGAACGGCCTGCCCAGGATGATTGGTGATCTGCTTGAATTGGTTTCCCCTGCCCATGTCCAGGATGTAAAAGTCGGCAGGGAAAATCAAATCATCAACTCGTACCAACACATCTTCTACCACTCCCATGGGGCGAGCATTGGTCTGTTGGCCAACCTGTATGGTAAGTCCTGTATGTTGCAAAGGGCCCGAGATCAAGGTTGTTGAAAATGGAGGTGGGCATGACATTTATGGAGGCTCCCAAATCCAACATGCAATTGTCGAATTTTGCTGTCCCCAATGGTGCATGGAATAGTGAAAGTGCCCGGATCCTTGCACTTACGTGGCGGTGCACTGAGTGAGGGCTGAAGCGTAACCTTCTCGGGGGCAAGTTTGGGCTGAATGAGGGCTAAAACATTTCGCCCTAAGTTAACTCTCTCATTACCCTTCATCCTCCTCTTGTGGGTACACAAATCCTTCAGAAACTTTGCATACCTTGGAACTTGCTTAATCACATCTAGGAGTGGAATGTTTACCGCCACCTTTCTGAACACATCTAAGATCTCCTTCTCCTTGTCTTCCCCATCAACCTTCTTATTTTTCTGCACTCTTTGTGGGAAAAGAATCGGGGGCACATACACTCTCTCAGCTTCAACAACAACAGAGGGCTCAGGAATGGCCTCAACAGTTTCTTCATCTTTCTCAGGGACTCCCTCTACTACTTTCCCGGATCTCAAAGAGATGGCACTCACATTGGGATTGGGGGCATTGGGATTCACCACTGTCTGTGCAGGTAGTTGGCTTGATCCCTGAGCTTGCTGTAAGTTGTTTATGGATGTGGCAAGCTGTCCAATCTGTGTCCTCAAATCCTGAATGCTAGCATGTCTCATTCGCCGAGACTGGCCCAACTTGATCTTTGAAACTGGAGATTTTGTGCAGCCATTTGTTTGACCAAGTCTTCTAATGAAGGTCCGGAAGGTGCAGAAGTGGTCACTTGAGGAGGATTCGGTGGTGGTGCCACCGGTTGTTGTTGGGATGAGTTCCCATACCGCAGATTAGGGTGATTCCTCCAGTTGGGATGGTACCTATTTGTAGAGAGGTCAAGAGTACCATACCGGTTCTGATTATTGCCTTGATTGTATAGATTAGCTGCATAAGCTTGAGGCATATCAGTAATTGACCCATCCTTCAGAATAGGGCACGTGTCGGTCAGATGCTCAGGAGAACTACACATGCCACACAACCTCGCCGGCTGAACCTTTTCCATTGCCAGTTGTTTCACCAAACAAGTGAGCTCATCGATTCTGGTTTCGAGTGCCTTGTTGGAAGATGAACCTTGGATCTCATTTACACCCCTTGTCTCGACAGAGTTGCTCCTGGTTGTGAACTGCTGGGAGTTTAATGACATATTCTCAATCAATTGTTTCGCAGCAGCTGGAGTTTTATCGACGAGTGCTCCTCCACTAGCGGCATCCAAAATATTTCTGTCCATTGGGAGCAATCCCTCATAAAAATACTGAATTAGGAGCTGCTCAGAAATCTGGTGTTGAGGGCAGCTAGATACCAACTTTTTGAACCTCTCCCAGTACTCAGCCAATGACTCATTGCTTTGCCTGATGCCACATATCTCCTTTCTGATGGAAGCAGCTCTGGAGGCAGGGAAGTATCTTTCCAGGAAAACCTTCTTCAGATCATTCCAAGTTGTGACAGAATTTGGCTCCAAATAATATAGCCAATCCTTTGCAGCACCTTCAAGGGAGAAAGGGAAGGCTCACAATTTGATATGGTCTTCAGTAATGCCTTAGGCCTCAAGGGTGTAGAACAGACCACACTGAAATTCCTTCAAATGCTTATGTGGATCCTCACCTGCAAGACCACTAAATCTTGGCAACAAGTGTATTAAACCAGATTTAAGTTCAAAAGGAGCAACCACACCAGCATACTCAATACACAACCCATTGTAGTTAACATCAGGGGCAGCAAGCTGCCTCAATGTCCTTTGGTCACCCATGTTATTAAAAACAGGTTCGAAATCAGAATTACCACTAGTGCTTGCCCGTATTGCCCTAAGGCGTGTGTGCAGTGTTCTTTCAATTTCAGGGTCAAAATCACACAAGTCAGGACAAGTAGACCTAGTGGCCAGTCTAATTCAAAACAAAAACAAAAAACAAAAAGCGAGAACAACAAACAAGAGTCCCCGGCAACGGCGCCAATTTGACGCGCTGTCGCGCACGCGTCAAAAGATGAGCGATTAGTAAAAATGTAGTTTAGTGTGCGACAACTCGGGTATCGTATCGCAAGGACTCTCGTAGTGCTATTATCGCAGAAAATAAGTTTCTTGGGGGGGGTGTTTGGTTTGAAATTGATTGGAAAAACAGAATGAAAACAGAGCGTAAAAACAGAGCAAATTACGTGATTATCAAATAAGACTAAGACGATCAATCTGCTGTTTCGTTTCCCACTATCATCGGTTCATGTAATTCCATGCCCTAAGCAGAGTCTAATCCCTTTTCGATTATAGCATCGATTAACAAGCGAAACCGGCGCTACGGGACATATATTCCTAATTCCGAATTAAGCAAACGGATGAAGCCCTTCGTGAATTAAGCAAACACGAATTGAACGCACGCGAATTAAGCAAACGCGATTAAGTTTAGGAACATACAATCATCGAAACAAATCAATACCCATTCGATACAAACTGAATTAAGCAAACAGAGAATATAAAATAGATATTGAAAGAGAGAAGAGAATTAAATCAGGAATTACAAGACCTCAAGTGTTTGTGGAAGCCGACTACAGCAGATCAACCTAGGGAGATTAGTTCTCCATCAAAAACGCAATACAAACAGAAAATTCAAAAACAAGGATTGGCAAAAGATCCTTCTGTTCTGCCCTAAACAGCTATTTATAACTTTCAGAAACTGCGCAGACTCGCGAGGCGAGTGGCCTCTCGCGAGGCGAATATTAAAATGGCGCCTTCTTGAATTTGTATCCTCGCGAGGCGAGCGTGATTCTTGCGAGGCGAGTCTTCAAAACCTGGGTTGTCACAGCCGTGATGCCTATCACGGCCAGACCGTGATGATCTCTGTCTTCGGGTGCTTATCTGTCATGGCCGTGACCTTCATCACGGCCAGGCCGTGATGGTCTCTGTCTTCAGGGGTTTCTCTTCACACCCGTGATGGGTGTCACGGGGTGACCGTAATGCTTGCTGACTTCAGGCTCGCGAGGCGAGAAATAGCTCGCGGGGCGAGGCAGAGAACATGACTTTTCTGGCACTGGCTGGTCCTTACTCTCGCGAGGCGAGTATCTGATCGCGTGGCGAGTGTTTCCAGATTGCAATTTCCATTGTTTCCTTCATTCCTTGGACTCTAAGTCAACCTGAAAACACGAAATAGCCATAAGTGCTTTATTTGACTCAAAAACTGACTAAATAACCCTAAAACTACTTAAGGGACTCAAAACCTTGCTTGAGGACAATCAGGCCTAATTTGGGTGAAAACGAGATATAATCGGCACAAAACCACGGTCATACTAGTCATAAAACTAGATGAGCCAGAGGCTTATCACCATCATTAAAGATGCAAGTGGGGGAGTGATGGTTGTGGAACCTCTCTTATAAAAGGAGATGAAGAGGAGAAGAAAATGGGTCCGAAAAATATTATGCCTTGGGTATGTCTCTTTCTCTTTAGGTATTGTTTGGTTGGAGGGGAATGGAGGTGAGGAGAGGGCAAGGAGGGAGGGAATTTTTAAAAACATTTATGTTTGATTCAATACATGTGAAATGTTTTAAAATTCCTCCCCTCTCCTTCTTTGAACCAAACACACCTTTAAGGTTCAGAAACAAAAGGGGAAGAAACTCTTTAATTTTTTAGATTCCCAGTTGTTCGTGACCTTCATTTCAGAGTAGGAAATGATTTGAGAGCGTGTTTTTAACCTGTAATTTCAACAGAGACTAAAGACTGCTCACTCGTTTGGAAGCTAATTCTTTTGGTAACTCTACTTGTCTCTTTAATGAATTGAAGAACTCGGTTAGAGGATGTAAATTCGTTGAAGGCTCGTACTTATATTTGACCATGTTCTTACATTTGGATTGCTATAATTTTATTGGTTTGTAGTATTTTAATCTTCTCCCTAACAATTATATCAATAGACCACTGTTTGTTTGATGAAATTAGTGAATTGAATTTTTATGTCAATGACTGCAGAAACAACTTTGAATATTTTGTGGTTGGTTCATAGATGCTACCAACTGAATTCGTTTACATTCTTACTAAGAACAATGTTTGAAACATGAATTTCTGATGGCATAACATGAGTTTGATTGGAAGCTGATAAACTTGTTTTATGCATTAGCAAGATAGGCTTTTGTGATTCATGTCATTCATTTGAAAGTCACTAACATGTCAAGATCATGTGTTAGAATGTATTCTTAATTGTCATGGTTTATAGGACGTGATAAAATAAAGGATATAGTAAATTTGAGAATCTGCTTTGCTTCCTATGGCCGGTCCGGTCATACATTTAGATCAGATATGCTAGTAAACCGGCACTGACATCATCAAACTGCAGTTGAACCGATTTGAATTGATGAGTCGGTTCGCTGTTGAACCGCATCCAAGACCCATCTCATGCTTCCCCATGTACGACAGCTTCCAAAGTCCCATGCGCTTCACCGTATTGCGGCTCTCAAAGTCCCACACGCTTTCCCACTCGTGTATGACACGCACCCGTGGCTCCACATTTCCCCTCCTGCTAAATTTTGAAAATGCTTCCAAAAATGCTTCATGTGAGATTCAAACCCTGCACCTTGTTAAAGCCTTCATGCAACTCTGCCGCTAGACCACAAGACTTGTTGCATATTCTATTTACAAATATAAATATATACCGATGTCTCCATTATAAAATTTATAAATTTGATATATAGCGGTTCATGTGGTTGAACCAATGACTCACCGGTTCGATCAGTGACCCACCGTCCTGACCGAGTCAATGACCGCTCCGAGTTTTATAACACTCATCACAAGAAACATAAAGCCAGTACAATTTCATGACCCAAATTATACATGTATATAAACTAATGCATGAGAAGAAATAAGAAATAAGCAACAAAGTTCCTATTTTCATAATGGCTAACAAAAATAGTTCATACTTCATAATAGTAAATTTTTCGCATGTTCAAATACTTAATTCCCTCTTTCTTTCATCTTTCTTTTCAAGTTGAGTTTCTCAAAATCTCTTACAATGTAAAAGATTAACGGTCAGACAAAAACATTACCATTTTTCCAGTCTAGGTAAATCTTCATGAAAACTGAAAAGCAAAAAAGGTAATTGCATAACTGATACTTGAACATATGCACATATACACACACAAATACGTATAAAAATTACTCACTACTGCTCAAACAGGATCTTCATGATGAATGAAATTAATAAAGAGCTTAGGTAAACAAATGCAACTATGTAAATATAAGGTTTACCATGCAGCATATTCTGAGAAATGTTTCCCAGGTTGCTGCTGCCTTAAAGTGTGTAGATCACCCCCAAAGACAGCATTCTTAACTTTTTGTCAGTCTCAATGTGTATACTGATAAGCCTCTGGCTTATCTAGTTTTATAACTAGATGGACCGTGGTTTTTGTGCAAATTATTCGAGTTCAATCTCGTTTTCGCCCAAATTTGCCTTGTTTTGTTCCTAAGTTGGACTTTGACTCATTTTGCGTATTTTGTGTAGTTTTTAGCCTATTTTGGATAGAATTACGCTTGTGGGTGCTTTGTTGTTTCAGGTTAAATAAGTGAAGCTCCGGGAGTCAAGGAAAGCAAAGAAATAGTGGAAATTGAAATTCTGAGACACTCGCCCCGCGAGTGTACTCTCGCCTCGCGAGAGTCTGAAGACCAGCAAGACAGAGACTATCACGGCATAGTCGTGATTGTTGTGACTCCGGCAAGTGTACCGGGTCGTCGCAAGTAATAAAAATAAACACGGTAAGTAATTACCGAGGTCGAACTCAGGGATTGGGCTACCAATTCGACTAATCCGTGGGAAATCCGATACGTTGGTCAAGCGAGAGAAGGTGGTTGAGAAAGAGAGATTAATATCTAAAATTCAATTAACAAATCTAATGAAATAATTAACTAAAATCAGAAATTAAAATATCCAAGGTCACAAATCCACCTACCCAATATGTACACCCAAGTGATGATGAATTCCTCCCTAAGTTCAATTACAATGTCAACCGGGACCCCTAAATTCTCCTAAATCCACTCTCATGCTCATTAGGACGTATTTGACGATTGGATTAATTACTTGTTCGGTCTCATAACCCTAATCTCAAATTCTATTAAACCTTGTTCCCTATATGGTTGCACTAATCAAATAAATCCACGGTCGTGCTCATTATTCGATTAATGATTCCAATTCAAGTTCTAAAACGCGCCTCGCCGTTTGGCCTCAAACATGTTAACTAGTTAATCACGCAACACATATGATTAACACAATCAATTCAGAATTGGAAAACAAGAATTGAATTAAAGGAGAAAGACATACATCATATAGAATCTACACTGCCATGGGTGGCTTCATCGTTCCCTCGGACGAGGGGATTAGTTCCTCATGCTCATAGACAAGCGATCGGACATAACCTCCATGAGAAAACGGGAGACGCAGCTCCAAAGAGAAAAGAAACTACCCTAAACGCTACTCTAAACAGTGGAAAACTACTCGATTCGCGGCCCTCCAAAAGCCCTCCAGCCTCCTCAGGTTGGATCCCCTGTTCTGATCTGTAACAGCCTTTAAATAGGATTCCTGATCTGCGCTCGTTCGCGAGGCGAGCAGAGTTTCGCGAGGCGAGAATTAAAATTGGCGCGCTTTCAATTTGAACTCTCGCGAGGCGAAAGTATGTTCGCGGGGCGAGTCTTCAATTCTGGGCTGTGACCTTCATCACGGCTGGGCCGTGATGGCCTCTGACTTCCAAGTCTTCATTCTCTCGCGAGGCGAGCTGTCTCTCGCGGGGCGAGTCTTCAAACCTCAAACTGCCACGGGCATGGTATTCATCACGGCCAAGCCGTGATGCTCTATGTCTTGCAGGTCTTCATGATTCGCGGGGCGAGATACATCTCGCGTGGCGAGACTGAAGTGACGACTTTTGCTGCTTTGTTGACTTTCAGGCTCGCGGGGCGAGAATATACTCACGAGGCGAGTGTCTCCAGACTTGCAATTTCACTGCTTTTCGACTTTTCTTGACTCCCGGAGCTTCACTTATTTAACCTGAAATAACAAAAGCACCCACAAGCGTAATTCTATTCAAAATAACCTAAAAACTACACAAAATACGCAAAACGAGTCAAAGTCCAACTCAGGAATGAAACAAGGCAAATTTGGGCGAAAACGAGAGTGAACTCGAATAAATAGACACAAACCATAGTTCATCTAGTCATAAAACTAGATAAGCCAGAGGCTTATCAAAATACCCCAAACTTAAACCTTGCTTGTCCCCAAGCAAGCTTAAAACTCAAAAACGACTCAAGACTTGGCAAGCTTAAGGGATTCAATCGATTTCGCACAAATTTCATGCGACTTTACAAAGCAGTTTTTCTTCTTTGATTCCCCCCTTTTTTTTCATCAATGTAATCCCCACATTCATCTACTTTAAACAATTGAGAAGTTATCATTCATACCATCATTACTCTAAGTTGAGGCTCAAAGATACACACAAAGGAAGATCACCTATTTCAAACAATTGCCTTCCTCTCAAGGGCATTTAGTATTTCACTCATTCGCTCAAGTTTGTCTAGGCTATCAACTTTTCACTCAATTTCACTTATTAAGAGCACTTCCCATGAATTTGATTTTCATCTCAAAAATGGTCCCCACGTAAACATGTATGCAACATCAGAAGGTCTTTTAAAGGTTGTAATGGGGCCTGGCTGAGGGTAGGATAGTCAAGGATACTAGGTTTAAGTCCCTAGGAACTAAGAGAGCATGAGCATTAAACACATTTTCCACTCAAATTCCTTTTTTCATTTTTCTTTTCTTTTTGTCTCGGGTGACTACAACTTTTTTCCTTGCCCCTTTTCTTTTGGCAAAATTTTTCTTCTCCGTTTTTTTTTCAACCTTTATTTTTCTTTTTCTCACCCCAAAATGTCATACCTCCTTGTAGCCACCCCAAACTTAGTTTCTCACAACCTTTCTCTTGCTCATTTCCATGCTCTCCTAATCCTAAGATTGGGTTAACATGGTTTTTCGGATTTTGGCTCGTAATGTAGGGTCATCAAGAAACAATAGGTCAATTGGGCTCAATTGGGCTAACTAGGGAACATGCATTAGGGATGGTTCATTTCAGGCCAAGTAGTTATTCAAAGAACATTGCCTAAATCATTTGATGCAACACATGGACATGCAAACCATATAGAGATTCAAGCAAATTCGGGAAAGTGCAACTTAACAGTGATTCACACATTCAAAAACAGAGTTGGAGGCTCAAATTCCTCACCTGGACATTTTGCAAATTGTTTGACCGAGATACAATTCCTAGTGTGTGCACCCCCTCACCCCAAACTTATCATAAATCAAGTAATCGCAACAAAGTTCTCAAAGTTCAGTTTTCAATTTTTAAGTGGGGATCAACTTTTCTACTTTCCTAACCTAGGGGGAAATCATCGATGGTCAAATCAATTCATGCAATCAATCTAGCTCAATCTAATTAAAATCCAACAAGCTTGCCGACACGACATTTCATACAAAAAAAAAACTCTTGATCTTCTCAAATTATTCAAGAGTGACAAACAAAAACAAAAACAAAAACAAAACAAAACAGAAGTTAGGAAAAGAGAGGGATACCTAGCTTGGGTTGCCTCCCAAGTAGCGCTTGTTTAACGTCCCGAGCCTGACTTATTAAGAAGCATCCACCTGGATCCCATAGTCTGTGGTACAGAGGCCAAAGGACGCTCATCATATCAAATCCTCCACCCGGATCCCATGGTTTGTGAAGTGGCCCTCGCAGGAGCAATACCACTCTATTCATTATTCCACCCGGCCTTTGTGTGAAAACCCCATTGACCTCTATAATTATGAACTCACTTCCTCTCGGGTCAAATGGTGTCTTCACGAGGAAGTGTGCCAGACAAGTGGGAGGGTCTAACTTACCCATGTCCACACATGCATGTAAGCCAACATAGTTATTTAACGCATCAAAATCAGGTTGCTTGGCAAGCATGGTGAAATCCTCTGCCACTTTATCTTCATTTTGTTCTCTACCCCCTTGCTCCGGTGCCTTGTCCCTTGCCAACTCCTCTTCCTCTGGTTGCTTTTCCTCATCATGTGGTTGTTCCGGGGCCATGTCATTTGCCAATTCCTTTTCCTCCGGTTGTTCTTCCTCAACATGCGGTAGTTCTTCCTCAACTCCCCGAGAACTAGTTACATCCCAGTCATATCCCAACACCCCACTGCTTCCAGTTGTTGTGGCATTGCATTGGTTCTTAGGGTCGTTCTCGGTATCAACTGGGAGAGTCTCCGGGGGACACTCATTTAGTTGCTTTGTGAGCTGGGCAACCTGCATCTCTAGATTCTGAAGTGCCATCCCTGTCTGAGTTGCCAACTTGTCAATTGTCGCATTCATCTTCTCAAAAGATGTGGCTGTAAAAGTTGACAACTTCTCAAGAGCCAACTCCCAAGGTTGTGGTTCCCAATTCTGTTGAGGTTGTTGTTGCCAATTTTGTTGAGGTTGTGGTTGCCAGGCTAGACCATCGTCAGCATTACTCCAAGCGACATCCGGATGGTCTCTACTCATATCACCCCAATACTGATTCTGACTCTGATAGTTGTTCTGGGGCACGCTGTCATTATGCCATGGTTCCACATATACTTGAGGGAAGTAAAACGGACAACTCCAAGTGTCATGGTTCCCATCACAATATTCGCAACCCGGAAGCATTCCTTCGTGTACCTCGCATACAAAACACGGCAAGACCAAGTGGAATCAAAGAAGTAGAGAGAGATAGTAGAAAATAAAAGAAAATAATAAAAATAAAAATAAGAACAAAAATAACTTAACCAAATAATCAAACTTCCCTAAAATTAGGAAAACTGGTTGTGCCAATCCCCGGCAACGGCGCCAAAAACTTGTTGTGACTCCGACAAGTGTACCGGGTCGTCGCAAGTAATAAAAACACGGTATGATATTACCGAGGTCGAACACAAGGATTGGGCTACCAATTCAACTAAATTGTCGAGAAATCCGATACGTTGGTTAAGCAATAGAGGGTGGTTGAGAGAAGAGATGGAGATGGCAATTCAAGAATCAAATCAAATAACGCTACGGTGATTAAATTCAGAATTTTAAAATGCATCCAAGGTTTCAAATCCACCTACCCAATCATGCATAAGTACCCAAGTGATGATGTATTCCTCCCTAAGTTCAATTTTAATGTCAACCGGGACCCCTAAATTCTCCTAAATCCACTGTCGTGCTCAATAGGACGTATTCGATGATTTGGATTAATCACTCACCAAGTCTCATAACCCTAATCCTTGAATTCTATTAAACCTTGTTCCCTATATGGTTGCACTAATCAAATAAACCCACTATCGTGCTCAATATTCGATTAATGATCCCAATTCAAGTTCTAAAACGCAACTCGCCGTTTGGCCTCAAACACGTTAACAAGTTAATCACGCAACACATATGACTAACACAATAATTCAGAATTGGAAATCATCTATTGAAAAGAGGGGAGAAATCACATACATCATGTGAACACTACACAACCATGGGTGGCTTCATCGATCCCTCGGACGAGGGGATTAGTTCCTCATGCCCGTGACGACGCACAAACAATCGGCAATAATCTCCATAATAATAAACTAAAAGAAGAAAAGAAAAGAGAAGAGGAGACACAGACTCCAGAGACAAGGATTCGCACTCCTACTACTCGATCTAAGCAAGTGGCTAACAACCTCCCTAATTCGATCCGAGATGGCCTTTAAATAAGGATTCTGTTTCTCGCCAGCTCGCGGGCGGAGCTTACTCTCGCGACGCGAAATTAAGCATTGGCGCGCTTCAAATTTTGTATTTTCGCAGGCGAATCAGATGTATAATAATCCAACGGAAAACAAACTACTGTGTTCATTGATAACCATTATCATTTGATTCATTTGTTTTATCAAATAAATTTCCATTAATCTTCTAAATGATGTTTAAGTCAGACACACCTTCAATTATGACGAGTCTAACCAATACCGAACTAGAATTTGATGTTCACACGACTAGAGCTGGGAAAATCGTCTCCACAACAATCTTTGAAATCTATCTATGTAATATGAAACTCAAAAACAATTGTTGAACCTCCATATGAAAATTCACCTATGTAACCTTACACTCACAAAGACCTATTTCCGTGATAGTCTCTGTCTTCTTATACTTAGTAATTCCGAATGGTATATAATATTCACTATGGGGATGAGTGTCTATAAACAAATGCATTTAATTATCATTGCGTTAATCCTTGACCATCCCGAGCTTCACTTTATTTCCTTAAAACACAAAAGCAACCAAAAGCATAATTCTATCCAAAATAAGCTAAAAACGACTCAAAAGCGCAAAATTTGTTCAAAGTCCAACTTAGGAACACCACAAACCCAAAATTTGCTCGAAACGAGAGTAGACCACACAACTCATTGGCACATAAACCCTAGTTCATCTAGTCATACAACTAGATAAGCCAGCATAAAGATCAAAACACCCATACCTTAAACCTTGATTTGTCCCCAAGCAAGCATAAAGTAGTCAGAAACCAGACTCAGACTTGGCAAGCCTAAAGATCTAACTCAATTTAGTCACAAATTTCATGCGACTTTAAACCAAAACATATTTTCTCTCTTTAATGGCCTCTTTTCATCAATGTAATCCCCATACCCACTCATCTACTTTAAACAATTGATATAGTTATCATTCATGCCATCATTCCTCAAAGTTTGAGGTTCTAAAGATACACACATAGGAAGATCACCTATTTCAAACAATTGACCATTCTTCCTCTCTCAAGGGCATTTAGTATTTCACTCATTCACTCAAGTTTGTCTAGGCTATCAACTTTTCACTCACTTTCACATTCTAAGAGCACTTCCCATGAACTTGATTTTCATCTCAAACATAGTTCCCACGAAAACATGCATGCAACATCAATAGGTCTTTCAACGGTTGTAATGGGGCCTGGCTAAGGGTAGGATAATCAAAGGATAGAGGCTAAGTCCCTAGGATCAATGAGAGCATGAAACTAATATCACAACAATTGAATTCACTCTCATATTATTCTCTTCTTTGCAGTTGGTGGCTATATACCTCTTCCTTTTTATATCTATTTTTCTTTGCCCTTTTTGGCACATATTCAATGCTTGTTATCACCCATTTTTTTTTCTTTCTTTTTTCTTTCAAGCCTTCGGCCCTTACTTCCGTTTTTCTTTTTCTCAACTATGATTCATGAAATTGTAGCCACCCCAAACTTAGTTCCACAACAACACTTACAAAGCTAAAATTCCATACTCTTCTAAATCCTAGGATAGGGGAAAATCATGGTTTTTCTGAGTTAATGGCTTGTAATGTAAGGTCATGAAGAACAATAGGCTTCAAGGCTCAATGTGGCTGACTAGGGATCATTCATCAAGGTTGGTTCAAGTTATGGCCAAGTAGTTAATTCAAAGAAAATTGCCTAAATCATTTGATGCAACATATAAACATGCAAACCATATAGAGATTCAAGCAAATTCGGGAAAGTGCAACTTACAGTGATTCACACATTCAAAAATAGAGTTGGAGGCTCAAATCCTCACCTGGACATTTTGCAACTGTTTGACCGAGATACGATTCCTAGTGTGTGCACCCCCTCACCCCAAACTTATCATAAATCAAGCAATCATAATAAATTACAAAGTTCAATTTTCAATTTTTAAGTGGGGATCAACTTTTCTACTTTCAGAACCTAGGGGGAAATCATCAATGATCAAAATAATTCATGCAATATGTGCTCAATTCAATTAGAAACCAATGAGCTTGCCGACACGACATTCATACAACAACTCTTGATCTTCTCAAATTATTCAAGAGTGACAAACAAAAACAAAACAAAAATCAAAATCAAAACAAAAGTTAGGAGAAGAGAGGGATACCTAGCTTGGGTTGCCTCCCAAGAAGCGCTTGTTTAACGTCCCGAGCCTGACTCAAGTCACCCCTAAGGGTTAATCCGGACGTAGATCTTGCTTGCCGTTCCATGCCTCAGTCCGTATTCTGTAGGCTCTTGCCCTTTCATAAGCTCTCCTACTGTTCCCGGACAGCTCATTTAAGTCCAGCATCCTTCTATAATCAGCACGAACTCTCCACTCCGTGATGGTCCTTTTTGGGATCAACTCGTTGTCTTTATTGCCCACCACGGTTATGCTACCTTTCAACCTTGGTGCTTTACCCTTCTTTTTCTTGCCCTTGCAGCTGAGCTCTTCCTTTGCACATTCTTCCCTTGGGAGACTCGGTATGGGTTCCATGTCTCGTAGCCACTCAAGGTAGACTTCATCCCCCGAAGGGCCTTTTTCCTCACTGTCTTCCGCATGAGATTCTACCGATACTGTTGCAAGTGAAGGATCATGGTCTTCTCGAGTTGCCTTTACCTTTTCAGTTGGGTCCACCACATCCACTCGATACACAACTGACTTCTCTGCAGGGTGCTTCATTGCTTCAAAGAGATTGAAGACTACCTCATCATCATGCACCCTTAGAGTGAGTTTCCCTTGCCGCACATCTATCAAGGCACCCCCAGTGGCCAAGAAGGGCCTACCCAATATGAGGGGAACCTCGGCGTCTTCATCCATATCAAGCACTACAAAGTCCGCCGGAAATATAAGCTTGTCCACTTTTACTAACAAGTCTTCGACCACCCCATAAGGATATTTTATAGAGCGGTCGGCCAGTTGGAGCGACATCCGTGTATCCTTAACTTCTTGGATCCCCAACCTCTTCATCATAGAGAGGGGCATCAAGTTGATGCTTGCCCCTAGATCACACAATGCCTTCCCTACAGTCATCTCCCTAATGGTACATGGTATCGAAAAGGAACCGGGATCCTTCAACTTTGGAGGGAGTTTTCTCTGAAGAATGGCACTACATTCCTCGGTCAAAGCAACCGTTTCCTCGTCCACTAATTTCCGCTTCTTGGTGAGAAGATCCTTCATAAACCGGGCATATGATGGCATCTGTTCCAAGGCTTCCGCAAATGGAATGTTAATCTGAAGTTTTCGGAAGACATCAAGGAACTTATTGAATTGCTTATCCTGTTGAGGCTTCTTCAATCTTTCAGGATACGGTACCTTCATGTAGGGCGGGAGGTCTTGGGGTTCAACCCACTTCTTCTTTCGGAACTCTTCATCTACAAGTTTCAGCCTTCCCCCTTGCTCCGGTGCCTTGTCACTTGCCAACCCTTCTTTCTCTGGTTGCTCTTCCTCAACGGGTAGTTGTTTCGGGGCCTTGTCATCCTGAGAACTAGTTGCACCCCTGTTAGGTTCCAACACCCTTCCGCTTCTAGTAGATATGACGTTGCATTGTCCCTTGGGGTTGTTCTCGGTATTACCTGGGAAAGTGGCTGGGAGACGCTCATTTAATTGCTTCGCGAGCTGCGCTATTTGCGTCTCAAGATTCTGAATTGTCGACCCTGTATGAGCTGCCCACTTGTTAATGGCAGTATTTGTGTCGATTGACAACTTCTCCATTGCTGTATTCATCTTCTCAAAAGATGTGCCTGTAAAGGTTGACAACTTCTCAAAAGCCATCTCCCAAGGTTGTCTTCCACTATTTGTCAGTTGCAACTGATTAGGCCCCGGAAGAGCCTGCTGAGTATTGCGCTGCTGAATTCCAATGTTCGGTCTCAGACCCTGTTGAGGTTGTTGCCAATTCTGTTGCGGATGTTGTTGACCGGCTAGACCACCATTAACATCACTCCAAGCAAATCCCGGATGGTCTCTTCTCATGTAGCCCCTATTCTGATTCTGATTGTTCCTCTGATAGTTGTTCTGGGGCACAGTGTCATAAAAGTTGTGGCATGAGTCCACATGTTCCTGAGGGAAGTTGAATGGACAGTTTCGAGTGTCATGATCTCCATTACAATTACCACAACCTGGAGGCATTCCCTCGTGTATCACATTAGCCTTCTTGTTCTCTGACAAAGCCGCCACTTGCATCTTCAATGATTTGACTTGCTCTAGAATGGCTTCCATTGTTCCAGCACTGACTCCACTTGAGTTTTCCCTACCACGGCTGTAATCATTATATGACATCTTCTCCAATAGTGCCCATCCATCCTCAGCTGATAAATATGAGAAAGAACCGCCAGCTGCGGCATCACAGTTCATCTGATAGCGTCCCCTCAACCCATTAAAGAAATGTTGAACTTTAGAGACCGGGTCAAAGAACGCTGAAGGGCATCTTCTCAAAAGTCCGTTGTACCTCTCCCAAGCTTCATTGTAGGTTTCATCCTCTGTTTGCCTGAATGATGTGACGGCTATTCTTGCTTGTGCCGCCTTCTGAGGAGGGAAATATTTGGTTAGGAACTTCTGTGCCATCTGCTCCCAAGTTCTGATGCTGTTCCTATCCAAACTGTCAACCCAATCGCGAGCGACATCCCTAAGAGAAAGAGGGAAAAGCCGCAAGCGAAACTCATCCTGAGAGACTCCCCTGGTCTTCTGCAAGTCACAAGCTTCAAGGAAGCGAGTGATGTGTCTATGAGGGTCCTGTTTGCCACTCCCATCAAACTGATTCTCCCGGATCAGGTATGTGACACATGCTTCAACTCTGAAGGAGTCTGTGTTCAGGTTGCCCCTCACAATTGAAGAGTCACAATCTCCCAAGCTTGGTAGATCGTACTCGAAGAGAGGCTTGTAACGAGGAGGAGGAGGAGGATTTTCTTCAGCCATGTCCTCTATTTTAATTGCTTCCAACCTCTTCCTTTCTCTGGCCTCTTTTCTTAATTGCCTCTCGGTCCTGGTGATCTCTGAATCGAATAGCAAGTCCTCTTGTAGAAGGGTACCTCGCATATAAAAACACGGCAAGACCAAGTGGAATCAAAGAAGTAGAGAGAGATAGTAGAAAATAAAAGAAAATAATAAAAATAAAAATAAGAACAAAAATAACTTAACCAAATAATCAAACTTCCCTAAAATTAGGAAAACTGGTTGTGCCAATCCCCGGCAACGGCGCCAAAAACTTGTTGTGACTCCGACAAGTGTACCGGGTCGTCGCAAGTAATAAAAACACGGTAAGATATTACCGAGGTCGAACACAAGGATTGGGCTACGAATTCAACTAAATTGTCGATAAATCCGATACGTTGGTTAAGCAATAGAGGGTGGTTGAGAGAAGAGATGGAGATGGCAATTCAAGAATCAAATCAAATAACGCTACGGTGATTAAATTCAGAAATTAAATGCATCCAAGGTCTCAAATCCACCTACCCAATCATGTTAAGTACCCAAGTGATGATGTATTCCTCCCTAAGTTCAATTTTAATGTCAACCGGGACCCCTAAATTCTCCTATATCCACTGTCGTGCTCAATAGGACGTATTCGATGATTGGATTAATCACTTGTTCGGTCTCATAACCCTAATCTCGAATTCTATTAAACCTTGTTCCCTATATGGTTGCACTAATCAAATAAATCCACGGTCGTGCTCATTATTCGATTAATGATTCCAATTCAAGTTCTAAAACGCTTCTCGCCGTTTGGCCTCAAACACGTTAACAAGTTAATCACGCAACACATATGACTAACACAATCAATTCAGAATTGGAAAACATTTATGATCCCGATTCAAGTTCTAAAACGCGAATCGCCTTTCGGCCTCAAACACGTTAACAAGTTAATCACGCAATACATATGATCAAACATTCAAATCAGAATCGGAAATCATCAATTAAAAAAAGGGGAGAACACATACATCATATGAACACTACACAACCATGGGTGGCTTCATCGATCCCTCGGACGAGGGGATTAGTTCCTCATGCCCGTGACGACGCACAAACAATCGGCAATAATCTCCATAATAACAAACTAAAAGAAGAAAAGAAAAGAAGAGGGAGACGCAGCTCCAGAGACAAGGATTCGCCCTACTACTCTGATCTACACAAGTGGCTAACAACCTCCCTATCCTGATCTGAGACAGCCCTTAAATAAGGATTCTGTTTCTCGCCAGCTCGCGGGGCGAGCTTACTCTCGCGACGCGAAATTAAGCATTAGCGCGCTTCAAATTTTGTATTTTCGCGAGGCGATCTTGTATTCGCGGGGCGAGTCTTCAAACCCTAATCTGTCACAGCCGTGATATCCATCACGGCTAAGCCGTGATTGTCTCTGTCTTCCATGTTCTTCAGGGACTCGCGAGGCGAGACACCTTTCGCGGGGCGAGTCTTCAATTCTGGGCTGTGACCTTCATCACGGCTAGGCCGTGATGGTCTCTGACTTCCAAGTCTTCATGCTCTCGCGGGGCGAGAATCTCCAAACCTCGATTTGTCACAGTCGTGACCTCAATCACGACTATGCCGTGATAGTCTCTGTCTTGCTGGTCTTCAGACTCTCGCGAGGCGAGAGTACACTCGCGGGGCGAGTGTCTCAGAATTTCAATTTCCACTATTTCTTTGCTTTCCTTGACTCCTGGAGTTCACTTATTTAACCTGAAACAACAAAGCACCCACAAGCGTAATTCTATCCAAAATAGGCTAAAAACTACACAAAATACGCAAAATGAGTCAAAGTCCAACTTAGGAACAAAACAAGGCAAAATTTGGGCGAAAACGAGAGTGAACTCGACTAATTGGCACAAAAACCACGGTCCATCTAGTTATAAAACTAGATAAGCCAGAGGCTTATCAAAATACCCCAAACTTAAATCTTGCTTGTCCCCAAGCAAGCTTAAAACTCAAAAACGACTCAAGACTTGGCAAGCCTAAAGGAATCAATCGATTTCGCACAAATTTAATGCAACTTTACAAAACAGTTTTTCTCCAATGATCTCCCCCCTACATCAATGTAATCCCCACATTCATTTACTTTAAACCATTGAGAACTTCATCATTCATGCAATCATTAGTCTAAGTTGAGGATCAGGGTCACACACAAAAGGAAGATCACCAATTTCAAACAACTGCCTTCCTCACAAGGGTATGTAAAATTTCACTCATTCGCTCGAATTCGTCTAGACTTTCAACTTTTTTCACTCAATTTCACTTATCAAGAGCACTTCTCATGAATTTGATTTTCATATCAAAAATGGTTCCCACGAAAACATGCATGCAACATCAGAAGGTCTTTTAAAGGTTGTAATGGGGCCTGGCTAAGGGTAGGATAATGAGGATATTTAGGCTTAAGTCCCTAGGAACTAAGAGAGCATGATCATTTTGACACTTTTTCCACTCAAATTCCTTTTTTCATGTTTCATTTGGGCTCGGGTGACTACATCCTTTTTCCTTGCTAATATCTTGATTTGCCCCTTTTCTTTTGGAAATTTATTTTGAATATATATTATTATTATTATTATTATTATTATTATTATTTATTTTTTTTATTGTTGCCTTGAGTCAACCTTTATTTTCTTTTTCTCATCCCAATATGACATATCACCTCATAGCCACCCCAAACTTAGTTTCTCACAACCTTTCTCTTGCTCATTTCCATGCTCTCCTAATCCTAAGATCGGGTTAACATGGTTTTTCAGATTTTGGCTCGTAATATAGGGTCATCAAGAAACAATAGGTCAATTGGGCTCAATTTGGCTAACTAGGGAACATGCATCAAGGTTGGTTCAATTTATGGCCAAGTAGTTAATTCAAAGAAAATTGCCTAAATCATTTGATGCAACACATAAACATGCAAACCATATAGAGATTCAAGCAAATTCGGGAAAGTGCAACTTAACAGTGATTCACACATTCAAAAACAGAGTTGGAGGCTCAAATCCTCACCTGGACATTTTGCAAATTGTTTGACCGAGATACGATTCCTAGTGTGTGCACCCCCTCACACCAAACTTATCATAAATCAAGCAATCACAATAAATCTCAAAGTTCAATTTTCAATTTTTAAGTGGAGATAAACTTTTCTATTTTCAGAACCTAGGGGAAATCATCAATGGTCCAATAATTCATGCAATCAATCTACGCTCAATCTAATTAAAATCCAACAAGCTTGCCGACACGACATTTCATACAAAAACTCTTGATCTTCTCAAATTATTCAAGAGTGACAAACAAAAACAAAAACATAAACAAAACAAAACAGAAGTTAGGAAAAGAGAGGGATACCTAGCTTGGGTTGCCTCCCAAGTAGCGCTTGTTTAACGTCCCGAGCCTGACTTATTAAGAAGCATCCACCTGGATCCCATAGTCTGTGGTACAGAGGCCAAAGGACGCTCATCATATCAAATCCTCCACCCGGATCCCATGGTTTGTGAAGTGGCCCTCGCAGGAGCAATACCACTCTATTCATTATTCCACCCGGCCTTTGTGTGAAAACCCCATTGACCTCTATAATTATGAACTCACTTCCTCTCGGGTCAAATGGTGTCTTCACGAGGAAGTGTGCCAGACAAGTGGGAGGGTCTAACTTACCCATGTCCACACATGCATGTAAGCCAACATAGTTATTTAACGCATCAAAATCAGGTTGCTTGGCAAGCATGGTGAAATCCTCTGCCACTTTATCTTCATTTTGTTCTCTACCCCCTTGCTCCGGTGCCTTGTCCCTTGCCAACTCCTCTTCCTCTGGTTGCTTTTCCTCATCATGTGGTTGTTCCGGGGCCATGTCATTTGCCAATTCCTTTTCCTCCGGTTGTTCTTCCTCAACATGCGGTAGTTCTTCCTCAACTCCCCGAGAACTAGTTACATCCCAGTCATATCCCAACACCCCACTGCTTCCAGTTGTTGTGGCATTGCATTGGTTCTTAGGGTCGTTCTCGGTATCAACTGGGAGAGTCTCCGGGGGACACTCATTTAGTTGCTTTGTGAGTGGGCAACCCTGCATCTCTAGATTCTCAAGTGCCATCCCTGTCTGAGTTGCCAACTTGTCAATTGTCGCATTCATCTTCTCAAAAGATGTGGCTGTAAAAGTTGACAACTTCTCAAGAGCCAACTCCCAAGGTTGTGGTTCCCAATTCTGTTGAGGTTGTTGTTGCCAATTTTGTTGAGGTTGTGGTTGCCAGGCTAGACCATCGTCAGCATTACTCCAAGCGACATCCGGATGGTCTCTACTCATATCACCCCAATACTGATTCTGACTCTGATAGTTGTTCTGGGGCACGTTGTCATTATGCCATGGTTCCACATATACTTGAGGGAAGTAAAACGGACAACTCCAAGTGTCATGGTTCCCATCACAATATTCGCAACCCGGAAGCATTCCTTCGTGTACCTCGCATACAAAACACGGCAAGACCAAGTGGAATCAAAGAAGTAGAGAGAGATAGTAGAAAATAAAAGAAAATAATAAAAATAAAAATAAGAACAAAAATAACTTAACCAAATAATCAAACTTCCCTAAAATTAGGAAAACTGGTTGTGCCAATCCCCGGCAACGGCGCCAAAAACTTGTTGTGACTCCGACAAGTGTACCGGGTCGTCGCAAGTAATAAAAACACGGTATGATATTACCGAGGTCGAACACAAGGATTGGGCTACCAATTCTACTAATTTCCCAGGAAATTCGATAGGTTCAGTTAAGCGAAGAAAATTGTTGTGAGAGAGAGATGAAGATTGCAATTCAATTAAGAAATCGATTAAAGCTAAGGTGATTAAATTCAGAATTTTAAAATATCTATGGTTTCAAATCCACCTACCCAATCATGCATAGTACCCAAGTGATTATGTATTCCTCCCTAGGTTCAATTACAATGTCAACCGGGACCCCCAATTTCTCCTAAATTCACAGCCGTGCGCAATAGGACGTATTCAACGATTTGGATTATTTACTCACCAAGTCTCATAATCCTAATCCTTGAATTCTGTTAATTCTTGTTCCCTACGTGGTTGCACTAATCTCCTACCCACTATCGTGCAATATTCAATTATTGATCCCAATTCAAGTTCTAAAACGCAAATCGCCGGTCTGTCTTAACACGTTTAACTAGTTAATCATGCTAGCATATGATCAACACAATAATATCAGAATTGGAAAACATTTATTGAGAGAAGGGGAGAAATAACATACATCACGTGAACACTACACAACCATGGGTGGCTTCATCGATCCCCTAGACGAGGGGATTAGTTCCTCATGCCCGTGACGACGCACAAACAATCGGCAATAATCTCCATAATAATAAACTAAGAGAAGAAAAGAAAAGAGAAGGGAGACACAGCTCCAGAAACAAGGATTCGCACTCCTATTCTGATCTAAGCAATGGCTAACAACTTCCTCCCTAATTCTGATCTGATATGGCCTTTAAATAAGGATTCTGTTTCTCGCCAGCTCGCGGGGCGAGCTTACTCTCGCGACGCGAAATTAAGCATTGGCGCGCTTCAAATTTTGAAGACTCGCCCCGCGAATACAAGGATGTATAATAATCCAACGGAAAAAAAAATACTGTGTTCATTGATAAAAATTATCATTTGATTCATTTGTTTTATCAAAAATAAAATTTGCATTAATCTTCTAAATGATGTTTAAGTCAGTTTCAAATTCAATTATGAAGAGTATGAACCAATACCGAACTAGAATTTCAGTGTTCAAATGATTAGAGTTGGGAAAATCAGCTCCCAACAATCATTTGAAATCTATCTATGTAATATGAAACTCAAAAACAATTGTTGTAGCACTGTCATAAAGAGGAAGAATTCAGCCTTATGCTAATCTTCAACATCTTCTACAAAAGAACCTATTTCCAGCATAGCATCTCCTGTTCTTATACTTAGTAATTCCAGAATGGTTATATAATATTCACTATGGGGATGAGACAGATCCCTATAAACAAATGCATTTAATTGATCATTGACGTTAATCCAAGACCATCCTGGCTCCTTTATTATGCCCTTTGACTTCATGAGCTTCCTTATATGTGCAGCTTCCTTCCATCTCCCCTTGGCAGCATATATGTTAGCCAGGGTGATGTGAGTTCCAGCAGAATCCGGATCCAAGCGAAGTATTTGTTCCGTTGTCCGTCTTCCACGGTCAACATCCCCATGAACCCTACATGCTCTCAGTAAGGTAGACCACACAACATCATCACAGTGGAAAGGCATGGTTCGTATCATATGCTCTGCTTCATTCAATCGCCCTGCTCTGCATAAAAGATCAATCATGCAACCATAGTGCTCTTTTGAAGGACGGATTCAGTACTCATTAGTCATTAGCATAAAGTAGTAGAAACCAAGATCAACCAATCCAGCATGGCTACAAGCTGTCAGAACTCCAATGAAAGTCACATAGTCTGGTTTTAAACCAATACTGGATATCTTCTCAAACAAACTAATGGCATCTTAGCTATAACCATGCTCAGCATACCCACTAATCATGGCTGTCCATGATATAATGTCATTATTTTCAATCCCATCAAAGATTTTTGAAGCTTCTTGTAGACTTCCACATTTTGAGTACATACTAATTAGAGCACTATGGACCATTGCTTCATGATCTAAGCCAATGCGCAGGACATGAGCATGCACCTGATTCCCTTGCTCAAGAAATGCCATGCTTCCACACACACTCAGCACACTAACAAAAGCAAATTCATTTGGTTTCGGCCCCTCCCTTCTCATCCATGATAGATAGTCAAAAGCTTCTTTTGCATAACCTCCTTGAGAATAAACAGCAATTATAGTGCTCCAAGAAATCATATCTTTTCTTGTCATACCATGAAACACTATTGAAGCTGAAGTAAATAGACCACATTTTGAATAAAGAGTAATGATGGAATTCGCCACCGACAAGGCATCTACCAGACCTAGACGCAATACATAGCAATGTATCTGTTCCCCCCATTTAGTAATAGCAAGATTTGCACAAGCAGAAATTACTGCCGCAAAAGTGTATTCATTGGGACTGACATTTGATTTTCTCATTCTTTTAAATGCTTCCACTGTGTATTCTTCTTTACCCATCTGTACATAAGTCGTAATAAGGGTTGTCCATGACACTACGTCTAGCATCCTCATTTTTTAAAACAATAGCATAACATAGTCGGGTTTCCCACATTTATTATACATGGTAGCAAGAGTATTAACCACAAACGAGCTC
This sequence comes from Sophora flavescens, assembly GCA_030762895.1. Classification (NCBI taxonomy): domain Eukaryota; kingdom Viridiplantae; phylum Streptophyta; class Magnoliopsida; order Fabales; family Fabaceae; genus Sophora; species Sophora flavescens. Next base: position 716,903 of record CM061064.1, on the reverse strand, counting down.
TCATCAAACCCTTGTTTTACTGTTTGTGTGTGTATAGCTTTTCCACAATTTAAACAACTTGAATCAGCAGATGCTTTTAAAGCAATGGCGAATGTATGTGAATCATAGCCCACTTTTGAGGGTGTGGCTATGATGCACCACCCATATTTTACACCACCCACTACACCACCCATGTGGCAAATTTTTGGTCAATCAAATTGCGACAAAGGTTTGTCAAAATTTCAGACTTTCTAGTTGTATTATACTATTGCCAAACTATATAAATACAGTATATTGTAGTATAGTATATGTATTCTTTGTATTCACAAATTTAATCCATATTAAAATAATGTTTTTGATTAAAAAAACTGATTATATTGCAAAATATTATTGACAACGAACATTATTTTAATTCATATTAAAATATTATTTTTTAATATAATCAATTTTTTAATCAAAAAACATTATTTTAATATGTGTTAAATTTACGAATACAACGAGTACATATACAATGCTACAATATATTGTATTCATATATTTGACTACAGTAGAAATACAACTAGAAAGTTTGAAATTTTGACCAAACCTATGTGGCAATTTGATTGGTCCAAAATTTGCCACGTATGGGTGGTGTAGTGGGTGGTGCAAAATATGGATGGTGCATCTTAGCCCAACCCCACTTTTGATCTCCACATTTCAGAAAAATACATTAATCCCTCCGTGTAGTAACCAGCATGTACAAGCCCCACAATAATGGCAATCCATGATACTACATTTCTGGTTGTCATTTTTTCAAAGACTCTGCGACCTTGCTCTACTTTGCCTACTTTCATATACATGTCTACTAGGGCACTGCTGACAAATACTGAGTTTATTAAACTAGATTTTACTGAGAATCCATGCAATAATTCTCCAAAATACACATTCATGCCAAGTGCACAAGCCTTGACTGCAACACTAATCATGAATTGATCCTTTTGGAGTCCTGGCTAGACCCACATATTTGAAAACAAGATCAATGCTTCGTATGAATCTGAGGCATTGACGTATCCAGCAATTAATGTGGTCCATGAAATCTCATCTCTGTGAGCCATTTTATCAAACATATCCCTCGCTTCACACAGTTGACCTGATTTCACTAGTTGCTTCAGTTCAGAGTTAAGTTCAATCATATTATGAACAGAATAGGCAGTTGCAGCTAGCCGTTCTGTTTTTGCTCGCCAGATTAGTTGTCTGCACGCAGTTGCAGTTCCTGTAAATATACTAACTTAAATAAGGTTGAAGCATGGTTGCTGGTTGACATTCAGAAACATGTGTGCCTTGAAACAACCATGCAAAGCTTTCATGAATACTTTTAAAGTATTAGTATCTCAAGATGGGTTCCTAATTTTTATCATGACATATAAATATGAAGAAATTACCAGGGAAAAAAGAAAAAATTGCCATATAAAACCACATTGTAATTCTTTTAAATTAAGGGGTGGAAACCTGGCTAGAAAGAACAAATCAATTAGTACTAGACCTAAATAAAGTTTCAATAAACTGAAAATCAATAATACACAACATAAAATGACACCAACTTGATCAAAATCTTCTAATAAAAATAGGCAGGTAGGAGGGGAAATTTTAACATTTTACACTTTGCTCTTTTCATGTAATGCATTAGACACTGATACAACTTAGAAGTTGATTTCTTTGGGAAGTTCTATACCGATAACCAAAAAATAATTATTGAAAAAAAAAGTATAACAAATATCAGTGGAGACACCAATGGAAAGCTCTATAACATCAAATAACATCCTATCATCAAGATTCGTTGTTTAGGGTAAAATAAAAAACGATATGGATACACCGAATTGAGAGGTGAGTCTAGGTTCCTTGAGGATAGGGGTGTGTTTGGATGGAGAGAAAATGAGAGGTCGAGGGGGAGGGCAAGTGAAGAAGCATGGCCATGATGCTCCTAAACACGTCGCTGGAATATATGTATCCTCGCCTAGCGACCCCAAACCAGGAAACTCTGTCTCAGTCCAATCCAAGTGACAAACTTAATCATTGAGGTAGATTTTTTGCTCCTGATAATGAGTAATGAAATTGGACCCGATTCAAATTATTTTGGAGCGAATATTTCATCTTCCATTTTCATTTTCACCTCATACATGTTCGCATAGCATCAATATTTAATATTTATCAGAACTAGATTATGGATCCGCACTTCCGCACGGACAAATAATGTATGGGGATGGACGGGGAGTATAAAAATTAGGTTTAATTACTCTTGTTCCAAAACTTTTGGAAATTTTTAAATAGGTCCCTATACTAAAAAAATTTGTAATTGGGTCCCCGAACTTTTATAAAGATTTTAATTGGATCTCTGAACTAAAAAAAATTCTAATTAGATCACTCAACTTATATAAAATTTTCAATTGAGTCCCTAGGGTAGGGATCCGTGAAATGGTTGTTAAGTTTGCTGATGTGAAACGTGACCTGGAATCCTCCAAAATATGTATATAGGGTTGTAAGAGATGACTGATATGGTCATTAAGCTTGGATGACTAATATGGTTATCCAGCTTAGATGAAATCAGTAATATTCAGTCCAATTCAATAAATCACTAATGAATTTTCTAGGATATTGTTGTTATTATGAGACTCGATTGTAAATAAAAAAGTTATCAGACTTAATTGAAAATTTTATTTAAGTTCGGGGACCCAATTAGAAAATTCTTTAATTCTGGGACCCAATTAAAATCTTTATAAAAAATTTTCAAATTTTCGGGGAATTCCAAGTCACGTTTCACACCAGAAAACTTAACAACCTCTTCACGGAACGCTACACCAATGACTCAACTGAAAATTTTATGTAAGTTCAGGGACCCAATTAGAAATTTTTTTAGTTCAGGGACCCAATTAAAATATTTGTAAAAGTTCTGGACCCAATTACAAATTTTTTTAGTATAGGGACCAATTTGAAAATTCTCAAAATGTTCAGGGACCTCTAGAGTAATTAAACCTAAAAATTATCATTTTAAATCACAGTAATCTTATTTAAAACGAAAAAAAATTTGATGAATATGTTATAAAAAAATTGATGAAAATTTTCACATATTTATTAATAAAATAAAGACAATACAATAATAAAAATATACGAAAAATGAATAATTACTAATAATTCATACCTAAGTGATTTTAATAGGTTAAGAGCATCCATATCCTAGCACCCCACTTTGAAGTTCTTAAATGGATCCCATCATTATACATTAATTATTTTTATTTTTTACAACTTAAACACATCATCTCTCCAACCCAAAAATTTCTAAAAAGTTTTTAGATGGACCGCACCAGTAACTATGTTAAAAAAGAAATTGATATTTTAAAAAAGAAAAAAAAAAGGACCAAGCATTCTGTTGAATTTGTACAGGACACATAGTCCCCCAAGTTTACAAACATAGGACATATTAATGTCTCCTCACACCTCTAGTGTTCATTTACTTGCCTATAAGTCTCGTTAACCATCTTGCCTGACACGTTAGTGATCTTGTATAGTCTATGACAAATTTTCACAGTGAAAAACAAATAACAAGTGAAACAATATGCACAATTTCCAAGTATCTGGGTTTTAAAATTTTGCACATTTTTTTCACTTTCGATCATTTTTCATGGTAGAAATTTGTCATAGCACGGGATCACTAACGAGTCAGACATGATAGTTGACGAGACACTTAGGCAAGTAAATGGACGTTGAAAGTGGAGCGATTAATGTGTACCGTATTTGTAAATATGAGGATTAAGTGGGTAATTTTACAAAACTGCCACCTTGTTTTCATTTTGTTTCTTGTACAAATTTTTGAAAACAGGAAATAAAATGAAAATAAGGTAATGACAGTTTTATAATTATTTCTGAAAAATGAAAACCGCAAACTGAAAACAAAGTAAACATACACTTAATTTTTCGAGGATCAAAATTGAGTCCCGAAATTTTCCAAGTACTGGGTCTTTAGTCTCTCTCTGTGTTTTTTTTATTCGTACAAACTGCGCATAGCCCACTTCCACTTTGACAATGCAGGATGGCATTAAAGTTACTACCCACACGGGTATGTCTAGTTTGTTCAAATGCGGGTATGAAGACGAGTACTATAGTACCCCACGCAGAAGGTACACATAGTCCCCCAAGTTTACAAACATAGGACATATTAGTGCCTCCTCCCACCTCCAACGTTCATTTACTTGCCTATAAGTCTTGTTAACCGTGTTGCCTGACACGTTAGTGATCCTACGTAGTCTATGACAAATTTCCCCAGTAAAAAACAAATAACAAGTGAAACAATATGCACAATTTCCAAGTATCTGGGTTTTAAAATTGTGCACATTTTTTTTACTTTCGATCATTTTTTATGGCCGAAATTTGTCATAGCACAGGATCACTAACGAGTCAGACAGGATAGTTAACGAGACACTTAGACAAGTAAACAGACGTTGAAAGTGGAGTGATTAATGTGTATCGTATTTATAAATTTGAGGATTAAGTGGGTAATTTTACAAAACTGCCACCTTATTTTCATTCTATTTCCTATATAAATTTTTAAAAATAAGAAATAAAATAAAAATAGGTCAATGACAGTTTTATAATTATTTTCAAAAAATGAAAACCGCAGACTAAAAAGAAAGTAAACATGCACTTAATTTTTCGAGTATCAAAATTTGATCCCGAAATTTTCCAAGCGCAGGACCTTTAGTCTCTTTCTATATTTTTTTTATTCGTACAAACTGTGCATAGCCCACTATCACTTTGACAATGCAGGATGGCCGTTGTTAATGGCTCTATCTTCAATCCTCATTCCTAAAAGATGAGGATTGGTCTCTGTTCCGTCCAAGTATCTCAAGTGAGAGATACTCGTCCGGAGAAACTCTTGTGGGAGTGTTTTTGGAATAGCTTGACAGAATCGGAATTCTGCTCCTACGTATCCAAATGGGAATCAAAGCAAACGTAGTTCTAAGTGAGGGGGTTGGACCCCTATTTATAGAGATATTTTGGTATAACAATTTGAGTTGGACTGTTATTGAGATCTTATCTGATAACGTTGTATTGTTATCATAACTAGATAAAGATAAGGATAAGGCTCCGAATTGTACGGAGGGATATTTGGATCAGCAAGATATTTGGCTCAGTCAGTTGTGACTGGATTGCTCGGGACCAAGATATCTTCATTCGCGGTCTATAGTGGAATAGGCCCGAGTAATTATCCTCGGGTGTTAAGTGCATTAATAGGTTTTTGGCTTTGTGGGAGTTCGGGTCAAGGCCCATTTACAAGAATAAGCTCGGTCGTATTGACAAATCCTCGGCCTTATATTTTCGGCCAGTACACAAGCCCCCCGAGCTCTAAGCTTAAATAAGCGAAAGAGTCGACAAGTATTAGACCGAGCTTATACTTCGGCCACGTGGACTTTCGTATTTCAAGCTGTCATTTCAACCGAACCTTCCTTCCCCCCTTTTTGTCAGAGAAGGCAATCATTTCCCTTCAATCTTCTGCTGCATGTTATGGGTGAGTAACCCTAGAGTTCCGCGCTCATTTAATGAGGGGGAAAATTAAAAGTCGCGCCCCTTTTCCTTTTTCATTTGAAGGAATGTGGACCGTTGATCATATCTCATCATCAACCGTAGCAACTATAAATATCTCCTCTAACTCCACCTTATTCCCCCTTGCCCACTGCCTTCCTCCGCTCTTCATCTCTGTCTTTCAAGTTTCTGCAATCGTTTTTCTGCCTTTCGCTCTTCAGGTACGCCCAGCCTTCTTCCTTCTGTCTTATTTCTAAGTTTATTTCTGGGTTCCGGTCATGAGTTCATCCGAGTCCAGTGAGTCGAACACTTCACCTCTGGTGGAGCGCGAGGTTTCCCCCATTGGGGGTTCTCCTTCCACTTATTCTGTTCCTTCACAGGAACTAAACGTCGGTCAGGTAAGATCGTCCTCCTCCGGGTCGTCTTCTTCTGAGTCTGGTTCTTCTGGGTCCGATCCTTCTAGGTTTGGTTCTCCCTCCCCCCAAATTTCCAAACCCATCGCTCGCAAACGACGCCAAAGGGTTCCAAAAGACCCTGTTCCCGATATTACCCTCCCTGGGTACACCTGGGTTAAGGGCGAAATTGGGGTTTATTTTTCCAACTATCAATCTTCAGATTCAATTGCTCGTCTTCGGTCTCAGATTACTATCTCGATGTCCGGAGACGAATCCAAGTTTATTTGTTCTCCATGCTCGGGTACCGAGTATGTTTTCCTCAGGGCTCAACCTTCTGAGCCCCCTTTTACATATATGTACAAAACACTATTTTCTCAGCTGCACGTGTCTCTTCCTTTTACTGAGTTTGAGTGTGACGTTCTGAGAACCATGAATGTCGCACCTACTTAGCTTCATCTCAACAGTTGGGTTTTTTTAAAAGCCTTTCAAATTCTGTGTAAATACATCGGGATGGAGCCCACTACTCCCAAATTTCTGTACTTTTACCAAACCAGATTTGGTGATAAAATGGGGTGGATTTCCCTCAATGGACTGAACCGAAGAGGACTGATTAGTTTATACACATCATCGTATAAAGACTTCAAGGTCGGCTTCTTCCGAGTTCGCCCCCTCGGGCTCTCACCTTTCCTACTTTTTTGATGAAAATGGATGCGCCAGGTTTCCTTTGTACTGGCAATCATCTCCTACCAAATTCGTTGGTTTTGAATACAAATCCCTTACTGCCGAGGATAGACGGGATATAGATATATTAGAAAAACTTCCTCGGCCTCTCCATTGTGGACGTCTTCTGAAACTCCCCTTTTCATCCACTCCGAGAGCCGATTTTAAAAGTAAGTGTTCGGTTTTTTAGTTTTTAGATCTTTTTGTATGCGCTCCTATACTAACAGTTTTTCTTGTCGGCAGTTATCATGGGGAAATTCGACTTCTCCAAGCTTTTGAAGTCTGCCTCGAAGGAGGGACCCTCAGCATCCGAGAAGAAAAAGAAAAGAATTTCTTCGGCTGCGGCTAAGGCCACTGCTAAGGGGGCTACATCGTTTGCTCCTCCAAAAAGAAAAAGGGTGGAGATGGCGATTGATGTCGAAGATTCTTCCCCTCCTCGCCCGAGTCCAAAACGTCTTACACTCGAGACGGGCGTTGAGGGGCGGGAGGAGCAACTTCCCCCTACTACCGACTTGAAATGGTACAACACTTCTTCGAAGGCGGGAACCTCGTCTCTTTGGTGCGATGACTTCAACCCCTTCCCCTCTTTTGACACTCATTTTCTGAAGGCTGCCGATCTCCGATTAATTAAGCAGCAATGGGCTCAGTCTAGCATGGAGGCCCTCTCGGTCTACTGCATCCGAGCTGCTGCTCTGGCCCGTTTTTGTAGCCGAGATTTGATGGAGACTGAGAGGAAATCCCAGCACTTGGAAGCTGAACTTGCTTCTATCTAGAAGCTAAAGGGGGATCTCGCCCAAATTTCCTCGGAGCGTGATGAGTTGGCTGGAGCCAATAATCTCCTGAATACTACCATCGTCGAGCTTAATGGCCAGAACTCCGAGCTAAACTCCCAAGCAAAATTAGCTGAGGAGAATAAAGCTCGGGTTGGAGAGGATAAAGCTCGCGCTGAAGAAGAGCTCAAGAAGGCTCAAGTTGTAATCGAACAACTTAAAGCCGCCCTGGAGGCCGAAACTAAGGCCAAGATGGAGGTTCAGGAAGATTTAAAAGAGGCCACCGACTGCATTCTTGCTGAGCATCGGAAAGGTTTCGTAAAGGCCATTGCTCAAGTTGAAATTCTCGCTCCGGGGATTGATATCTCGGGTGCCGATGTAACTAAAGAGGTGCACAATGGGGAACTTGTTCCCATTATTCCCGAGGAGGAGGAAGAGGAGGAAGGGGAAGAAGATTTTCCCGAGGATTATGTCGATACTGAGGTTAGCCATAGGGATGAATAACTTGTATTTCGTTTTTTTCATACCCTTGTAATAGGTTTTCTTTCTTTGTAATCCTTGTTAATCTAATGAAAATTCCTCAATATTTTGATGACTTCCTCTTCCTCTTATATCATTTTTTCGGCCGAGATATTCTTCGAATACTTTGAGTAAGACCGAGATATCTTTATATTTTGAGGTTGCTTGTACTGCATGCCCGGGTGTTTAAACAAGACTTCGACTAAGGCCGAGATATTTCATCATCCGTGCAAAAAACGACACGCTAAACATATGATTCACGTTTTTCGTATGCATTCACACGTTACGTGCCTTGGAAAATTCATGCAATTACTGCTTCTTGCTGAGTTTCGATATTTATTTTTTCAATAAACCTTTTCCCAATGGATATTTATTTTTTCCATAAGCCTATTCCCAGCGCCTATTCACTCTTTTCATCGCCTCTTCCCCCTTATAAATAGGGTTGTTTATTTGCCTCATTTCTTCATTCTTCATCTTCTTGACCAGCAAAGTTCGTCCTCGTTTGACCCGAGTAATCCTTGCCCCAAATACTCTTCATAATGTTACCAGGGGTTTACGTTCCTCTCTCCCAGTTAACATCCTTTTTCGAGCTTTATAGCTACCAAAAAGGATGTAATTGGGAGATGGGATCCAAAATTCATTTCATGATTTAATCCTTCAAAAAAGGATGTTAACTGGGAGAATAGCAGTCTTCGGGAGTGGAGAAAGGGGTAGCAACCATCTCCTCCCGGAGCTGGCCGAGTGCCTCATCATCCAGCTTTCTCATGAAGTGATTACCTCCTCCGCTGAAGGATGGTTGGGGCATCCGAGTATTTTGAGATTGGCTCGGCCTTATTTTCAATTTCAGCGCTGCACTCGGTTCCCTTAATAACCTCACTTTTTTGTATTTTTAAGGCTCGAACTCGACCTTATTTTCACTTTCAGCATTGTACTCGGTTCCCTTAATAACTTCACGGCTTATATTTGTCCTTTGGATTCAATTGATGCTTGTATTCCTAATAATTTCAAGGCTCGAACTCGGCCTTAATAATTTAATAACTCGAACTCGGCTTTTCGTAATTTAAATGGCTCGAACTTGACCTTTAGGCTCAAACTTGGCCTTTAGGCTCAAACTTGACCTTTACGATTTAAATGGCTCGAACTCGGCCTTTAATAATTTAGTGGCTCGTACTCGGCCTTCAGGCTCAGACTTGGCCTTGACGATTTGAATGGCTCGAACTCGACCTTTAGGCTCAAACTTGGCCTTAACAATTTAAATGGCTCGAACTCAGCCTTTAGGCTCAAACTTGGCCTTAACAATTTAAATGGCTCGAATTCGGCCCTTAGGCTCAAACTTGGCCTTAACAATTTAATATTCGCAGAATAAATACATCGGCAAAATAAGAAAATAGAACAATGTTCATAATAAATTATTTTATTGGATAGAAAAGAAAGTCTGCGGAGTGCCTCGTGAAAACCTTCTCGGTCAAAACCCTTTTTTGGGATAAAATACCGAGGTAGGAAAAAGAGTACATCACCTGACTATATACATCAACTGTAATAAAATTTCAAATGGGAAGCATTCCAAGTTCTCGGGATAGGCTTCCCTGACAATTCTTCTAACCTATATGCTCCGTTTCCCAAGTTTTCTACCACTCGGAATGGTCCTCCCCAATTTGCTGCTAGCTTGCCCTCCGTACGATCTCTTCTTGCTTCTCCTTTCATTCTTAGCACCAAGTCTCCGCGCACGAAACTCCTCGGTTTCAGCTTTAAATTATACCTCCGAGTAGCTCTTCGTTTGCAAGCTTCCTCCCTGATTTTAGCCTCCTCTCTGATCTCCTCCACCAAGTCAAGTTCGACCCTTAAGTTACTTTCATTCTCATTCTGCTCATGTTGCATATGCTGAAAAGACGGCTCACCAACCTCAACTGGGATCATGGCGTCTGTTCTGTATGTCAGCCTAAAGGGTGCTTCTTGAGTAGTGGATTGTGGTGTGCAGTGGTAGGCCCAAAGAATACTCGACAACTCTTCTGCCCAAGCTCCTTTGGCTTTTCCCACTCTCTTCTTCAGATCTACGAGAATGACTTTGTTGGCCGCCTCGGCTTGCCCATTGGTTTGGGGATGTTCCACTGATGTGACGTGGTGTTTAACACCGAGATTGACATAGAATTCTCGCAATGTCTTATCTATAAACTGCCTTCTGTTATCAGTGACAACTGCGAAGGGAATTCCGTGCCTACAGATGAGGTTTTTCCACACAAACTTTTGTACCTTCTTGGCAGTAATTTTCACCAAAGGTTCTGCTTCAATCCATTTTGTGAAGTAGTCCACCGCTACCAAGAGAAATTTGACTTGACCTTTGGATATGGGAAATGGTCCAAGTATATCCATCCCCCACATAGCAAAGGGCCAAGGCGAGTTTAATGTGTGAAGTTCTTCGGGCGGGGTACGACTTACATTGGCAAATATTTGACATTTATCACAATGTCTTGTCCACTCGACGCAATCTGCTCGGATGGTAGGCCAATAGTACCCTGCTCGGACTACCTTGGAGGCCATTGATTTGCCCCCGCAGTGAAAACCACAGATTCCTGTGAACCTCTTCCATTACATATTTTGACTGGGCTTTGGTCAGACACTTTAACATCGGTACCGAGAATCCCCTTTTATACAACTCTCCGAAAATAATAGCAAAATGACTTGCTCTGAGCCTGATCTTTCTGGCTTCGACGTGATCTGGGGGCAGAGTATCTGAGGATAAGTATTCCCATATGGGTGTCATCCATTCTCGGTCAACCGGTTCGTTGTCCATCACCTCTCCAAGCATGATATTCGGTTCATTGAGAGTTTCCTGAATAACTGTCCTATGCTGGCCTGGCCTCTTCGTGCTGGCCAATTTCGATAGTAGATCGGCCCCAGTATTTTCTTCTTTGGGAATGTGTTCAATAGAAAATTTCTCAAAGTTGGAAATTAACTGATTTACTTTACATAAATACCTGGTAAGTTGAGGCTCTTTTGTTTGGTATTCTCCAGAGATTTGTCCTGTGACTAGCTGTGAATCACTTCGGCATCTAATAGCTTTTGCTCCCATTTCCTTAGCCAGTATTAACCCTGCTATCAAGGCTTTGGACTCAGCTTGGTTGTTTGAGGTTTTGAACTCAAACTTTAATGACTGCTCTAGGATTAGCTCTCCCGGACCTTCCAGTATTATCCCAGCTCCACCGCCTTTGACATTCGAGGATCCATCCACATATAAATTCCACCATAAATCTTCGGTTATCGGCAGCGGATTGAGCTCGGCTACGAAGTCGGAGATACATTGAGCTTTCAGAGGACCTCTCAACTCGTACTTGAGGCCAAACTCGGATAACTCCACCGACCAAGCAATCATACGGCCTGCCAACTCGAGCTTTTTGAGAATCTGCTTAATCGGGTGATCAATTTTGACAATCACCTGGTGACTCTGGAAATATGGATGCAATTGCCGAGCTGCAGTTACCAGAGCCAAAACTAGCTTTTCTATGACTTGATACCGGGTTTCGGCATCATGAAGGACTCTGCTGATGAAATACACCGGCATTTACGTTTTCTCTACTTCTTGCACAATGACCGCACTGATGGCGTACTCGGTGGCTAACAGGTATAAATATAACTCTTTCCCTGGGATAGGTCGAGTTAATATTGGCGGTGAAGACAAAAAGGCCTTGAAGTCGGCAAAGGCCTTCTCGCATTCCTCAGTCCACGCGAAGGTTTGAGGCCTCTTCAATAATCTAAAGAAAGGCCGAGCTTTCTCTAAAGATCTGGGGACAAACCGAGATAATGATGCCAGCCGCCCTGCAAGTCGCTGCACTTCTTTAATATTTTGTGGGCTTCGCATCTCAATCACAGCTCGGCATTTATCAGGATTGGCATCGATTCCCCGGTGTGTCAACATAAAACGAGGAATTTTCCACCTTGGACACCAAAAACACACTTTTCTGGATTCAGTCTCATATTGTACTTTCTCAACTGCCGAAAAATTTCCTCCAAATCCCTTGGGTGGTTATTGTGCTCATCGTATTTTACGACCATATCATCCACATAAACCTCCATATTCCTCCCGATCTGTTTTTCAAACACTTTGTTCATGAGCCTTTGATAGGTTGCCCCAGCATTTTTCAATCCGAATGGCATTACCAGATAACAATAGTTCGAGCCTTCAGTTATAAAAGTTGTTTTCTCCTCGTCTGGGGGATACATTCGGATCTGATTGTACCCCGAGTATGCATCCAAGAAGCTCAAAATTCTATACCCGGAAGCACCATCCACCAACCTGTTAATACTCGGTAAAGGATAAGAATCCTTTGGACAAGCTTTGTTTAAGTCCGTATAATCAGTGCACATGCGCCACTTGCCATTTTCTTTTTTGACCAGAACCACGTTGGCCAGCCAAGTAGTGTATTCTATTTCTCGAATAAAGTTGGCTTTAACCAACTTTGCTGTTTCTTCTTCCACCACTTTTCTCCTTTCCTCACCAAGTCTTCTTTTCCTATGAGCTACCGGTTTTGCCTCAGGACAGATTACCAGTTTGTGGCATAAGAAATCGGGGTCAATCCCCGGCATGTCTGATGTTGTCCAAGCGAACAAATCGGCGTTGCTGCGGAGTACTTCCTTTATTTTCTTTTTTAAATTCGGCTCAAGTTGACCGCCTAGCTTAGTGCACTGATCGGGCTGTGATCCAAGCTGGAACTTCTCCAACTCCTCAATGGGTTGTGGTCGTTGTTCTTGCATGTCAATCCTCGGGTCTAGTTCAACAGAACTGACTGAATTTACAGACTTGTCTTTTCCTCTGTCTAGTGTTTCTGCAGGTGTAGGTTTGAGTTTGCTTACACGCAAACTATCGGCATAGCATTGTCTGGCCATTTTTTGATCAGCCCGGATAGCAATTATGTCTCCCGAGTTGGAAGGAAGCTTCATAGTAAGGTGGGGAGTAGAGACCACGGCTCCCAACTCGTTCAAGGATGGTCTCTCGATCAAGATATTGTACGATGTTACTGCATTAACCAACACGTACCTGACCAAAATAGTTTTGGATGTTTTGCCATCTCCAAAAGTAGTTAAGAGGTCTATGTATCCTCGGGTATCCACCTGTTCCCCAGCAAAGCCGACGAGTTTACTATCGTATGACTGAATAGATTTTTCTGGGATCCCGAGCTTCTGAAATGTTGAATAGTATAGGATGTCAGCCGAGCTCCCCTGGTCGACGAGAGTTCTCTTGACCGAGAAGTTGGCCAATTACACTATGATTACCATTGGGTCGTCCTGATTAGGATCCACACCCAAGAAGTCTTCATCGGAGAAAATAATCGGTGGGGAAATCCTCGAGGGTTTGCCAACTACCGAGTTTACAGCCCGAATAGCCCGCAGGTGTTTTCTCTGAGATGAACTCGTTGTGCCTCCTCCCGCAAATCCACCTGAAATAGTGTTTATTACACCTCGGACAGTATTATCCTCCTCCCCCCTTTCATTCCGATCTTCCCTATTTTCTGCTCTTTCATTATTTTGCCGACCGCCGCCTCTTCCAGGGCTTTGGCCACCTCCTTTTCTTCTACCTCTGCCATGCCCTTCACCATTGTTGTGATTTCTCCGAACGAAATTATTCAGATGACCAGCTTGAACTAACTCTTCAATCTTATCATGTAGGACCCAGCACTCCTCGGTGGTATGCTCGTAGTTACGATGGTACCGATAATGCTTCTGTCGATCAGCATTTTGGGGCATGTGGCCACGGTTGGGGAGCTGCAAAAGTTCTGTATTGTAAGCTTCCTCAAATACCTGAGCCCGATTGGTGTTGGGGGGGGGTATAGTGCTCATACTTTGGCCCCCTATGCTCAGATGTATTTTTGAATTTCTGCTTGTCACCTCCAGCCCTCCTCTTCTCTCTCCCTTCTCGTCTATCTGAATCAACGATTCTTTCTCTTTTCTTAGACTCTTCTATTTCCTCCATATTAATGAATCCGGCAGCTTTTCTCCTCAACTCATCCATACCGGATGGAGGCTTCCGAGCTAGGTGTCTGGCGAAAGGACCGGGTCGTAATCCGGTCAAGATAGTATGTAGTGCGACATTGCACTGAGATTCCAGATCAGGACAGTCTCTTTGCTGAACCTGGCCATAAAGTCACGCAGAGACTCGTTTTTTTCTTGCTTAAAATTTACCAACGAGGCCAAGGTTTTTTGATGAGCTCGGCTCGTTGCAAACTAAGAATTGAATTTAGTCATAAACGTGTCAAAGGAGTCAACTGATGCCGGCGGTAGCTGAGTATACCAGCTTAACGCAGCATCTTTCAGAGTAGTAAGGAAGACTGTACACATGACAGCATCATCGCCGGTAAAGAGATATATTTGAGTAGTGAAAGCATCTAAATGACGTTCCGGGTCCGAAGTGCCATCATACCTGTCAATATTTATTGGTTTGTAGTTGGCTGGTAGAGGAACCTCCATGATGGCGTCGGTGAAGGGATGTCTCGGCCTCCGCGCGCCAGCCCTTTCATTAGGCCTATTTGCTCGAAGTGAAAGTTCAGGGGCCTGCCTAGGAAATTCCTCCTCGCCTCTTCGGTCAGCATGGTGAGAGACACGGGGTTGTGGGATTCCTTCTTCTCTGCGCGTGTTTCTGGATCCTTCATTCTCAGTTGTCCAACGCTCTCTCTCATGAGGAGAAGAGGCAGATCTTTCTCTGCTTTGTTCTCGTTGACGACGGTTGTTATGCCGACGAATCTCCTCATTCTCCCTTCTCAGCATTGCCACTTGGGCGAGAAGTTCCTGAATAATGGGATTGTCGGTCGTCATCGCTGGGTTTATGGATCGTTCTCCATTGTCCCCATTGTTGGCATTCTCCAGCCCCTCTCTCCTGCAGTTCCCGCTCCTTGTCCTTACCATTGTTTGTGGTATGGGAAAATTTTGCTTCGATTCCCACAGACGGCGCCAATGTTCCGTCCAAGTATCTCAAGTGAGAGATACTCGTCCGGAGACTCTCTTGTGGGAGTGTTTTTGGAATAGCTTGACAGAATCGGAATTATGCTCCTACGTATCCAAATGGGAATCAAAGCAAACGTAGTTCTAAGTGAGGGGGTTGGACCCCTATTTATAGAGATATTTTGGTATAACAGTTTGAGTTGGACTGTTATTGAGATCTTATCTGATAACGTTGTATTGTTATCATAACTAGATAAAGATAAGGATAAGGCTCCGAATTGTACGGAGGGATATTTGGATCAGCAAGATATTTGGCTCAGTCAGTTGTGACTGGATTGCTCGGGACCGAGATATCTTCATTCGCGGTCTATAGTGGAATAGGCCTGAGTAATTATTCTCGGGTGTTAAGTGCATTAATAGGTCTTTGGCTTTGTGGGAGTTCGGGTCAAGGCCCATTTACAAGAATAAGCTCGGTCGTATTGACAAATACTCGGCCTTATATTTTCGGCCAGTACAGTCTCTATAAATGAAGACCCTTGATTTATAATTAAAAAAACAAATGGCTGTGATTATTCACCTAGAACCGGATAAAGAGGTAATCTATACTCATTCATTTTGTTCAATAGTAACACAATGTAACCGACATGGCTCCTCTGAAGTCTAGCACCATCACTCCGCCATTCATCTCTCAAGGACGTTCTCGAACTTGACCGCTGCAACAACACCCTTCCTCAACTCTCAATTTGGATTGCCTCCATCCATCCAGCAAGTCCAGCAAAAAAAATAGAAGGGGAGGATTTGGATTATGAGAGAGAAAATGATAAATAATGAAGAGAGAGAATGGAGTTAAGAGATAAAAAAGATGATGGAGGGATGATGGAGGGGAGGATTGCTGGAGGCAATCCAGATCCACTCACTCTTCTTCTTCCAATCCAAAAGCACAGGTTTAATTTGTGTTTTTTTTTGGGATTACTGTTGTGACGCCGGCAAGTGTACCGGGTCGTCGCAAGTAATAAAAACACGGTAAGAGTTTACCGAGGTCGAACACAAGGATTGGGCTACCAACTCTACCAATTCGCGAGAGATTCAATCGGTTAGTTAAGTAACAGGAAGTGGTTGGAGAGAAACTAGGATCACAATTCAATTTAACAAATCAAATCAAATAAAGATATGGTGATGAAATCTGGAATTAAAAGCATCTAAGGTCTCAAATCCACCTACCCAATCATGCATAGTACCCAAGTGATGATAATCTCCTCCCTAGGTTCAATTTTAATGTCAACCGGGACCCCCAAATTCTCCTATATCCACTGTCGTGCTCAATAGGACGTATTCGACGTATTCGACGATTGAACACTATGCCACCATGGGTGGCTTCATCGATCCCTTAGACAAGGGGATTAGTTCCTCATGTCCGTAACAACGACGCACGTACAATCGGAATTCATCCTAAACCTAAGAATAATAGAAAAGAAGGGGAAACACAGCTCCAGAATAAGGGTTAAAAAGATCTCTCAAAATTCTGATGCCAAAGTCCTCCGTTTGCCTGAATGATGTGACGGCTATTCTTGCTTGTGCCGCCTTCTGAGGAGGGAAATATTTGGTTAGGAACTTCTGTGCCATTTGCTCCCAAGTTCTGATGCTGTTCCTATCCAAACTGTCAACCCAATCGCGAGCAACATCCCTAAGAGAGAGAGGGAAGAGCCGCAAGCGAAACTCATCTTGTGAGACTCCTCTTGTCTTCTGTAAGTCACAGGCTTCAAGGAAGCGAGTGATGTGTCTATGCGGGTCTTGCTTGCCACTGCCATCGAACTGATTCTCGCGGATCTGGGCTGTGACACATCCTTCCACTCTGAAGGAGTCTGTATTCAGGTTGCCCCTCACAATAGATGAAGCACAATCCTCCAAGTTTGGTAGATCGTACTCGAAGAGAGGCTTGTAACGAGGAGGAGGAGGAGGGTTTTCTTCAGCCATGCCCTCTATTTTAATTCCTTCAATTCTTTTCCGTTCCCTGGCTTCTTTCCTTAATTGCCGCTCGGTCCTGGTGATTTCGGAATCAAATAGCAAGTCCTCTTGTAGAAGGGTACCTCGCATACAAAAACAGGCAAAGACCAAGTGGAATCAAAGAAGCAGAGAAAAATAATAGCAATTAAATAAAAGAAAATAAAACTAAAAGTCAGCTTAACCAAACAACCGAATTTCCTAAAAATTAGGAAAATTGGTCGTGCCAATCCCCGGCAACGGCGCCAAAAACTTGTTGTGACGCCAGCAAGTGTACCGGGTCGTCGCAAGTAATAAAAATAACACGATAAGTAATTACCGAGGTCGAACTCAGGGATTGGGCTACCAATTCGACTAATCCGCGGGAAATCCGATACGTTGGTCAAGTTACAGAAGGTGGTTGAGAGAGAGAGAAGAGGGAATAGGATCGAAATTCAATTAACAATCTATTAAACTAATTAACTAAAAATCAGAAATTAAAATATCCAAGGTCTCAAATCCACCTACCCAATCATGTATAGTACCCAAGTGATGATGAATTCCTCCCTAGGTTCAATTACAATGTCAACCGGGACCCCTAATTTCTCCTATATCCACTGTCGTTCTCAATAGGACGTATTCGACGATTGGATTAATTACTTACTAGGTCTCATAATCCTAATCTCGAATTTGGTTAATTCTTGTTCCCTATAAGGTTGTACTAATCTCCTAAATCCAATGTCGTGCTCATTATTCGATTAGTGATTCCAATCCAAGTTCTAAAACGCGAATCGCCGTTCGGCCTCAAACACGTTTAACTAGTTAATCATGCAAAACATATGATCAACGCAATCAAAACAGAATTGGAAAACATTCATAAGAGAAGGGGAGAAAAACATACATCACAAGAACACTACACCGCCATGGGTGGCTTCATTGATCCCTCGGACGACGGGATTAGTTCCTCATGCTCATAGACAAACAATCGGACTTAACCACTATCGTAAAATAAAAAGAAAAGAGGAGACGCAGCTCCAAAGAGAAACAAGGATTCGTAACTACTGATCTAAACTAGTGGAAAAACCTTCCTCCTCCTTTTCAAATCTGATATGCAACAGCCTTTAAATAAGGATTCTGTTTCTCGCCCGCTCGCGGGGCGAGCTTACTCTCGCGACGCGAATTTTAGTTTGGCGCGCATTCAAATCTTGGATCTCGCGGGGCGAGCGTCTATTCGCGAGGCGAATTACAGTTTTGGCTCCATCCTGAGTTTGAATGATCGCGTGGCGAATTGTGATTGGTGAGGCGAGTCTCCAAACCCTAATCTGTCACAGCCGTGATATTCATCACGGCTAGGCCGTGATGGTCTCTGTCTTCCAGGGTCTTCAGGATCTCGCGAGGCGAGACACCTCTCGCGGGGCGAGACTTCAATTCTAGGCTGTGACCTTCATCACGGCTAGGCCGTGATTGTCTCAGACTTCCAGGTCTTCATGTTTCGCGGGGCGAGAATATTTTAGCGGGGCGAGCCAGAAGTGATGACTTTTGCTGCTTTGTTGATGTCCAGGCTCGCGAGGCGAGAATACACTCACGAGGCGAGCATCTCCAGAAGTGCTTTTTCCACTGTTTCTTGACTTTCCTTGATTCCCGGAGCTTCACTTATTGACCTGAAAACACCAAAAGCAACCAAACACATAATTCTATCCAAAATACGCTAAAAACTACACAAAAGACGCAAAACGAGTCAAAGTCCAACTTAGGAACAAAACAAGGCAAATTTGGGCGAAAACGAGATTGAACTCGAATAATTTGCACAAAAACCACGGTCCATCTAGTTATAAAACTAGATAAGCCGAAGGCTTATCAATTACTGCATTGAAATTTTGGGCTGTTGCGCACTGAACAAGTGGACACTAACATTCGGCATCGGGGGTTGCGGCCTGCCCGTTGTTAATGCTCTTCTTTCCTCTCCTCAACGGAGCTAAAAAAAAGAAGCTAAACTCACAACCCAATGCAACGCGCAACAGAACGATGGCGCATCCTGGAGCTGTTGCCGATTCGCACAAAGAACACATGCAAGATGCAAGCCACCAACGACGACGCTTCCGCCAGTAAATTGTTCGTACTTTCTCATCCTCTTTTCTTCCTTAACCCTATTTAACCTATTTCCTTAACACTTAGCTTTCCAAATCATGCAGTTTGAATTGTATTTCTCAATTTGTGTCCTCTTCAGATAATGTTAATATATAATTTTTCTCTTTGTTTCTCAATTTGTGTATCCTGCTTTTATATGAATTGTATATCTTATTCTTAAACATGAATAATTCCATAATCTGAGTGAAGGTCATGTGTGAAGAAGGGATACATGAAAGATGATTGCATTCATTTATTTGTGAGAAGACCTGTCAGGAGATCTCCAATTATTAACCGTGGTAAGATTTAGCTTCTCTAAGGAATTTACTTGTTTCGAATTTGATAACTTAAAGGGTGGCTGAAAAGGGAAGGGAACATCAATTTTCTTCATCTTTAAATTGAGGGAGTGATAAAATATTTATCTTACAGACATAATTTACGATAGGATATTATGGGGTTTTTTTGGTTTGTGTAGCCGACCCCACAGGTGGAAAAAGACTTAAGTTGTTTTAGTTGTTGTTGTGCACTTGTGCCGGTAAAATATTTGTAAAAATGAATATGGAATAATTTGGGGGTAACATCTTAAGAGAATATTTACTCAAATTGAACAATTTTACTTTCCAAACTCCTCCATCCAAACATACCTCGAGTATCCTTCAACTTCTTAATAGTCTCTGTTAATGAGCAATTTTATTGTCTGTGGGTATGAAGGTTACTTTGCTCGTTGGGCCGCTTTGCGGAAGATTCTCTACCAGTTTCTTGATGTTGAGAAAAAGACAGATGACGGTGGCCTGACAAAGAAGCAGATATTATCACTTGGAGCGGGCTTTGACACTACATATTTTTAGTTGCAGGTGCTTGGTTTTCCTTGTGATTTTCATAAGTACTGTGCTGGTCATACATAATAACTGAGCTGTTTTCAGTCTTTCCATAAAGCTATAGCTTTGATATCGTTTTAGATTCATATGAGTGAATGAAGGTTTGCAGTGAATCAAAGCTTTTGTGTTATAATCTTGGTGATATTTTTTTATTTATGTTTAAACGGGACATAGGGTCACTATTTAATTTAGTTCTAGTAGTTGGCTGTATGCTATATGGTGCTGCTTTTACAATTATAAATCTTTAAGAGAGCTGTACACTGGCTACATGAGGGTTAGTCATATAAGTTTACCAGAATAAAAAAATGATAATGGATGAGAATGTGGTGAACAAAATAATATTAAGTTACTGATTACCTGCTAATAAATCTCAATAATAGGCAATTGGGACTTGTCAACTTTTTTATTTGAATATGAATCGGTGAGTGTTGGAACGTTCTTATACAGATATGTAGATAAGTATCTAAGACTCCACCCAGGCCTTTGGAATTCTTCTTGACTGACACTTTTGCTTTCACTCATTCTCTTACTAATCTGTGTTTCCTATCTTTGTTCTGGTGACTTCAAAGATGATATGGTTTGTTAGGAGCCTGATTATTCAGAATGAGCTTAGCCTAGCAGAGTGAAAGGTATATGACTATGTGTGAGGAAGAAATACAATTTCCTTGGGACCTAGGACGGTCTGAGGAGAGAAAATTTGTTACAGGGAGGCTGCTGTAGTGCGTGTAGGTTTTAAGGGGAGTGTTTGACCGAGTTAGGAGAGTAGATTAGATGGAGGGTAGCCCACTCGCTAGAAGCAGAAGGAGACCACGAAAACCTATAGGCAAAATCATTAAGAAGGATTTAGATTTCAATAATTTGTCTATAGACATGATTAGTGATAGAATATTATGGCGTCATTTGATCCATGTAGCGGACTCTACCTGGTGGGAAAAGGCTTGGTTGTTATTGTTGTTAATTTGTTATTGTTGAGTCGATTGAGATAGGCATGGCATACGGTTTTGGTGTTGTTAAGGATTAGAGTTGAGGCTTGGATCGCATGGAATTTGTATTTCTTTCTCACACATACCTTCTACTCTGTTGGCCTGACTCATTCCTATTAATCGGGGTCCTAATATGGTTGCCGTCGTTCCCTTTTATAAATATTCGTCATGTTGTAGAATGAACTCATGCTTCATTCCTTTCAACTAACTTTTGGGTGAATGATAGAACTGGACCAAGAAATGAGAAATATGGCATTTTATTGATATGAATGTTGTGATTACAATTACAAGTGTAGAACACTGTAATTGCAGAACTCTCTTCCTCTACACTCCATGTATTTGAGTAGAGCCGTCAAAATGGGCTAACCCATCCCTTTTAGTCTTAGCCCATAGGGCCAAAAAGCTCACAGGGTGATAGGAATTCTACAATTCCCAAGCCCAAGCCCAAGATCCCAAAGCAACCTCCTTAGCCATGTGGCACGAGCAAGAGAAGCCAGCATTATAGGAAATAATAGTTAGCACTATAGGAAATCATAGTTTGTTACAAAGAGAGAGAGAATGAGAGGAGTTTGTTATATAAAGGTAAGACGTGAGAGAGGGGAGGGTAGGTACATTTCCAGAATTGTGATTTCAATTCCTAACACAGGGCCAAAAGCCACGTAGGGCCTTGTGGGTTAGGGCCAGTCCATGGGCCAATCTATTATACAATTTGTACAGATCTAAAATTGAGAATTATAAATTACCCAAAAACTTAGAAAATGTTCTTGATAAAAGCAAAAACCGAATAAGTACGTGTAATATCCAAACAAAAAAAAAATTTATCTACTTTTAAAAAAAGAACAGCCAATTTAATTAAAAATCTTAGAAGCTAGTCATAAAAATGTAAAAATTAAATAAAACCAAAGAAACACCAAAAATAATTTGTCTACTCATTGTTGACAAACCATTATTAAAATGCATTTTTTTGGAGTAGTTGGATATCTCGAGTTTTTTTCTTCTAATTTATCATTTTGATTTTCCTAAACATATATTATTGTTATTATCTCTATAGTCTCTATACATACTCATTATTAAAGGTCTATATTCTTGCTCATCAATAATGATGATAATGGTGAAAGTACATGTTCTTGGGGGGATTGAGTCAAAAGATAACTCCATTTGTGATATGCTAATTTTACATATTTTTATATAAAAGATAGGCATCATTATAACCTGATATATTGAACTATATTGAATTTTGTGTCATCTCAATTAATTTATTCAAATTTCTGGTTTATTAAATTTTTTAATAAAATGTAGAATTTATTGGTTCTTGTGCAAATACAGAATTGGTGAGGGGAAAGCACCGTATTTATATGTGGAACTGGATTTTAAGGAGGTGGAAGCTGGAAGCTTGAATCTGTTTTTTTTCTTCTAGGGTTTGATTGTAAATGTTGACTTTATTTTTCTATTCACTTATGGTTCCTGAGTAGGACTGTCTTCAGATGCTTTGTCATGGAACTCATGACTAAAATTGAAAGGAGGAACAAAAACAAGTATTTTTTGAATTGCTTGTATTCCTTTCACACAACATAGATGTCTTCTATTTATACACTAGAAAAATTAAATACAACTGATAATTACAAGACAAATAAATGAGGCACATATTTCCTATAGACACTTCCTAATTTTATGACTAGAGAATACATGAACCTCATTAATTTACAATGGCTATTTCCTAAACTATTAATGACAGTCCATGAACCTTTGGACGGTGGATTCAAACATTAATGACAGTCCATGAACCTTTGGACGGTGGATAATCTTTGGACGGTGGATTATCTTTGGACGGTGGATTCCAACACTCCACCTCAAGCTGGAGAATGGATATCAATCATTCTCAGCTTGGAAGTAAGTTGGTTGAATCGATCCATTGGCAAACCCTTTGTTAACACATCTGCTAACTACTGCCCAGAGGGAATGTAGGTTGTTGTTATCAATCCACTATCCAATTTTTCCTTGATGAAGTGTCGATCTATCTCAATGTGTTTTGTCTTATCATACTGAACCGGATTATGAGCAATACTGATAGCCGATTTATTATCACAAAACAATTTCATAGGACCTTCACACTTTATCTTCAAGTCATCGAGCACAATTTTCATCCACAACAGTTCACAGATTCCTTGTGCCATAGCTCTAAATTCTGCCTCTGCGCTTGATCGAGCCACTACATTTTGCTTTTTACTTCTCCAAGTAACAAGGTTCCCACATAGGAACATGCAATAGCCTGATGTGGATCTTCTATCACTTACTGAACCTGCATAGTCGGCATTTGTATAAGCCTCCATAGTCAAGTTTCCACCTTTTTTGAACAAGAGTCCTCTTCCTGGAGTAGCTTTGAGATACTGCAGTATACGTTCTACAGCCTGTAAGTGTCTCTCCCTTGGATCATGCATGAACTGACTCACAACACTGACCGCATATGCTAGATCTGGTCTTGTGTGTGCCAAGTAAATCAACTTCCCCACAAGTCTCTGGTATTGGATTTTGTCAACCTTGGCACTCTCCTCTTCAGTGCTCATCCTGTGATTTTGCTCGATGGGAACACCTGTAGGTTTACATCCAAGTTTCCCTGTTTCCTTCAAAAGATCAAGCACATACTTCCTTTGAGAGATGAAAATGCCTTGTTTTGAGTAGGTCACTTCAATCCCCAAGAAATACTTCAGTTTCCCAAGGTCCTTCATCTCAAATTCTGCAAATAATTTTTCCTTAGGCAGTTGTCTCTCAACTAGGTCATCTCCTGTAATAATTATATCATCAACATAAACAAGAAGTACAATCAGTTTTCCTCCTTGTGAATGTTTAAAGAAAAGTGTATGATCTCCTTGGCTTTGTTTGTAACCCATAAACACCATAGCTTTTGTAAATCTTCCAAACCATGCTCGGGGGGACTGTTTTAGCCTATATAAAGCCTTCCTCAATCTGCAAACTTTGTTTGTTCCACTTATGGGACCAAACCCTGGGGGAATCTCCATGTACACCTCCTCCTCTAAGTCTCCATGCAAGAAAGCATTTTTGACATCAAACTGGTGTAGTTCCCATCCAGAGTGGGCAGCAAGAGAGAATAAAATACGAACAGTGTTCATCTTTGCCACTGGAGCAAATGTCTCCTCATAATCAATGGCATAGGTCTGAGTGTATCCCTTTGCCACTAGTCTTGCTTTATATCTGTCTAGGGTACCAACTTTACAGTGTAGATCCATCTACTCCCCACTGGTTTCTTTTCCTTTGGTTTCTCAACAATTTCCCATGTTCCATTTCTTTCCAGAGCTTGCATCTCCTCATTCATGGCTTGAACCCAGTTCTTGTCCTTCAATGCTTCTTGTACTGTTCTAGGGATTCTGATAGAGTCAATGGCTGCAATAAAGCTTTGGTGCTGCAAAGAAAGGTTTGTGGTGGAAACAAATTTGGAAATGGGGTACTTAGCACAAGATCTTTTTCCTTTTCTTAAAGCAATAGGTAAGTTATCATCAATGTTAGGATCAAAATTATCCAAAGGAATAGGTTCAGAATGAATGAAAGGAATAGATTCAACATGAATGGGACTAGTGTTTTCAATACTTACCATGGGTTCAGATATTTGGGGTTGCGGCTGGACCAGGGAGGGGTGTTTCTTCCTTTGATAGACCAGTTTTGGCGAGCTTGCTCTAGTCTGAGGAGCTAATTCCTGTGTATCTAAGAGCATATCAAAAGATTGGATCAAGGGAATGCTGCCTTCTGAAAAAATCTCAGCTTCCAAATCAGAAGTATTATTCTCCCCCTGAAGCTGAGAGGAACTGAAGAATGATTGATTTTCTTGGAAGGTGACATCCATGGAGACATACACTCGACGAGAGGAAGGGTGATAACATTTGTATCCTTTCTTGTCAGGGGCATAACCAATGAACAAACATTTAATAGCACGAGGGTCAAGTTTTCCCCGATGCTGACGATGGACATGAACAAAAGCAACACAACCAAAAACACGAGATTCAAGACTTTGCATAATAGGAACAGATGGAAAAAATGTTTTCATGACATGAACAGGACTCAAACCACCAAGGATTCTAGAGGGTATTCTATTTATGAGATAAGCGGCAGATTAAACAGACTTCCCCCAATATGAATTTGGAAATGACATCCGAAACAATAAAGCTCTAGTAATTTCAAGCAAGTGTCGATTTTTCCTTTCAAAGAACCCCGTTTTGTTGGGGGGTATCAACACATGTAAGTTCATGAACAATGCCATGTTGTTTAAGAAAGGTGGAGAAATTTTGGTTCACATACTCTCTACCATTATCAGACCTCAGACGTTTAATTGTTTTATCAAATTGAGTTTTAATCATATGATAAAACTGGATAAACAAATGGTACACATCTGATTTATTTTTCATTAGAAAAATCCAGGTAACACGAGTGCAATCATCAATAAATGACACAAACCATTTTGCACCAGAAATATTAGGAACAGAAGCTGGACCCCAAACATCAGTATGAATAAGAGAAAAAGGTTCATCACTTTTCTTAGCACTTGAAGGAAAACTTACCCGATGATGTTTGGAAAATTCACAAACATCACATTGAAAGGACTCAACCGATTCATTCAAAAACAAAGAAGGAAACATGGACTTAAGTAGAGTGAATGGGGGATGCCCAAGACGATTATGTTGGAGCCAAATTTGGGAGGAACAAGACTTGGATTGATGACAGGAATGTTGCAACTTCACACCAGATTCACCTGAAGTTTCCATCTCAAGGTAGTACAACCCTCCCTGTTCCTTGGCAACTCCAATAGTCTTCCCCGTAGTATTGTCCTGGAATACACAATGAGAAGGCAAAAATGTTACAGCGCAATTAAGGTCTTTGGTAAGTTTATGTATAGAAAGAAGGTTAGATGACAGTTTAGGAACATGAAGCACATTTTGCAAATTTAGAAAAGGACTAATTTTAACGTTACCAAATCCTGCAACTGATGTATGAGAGCCATCAGCTACAGTTATGTGATGACTACCGATGGGGATTTGATAGGATGAAAAATGAGAAGAACAAAAGGTCATGTGATCGGTGGCACCAGAATCAATAATCCAAAAATCCTCGGGGACAGTACCAGAAGCATGAGAAAATAAAGAACATAGATTCTTACCATTTACACCATTTGAAGAAGTACAAGACTGCTTACTAGAGTAATGGGTGATAGCTGAGATGTTGGTAATCTCAGTGTTAGACATGATGGTTAGGCGTGATAACAACCAAGAGTGCGATGAAGGTGTAAAAAACACAAGCTGCAATGAAGGCAGCAACAAAGAAGAGGGTTTGTGGTGAAGATGACTTTGGGTACAGTAACTAAGAAAGATAAAGCACAATGAAGGTGCTGAACATGTAATGAAGGCACAAGACAAACAGGTCCTGCAATGAAGGAAAGGCACCTAAGGTCACTCAGCAATGAAGGCCGAGGCAGCGGAAAAGCAAAGGCAGAGACTCCCAAGGTCAGGAGCTCTGATACCAAATTGAAAGGAGGAACAAAAACAAGTATTTTCTGAATTGCTTGTATTCCTTTCACACAGCATAGATGTCTTCTATTTATACACTAGAAAAATTAAATACAACTGATAATTACAAGACAAATAAATGAGGCACATATTTCCTATAGACACTTCCTAATTTTATGACTAGAGAATACATGAACCTCATTAATTTACAATGGCTATTTCCTAAACTATTAATGACAGTCCATGAACCTTTGGACGGTGGATTCCAACATTAATGACAGTCCATGAACCTTTGGACGGTGGATAATCTTTGGACGCTGGATTATCTTTGGACGGTGGATTCCAACAACTAACATAATGGTTTGACTAAGTGTCTATATAATTGGAAAAAAAGGAAAAAAGAAAAAAAAAAGCTGTATATAGTTTGTGAATCTTAAGTTTTTAACTGTCATTATCAATTTATAAAGTTTAATTACCATCTCTTTTGTATTTTAGGTAACTAGTAAAAAGGCAGCACTTATTGAGACTTGCAGTCAATTGAGGAACAAAGTTGGGGTAACAACATCCATATCAAGAGGTAAGCATTTCTGGATATATTGCCGTATCAGGAACTGATGGTCTTTGATTGTTTCTGGCTCTGCTCTCATTATAGTGCTGTCCTTTTCTTTTGCAGTAGAACATGGTGCAGAGTGCTATCAACTCTGCCCTCGTATTTTTATTGGGAAAAGAACTATGGCATTGTGGGGGTGGTTTTGGAGGGAGAGGAAACGATTGCATAACTTAATATTGAACAAGAAGAATTAAAGTAGGACATTGCATAAAAATGGCTGTGAAATGAAACTTTGCATCATATCACTCATTCTTATATTAATTCAATACCTTGTGTGTCATATCGAGAACCTTTGTTTAGTTTTAGGAATTATGAGGCACTGAGCGCTAATATATAATATAGATTGATAGCAGTTTGAAGTACCTTTGAGGGGCCTTCTTTATGAATTTCTTTTTATATAAAAAAAATTACATCCGAGGGGATACATTGTCCGTCTTTTTTCTTTAGTAACTATTTTTCACCTTTTGTACTATTAGAAATAGAGAATCTAGAGAGTATAGAATATTAGAACTAGAGAATCTAGAGAGAATAGAAGAGAAATGAATCTAAAGAGAATCTTGTATTATGCATTCTGAATCATTACAGAGAAGCTACTGCCTTATATAGCAGTAGTTGTGACAGTTGGAAGCCAAACTGTCTAACAGAAATAACAGATTGTACAACTGTGTCTAACTGAACAATAGTGGGCTTTAAGCCCAATCATACTGAAAGTAAACTATCTCTAACATTCCCCCGCATAAACTCAGGGCGTTTGAGCAAGTGAGAGCTTGTCAAACACTCTTAAGTTTATCTTTTAGGGTGTAGAACCTTGCAGCTGAAAGATGCTTGGTAAGCACATCAGCCAATTGATCATGAGCTGGAACATGAGTCACACTTAGACTGTGGTTCAGCACCTTCTCTCGAACAAAGAAAATGTCTAATTCCATGTGCTTGGTTGGTAAGCACATCAGCCAATTGATCATGAGCTGGAACATGAGTCACACTTAGACTGTGGTTCAGCACCTTCTCTCGAAGAAAGAAAATGTCTAATTCCATGTGCTTGGTTCGGGAATGCAGAACAGGGTTGTGGGCCAGAGATACATTACTTAGGTTATCACATAGGATCCTAGGAGTCTGAGCTTTAATTCTCAATTCTGAAAGTAAAGACTGAACCCAAAGAATCTCAGCACAGAGGGCTGTCATGCTTCTATACTCTGCATCGGCACTTGATCTTGCAACAAGCGTTTGTTTCTTTGACCACCAGGAAATGAGATTTGGGCCCAGATACACACATGCCCCAGAAGTGGAACATCTATCATCTGGGTCTGAAGCCCAATCCGCATCACAAAACCCAGTTAAAGTTAAAGGGGCATGTATGGCAGCAGGCTGAATGAGAAGACCATGATGTAGTGTACCCTTAAGGTACCCGAGAATGCGCTTTACAGCCTTCCAATGATCCTCCAATGATTGAGATAGAAACTGGCATACTTTGTTCACTGAATAAGATATCTCTAGTCTTGTGAGTGTTGCATATTGCAAAGCTCCAACAATTGACCGAAATAAGGAGGGACCAGGGACATAGTCAGCTCCTAGCTTAGAGAGTTTGAGATTAGCAACCATAGCTATGTTGATGCCCTTTGCTGACTCCATTTTGGCCTTGGACAGCAAGTCACGAAGATACTTGGTTTGGGAAAGAAGCAGGGCACCATTGGGTAAGTGAGTGACCTCTATGACCAAGAAGTAGTCTAGATTGCCTAGCTGTTTCAGGGCAAATTCTGAATTCAAAGCTTCAATGAGACTCTGAATGTGAGGCAGAGAGTTACCATTGACAAGTATGTCATCAACATACACCAAAATCTCATTATGCAGTAGATGGCATGGTGCAAGGTGAAGAGGGAGGGGTCACACTTGCTTGCCACAAAACCTCGAAGTAGTGCATTTTTCAGTCTTTCAAACGAGGCCCTAGGTGCCTGTTTGAGGCCATATAAGGCCTTTTGCAACTTGCAAACAAGAGTCTTATCTTCCACTTCGAATCCTGGGGGGTTGTTGCATGTAAACTTCCTCATGTAGGTAGCCATTGAGAAAGGCATTGTTCACGTCCAATTGCCTTATTGGCACTTGCAAAATACAACAACTGTTAAAACTGTCTGAACAGTTACGGTTTTTACAACCGGAGAAAAGGTCTCTGTAAAATCACAACCAGCTTGCTGGTGGAAGCCCTTGGTGACCAGCCGGGCCTTATACTTATTAATACTACCATCCGGGTTTTCCTTAACCCGGAACACCCATTTGCAACCAATTAGGGTTCTGTTTGGTGGAGGATGGACCAATGTCCAGGTGTGATTATTCAGCAATGCATCATATTCATCTTTCATGGCTGCAGCCCATTGGGGAACAACCAAGGCTTGCTTAACAGAGGTTGGTTTCATGTGAGTTAGGAGAAAGGTGGATTGGAGCCTAGGCATGACAATTCCTGATTTGGACCTTGCTTGCATAGGATGTGTGTTTAGAGGAAAGGGTGGGGGAGGAGAGGGAGAGGATTCAGGTGAGGAAGAAGAAGGATTTGGAGAGACCACGGGTTGGCCCACATAATGATTGGGTGACTGGGTGTGCAGGGACTGATTTGGTGACTGAGTTGGTGAAGTTGGACTTTGAGACTGTAGGGGAAGAGGACTGATTTTGTGACTGAGCAGGCTGAACAGAGGAGGGAAATGAAACTGCTGGACTAACATTGACTGGTGAACTAGGATGGACACTAGGAGGTGTAGAGGGAGTGGGAACAATAGGGGGCGAATTGGGAGGCAGTGTGGGAGGAATGGATGAAATTGGGGGTAGTGTGGGCCTCGGTTGAGGTGTCACAGTTGTGGAAAAAAGTTCTAGGTCAGAACTCATTGAATATGACATCCTTAGAGATAAACACTCGACCATCAGGACTTAGGCACTTATAGCCTTTATGAGAGGATGAGTACCCAAGAAACACACTGTCTTTTGAGTGGTAAGAGAGATTGTGCTGCTGATACGGACATATGAATGGACAGCAAGCACATCCAAAGGCTTTAAGGAACTTAAGGTTGGGTTCCTGATGTAGTAAAGTGGTATATGGTGATTTGTTCTAAAGAACAGGTGAAGGGAGACTGTTTATTAGGTATGCAGCGGTTAGGAAAGCATGATCCCAGAACTGAAAGGGAAGAGATGCATGGGCCAAAAGAGTGAGGCCAGTTTCAACTACATGTCTGTGTTTGCATTCCACAAGTCCATTTTGATGATGGGTGTGTGGACAAGCAAGACGGTGTACAATTCCAAAGGGAGACAAATATTTGGAAAAGGGACGGAATTCCCCACCCCAGTCACTTTGGACTGTTTTAATTTTGGTATTGAATTGTAATTCCACCATGGCACGAAACTGAATGAATTGGGAAAGTGTGTCAGACTTTCTTTTTAAAGGAAAAATCCAAGTGAAGCGACTAAAGGCATCCACACAAGTTAGAAAATAAGTGCATCCATTAGAGGATTGGATTGGGGCAGGGCCCCACAAGTCAGACAACAAGTTCAAAGGGAAAGTTGTATATAGTTTTAGAGGAGGGAGCTGGGAGGCGATGTGCCTTGCCCAAGTAACACGCAACACAGAAATCCAAAGGGTTTTTGTGTGGGACAGTAAGATTAGAAGATCTAAGTGCCTCTTTTAAGTGCATCATGGTGTGGGTGGCCTAGACGAGTATGCCACAATCTATAAGAATAAAGAGACATGTTTGAATCAAAAGGACTTTTATTCATATCAATTGGTTGTACATGTATATCAGGAATTGAATTTACATTGAAAACAAAAACTGAATTGTAAGTAGGTACATTATTTGTAGTAACAGAGTTACAACTAGGATAGGAGGACATAGCTGAAGGAGAGACATTGTCAAATTTGTAAAGACCATCTGGACCAACACTACCATGTAACAGAATTTTAGAAGAATCCTGTGATTTGACAAGGAGGGGTGAAAATCAAAGTAAACATGATTATCACGAGCAAACTGACTAACACTTATTAAATTCTTTGTATTGGAGGGAACAAGAAGTAAATTGTGTAAGGTGAATTTAGTGTGGGGTTGGGAGGGTGTGCTAAAACACATAGAACCAATTTTGTTAATTGACAAACCTTGGCCATTGCCCAAGAGACCTGATCAGACCCTGTCAAAGAGGCAGTCTCAGTCAGGTTGGAAGGGCCTGGAGTAACATGGTGAGAAGCCCCTGAATCTGGGTACCAGGAGCTGCCAAACCGAGACTCGGTGCCTGTGAGGTAAGCTTGTGGTTGCTGTGGCCTAGGTGGTGCTGTATAGGACTGAGAAAATTGAGGAGGCCTAGCAGATTGGGTGAACATAGGCAGGGGTGGCCTCTGATACATGTGGGATTGCCAATTCTGATGCTGAGGAGGTCCTTGATAATACTGATCAGTATTGGGAGGGGACAACCCTTACATGTCGTCCAAGTCTCCCGATAGAGATTAGTTACTGTTTACAATGGTGGATACTTCGTACCAATTACAAGATAACAAAATAATTAAAAAATCATACAACATTTTCAAAATATGAAAATACGTAAAAGACAATTGTAATTTGTAAAAACTTATGTATTTTGGGTTTTTTCTATCATGAGTTGGGAGGGGACAATCCTTCCTGTATCTTTCTTGCATCTCTGTATCAGTCAACCTTATGAACCCTCACCCTCTAAAAGATCTTGTTGCTCTTAGCTGTTATAATCACCACTCAAATTACCTCCACATGTCACTGTTTGGCCTTCATTTTTTTCTCCAACTTCCCATGTCAGAGTTCTCAAGTTACTATAGCTCCTTGTGTTCCCTACTCCCTTGTTCAGCAACGAGATTCCCATGTTAAGTAATGCATTCTTCTCGGTGATCCTCCACGCTTAGTCCATCAATTTCGAAAGGTTCTCTACCTGATGGAGTTTTAGTTCTGCCCTCACCACTTCCTTGAGACCGTTGAGGAAAATTCTTTTCATATATTTCGGTGCAGCACTACTGAGTGGGCCTGCGTATAGCTCAAACTATTCCCGGTATTCCTCCATTGTTCCCTTATTAGGAGGCTTAACAGTACTTTGCATCATTGATGACTGAAACCTTCCGAGTACGACTGATTGGAAATTGTTCTAGGTAGGATTTTGTGCACAAAATTCCCACCACTGATACCAAGCCAATGCCTTTCTCTTCATCGTTCATTCCTTTCAATTCGAAATACCTTTCCACACGATTCGCCCAAACGTAAGCATTGTCTCCTCCAAAGATCAGAATCTCAAGTTTCCTCCACCGCTCGTCGCGGATTTGGGAACTGTCGTGATCTCCGGTGTCGTCATTGTTACTGATGTGCCTTCCTCCAATTGTGTGATCGTGATGATCACTGCGACTCGATAGTCCTCTCACCGTCTCAATTAATTCGCCTAATTGCCTTCGTGTTTCAAGTCTCTAGAGTTTCTCTTCGTCAAACATTCTCCTAGATTCCAGCAATTCTCCTCAATTATGATTGGATAGTAGCAAGTTGCCAGTTGTAGGGGTTAGTGGTTATAAGTGAGTCATGAGTCATAAGGAGAGAGGGGGATTATCGATTGTATTGGAAAGGAAAGGGAAGTAAGAGAGAGGTCCGAGTCTCTCAAAATAGAGTTGTCAATTCAGCCTCCAATTCATGGGTCAGCCCACTTAGCCCCACATTTTGGTCCTATCTTGTTTAGCCCATTTGATAGGGGACTTTTACAACCCTAACCCACACAGTCCCCCTAATTATATGGTTAAGGGTGGGTTGGGAGTGGGTCAGCCCCCAACCCTCACAAATTCCCTGATCCCACATCATGATTGTAGGATGCTATCTCCTCTGTGTGAGTCTTTTTCATTTGGGCGGCCCCCATCTCATCCTTTGTTTCCAAAATCCAAATTAAAACGCTCACTCTTCAATTCAACTTTCACTCTTGTTGTACATTGTCTTCTCATATCAAGTGCCTTTTCAGTCTAATCCTCTTGGACTGTGGCCCACCAATTAATATTAATTTTATTCATTGGACCATTCTGCTGCAGTTTCAACACACCACCATAGGCCCAAATTTTGGGTAACTTCTAATCACCAATTCTATATTTGCACGAGAACCAATAAATTCTACATTTTATTACAAAATTTAATAAACCAGAAATTTGAATAAATTAATTGAGATGACACAAAATTCAATATAGTTCAATACATCATGTTATAATGATGCCTATCTTTTATATAAAAATATGTAAAATTAGCATATCACAAATGGAGTTATCTTTTGACTCATTCCCCCCAAGAACATGTACTTTCACCATTATCATCATTATTGATGAGCAAGAATATAGACCTTTATTAATGAGTATGTATAGAGACTATAGAGATAATAACAATAACATATGTTTAAGAAATTCAAAATGATAAATTAGAAGAAAAAAACTCGAGATATCCAACTACTCCAAAAAAATGCATTTTAATAATGGTTTGTCAACAATGAGTAGACAAATTATTTTTGGTGTTTCTTTGGTTTTATTTAATTTTTACATTTTTATGACTAGTTTATAAGATTTTTAATTAAATTGGCTGTTTTTTTTTTCAAAGTAGATAATTTTTTTTTGTTTGGATATTACACGTACTTATTCGGTTTTTGCTTTTATCAAGAACATTTTCTAAGTTTTTGGGTAATTTATAATTCTCAATTTTAGATCTGTACAAATTGAATAATAGATTGGCCCATGGATTGGCCCTAACCCACAAGGCCCTACGTGACTTTTGGCCCTGTGTTAGGAGCTGAAATCAGAATTCTGGAAATGTACCTAACCTCCCCTCTCTCACGTCTTACCTTTATATAACAAACTCCTCTCTTTCTCTCTCTCTCTGTAACAAACTATTATTTCCTTATAGTGCTAACTATTATTTCCTATAATGCTGGCTTCTCTTGCTCGTGCCACATGGCTAAGGAGGTTGCTTTGGGATCTTGGGCTTGGGCTTGGGCTTGGGCTTGGGAATTGTAGAATTCCTATCACCCTGTGAGTTTTTTGGTCCTATGGGTTAAGACTAAAAGGGATGGGTTAGCCCATTTTGACGGCTCTACTCAAATACATGGAGTGTAGAGGAAGAGAGTTCTGCAATTACAGTGTTCTACACTTGTAATTGTAATCACAGTATTCATATCAATAAAATGCCATATTTCTCATTTCTTGGTCCAGTTCTATCATTCACCCAAAAGTTAGTTGAAAGGAATGAAGCATGAGTTCATTCTACAACATGAGGAATATTTATAAAAGGGAACGACGACAACCATATTAGGACCCCGATTAATAGGAATGAGTCAGCCCAACAGAGTAGAAGGTATGTGTGAGAAAGAAATACAAATTCCATGCGAGCCAAGCCTCAACTCTAATCCTTAACAACACCAAAACCGTATGCCATGCCTATCTCAATCGACTCAACAATAACAAATTAACAACAATAACAACCAAGCCTTTTCCCACCAGGTAGAGTCCGCTACATGGATCAAATGACGCCATAATATTCCATCACTAATCATATCTATAGACAAATTATTGAAATCTAAATCCTTCTTAATGATTTCGCCTATAGGTTTTCTTGGTCTCCCTCTACTTCTAGCGAGTGGGCTACCCTCCATCTAATCTACTCTCCTAACTCGGCCAAACACTCCCCCTAAAACCTACACGCACTACAGCAGCCTCCCTATAACAAATTTTCTCTCCTCTGACTGTCCTGGGTCCCAAGGAAATTGTATTTATTTCTCACACATAGTCATATACCTTTCACTCTTCTAGGCTAAGCTCTTTCTGAATAATTAGGGTCCTAACAAACCATATCATCTTTGAAGTCACCAGAACAAAGGTAGGAAACACAGATTAGCAAGAGAAGGAGTGAAAGCAAAAGTGTCAGTCAAGAAGAATTCCAAAGGCCTGGGTGGAGTCTTAGATACTTATCTACATATCTGTATAAGAATGTTCCAACACTCACTGATTCATATTCAAATAAAAAAGTTGACAAGTCCCAATTGCCTATTATTGAGATTTATTAGCAGGTAATCAGTAACTTAATATTATTTTGTTCACCACATTCTCATCCATTATCATTTTTTTTATTCTGGCAAACTTATATGACTAACCCTCATGTAGCCAGTGTACATCTCTCTTAAAGATTTATAATTGTAAAAGCAGCACCATATAGCATACAGCCAACTACTAGAACTAAATTAAATAGTGTCCCTATGTCCCGTTAAAACATAAATAAAAAAATATCACCAAGATTATAACACAAAAGCTTTGATTCATTGCAAACCTTCATTCACTCATATAAATCTAAAACGATATCAAAGCTATAGCTTTATGGAAAGACTGAAAACAGATCAGTTATTATGTATGACCAGCATAGTACTTGTGAAAATCACAAGGAAAACCAAGCACCTGCAACTGAAAATATGTAGTGTCAAAGCCTGCTCCAAGTGATAATATCTGCTTCTTTGTCGAGCCACCGTCATCTGTCTTTTTCTCAACATCAAGAAACTGGTAGAGAATCTTCCGCAAAGCGGCCCAACGAGCAAAGTAACCTTCATACCCACAGACAAAAAAATTGCTCATTAACAGAGACTATTAAGAAGTTGAAGGATACTCGGGGTATGTTTGGATGGAGGAGTTTGGAAAGTAAAACTGTTCAATTTGAGTAAATATTCTCTTAAGATGTTACCCCCAAATTATTCCATATTCATTTTTACAAATATTTTACCGGCACAAGTGCACAACAACAACTAAAACAACCTAAGTCTTTTTCCACCTGTGGGGTCAGCTACACAAACCAAAAAAACCCCATAATATCCTATCGTAAATTATGTCTGTAAGATAAATATTTTATCACTCCCTCAATTTAAAGATGAAGAAAATTGATGTTCCCTTCCCTTTTCATCCACCCTTTAAGTTATCAAATGCGAAACAAGTAAATTCCTTAGAGAAGCTAAATCTTACCACGGTTAATAATTGGAGATCTCCTGACAGGTCTTCTCACAAATAAATGAATGTAATCATCTTTCATGTATCCCTTCTTCACACAAGACCTTCACCCAGATTATGGAATTATTCATGTTTAAGAATAACATATACAATTCATATAAAAGCAGGATACACAAATTGAGAAACAAAGAGAAAAATTATATATTAACATTATCTGAAAAGGACACAAATTGAGAAATACAATTCAAACTGCATGATTTGGAAAGCTAAGTGTTAAGGAAATTGGTTAAATAGGGTTAAGGAAGAAAATAGGATGAGAAAGTACGAACAATTTACTGGCGGAAGCGTCGTCGTTGGTGGCTTGCATCTTTGTGTTCTTTGTGCGAATCGGCAAGCAATGACTCCAGGATGCGCCATCGTTCTGTTGCGCGTTGGCTTAGGTTGTGAGTTTAGATTTTTTTTTTTTAGCTCCGTTGAGGAGAGGAAAGAAGAGCATTAACAACGGCCATCCTGCATTGTCAAAGTGGAAGTGGGCTATGCGCAGATTGTACGAATAAAATAAAAAACAGAGTGAGACTAAAGACCTAGTACCTGGAAAATTTTGGGACTCAATTTTGATCCTCGAAAAATTAAGTGTATGTTTACTTTGTTTTCAGTTTGCAGTTTTCATTTTTTAGAAATAATTATAAAACTGTCACTACCTTATTTTCATTTTATTTCCTGTTTTCAAAAATTTGTACAGGAAACAGAATGAAAACAAGGTGGCAGTTTTGTAAAATTACCCACTTAATCCTCATATTTACAAATACGGTACACATTAATCGCTCCACTTTCAATGTCCGTTTACTTGCCTAAGTGTCTCGTCAACTATCCTGTCTGACTCGTTAGTGATCCCGTGCTATGACAAATTTCTACCATGAAAAATGATCGAAAGTGAGAAAAATGTGCAAAATTTTAAAACCCAGATACTTGGAAATTGTGCATATTGTTTCACTTGTTATTTGATTTTCACTGTGAAAATTTGTCATAGACAATGCAGGATCACTAATGTGTCAGGCAAGATGGTTAACGAGACTTATAGGCAAGTAAATGAACACTGGAGGTGGGAGGAGACATTAATATGTCTTATGTTTGTAAACTTGGGGGACTATGTGTCCTGTACAAATTCAACAGAATGCTTAGTCCTTTTTTTTTCTTTTTTAAAATATCAATTTCTTTTTTAACATAGTTACTGGTGGGGTCCATCTAAGAACTTTTTAGAAATTGTTGGGTTGGAGAGATGATGTGCTTAAGTTGTAAAAAATAAAAATAAATGATGTATGATGATGGGATCCATTTATGAACTTCAAAGTGGGGTGCTGGGATATGGATGTTCTTAGCCTATTAAAATCACTTGGGTGTGAATTATTAGTAATTATTCATTTTTCGTATATTTTTATTATTATATTGTCTTTATTTTATTAATAAATATGTGAAATTTTTCATCAATTTTTTTATAACATATTCATCAATTATTATTATTATTATTTCGTTTTAAATAAGATTACTGTGTTTTAAAATGATAATTTTTAGGTTTAATTACTCTATAGGTCCCTGAACTTTTTGAGTATTTTCAAATTGGTCCCTATACTAAAAAAATTTGTAATTGGGTCCAGAACTTTTACAAATATTTTAATTGGGTCCCTGAACTAAAAAAATTTCTAATTGGGTCCCTAAACTTATATAAAATTTTCAATTGAGTCATTGGGGTAGCGTTCCGTGAAGAGGTTGTTAAGTTTTCTGGTGTGAAACATGATTTGGAATTCCCTCAAAATTTGAA
Source organism: Sophora flavescens (assembly GCA_030762895.1). NCBI lineage: Eukaryota > Viridiplantae > Streptophyta > Magnoliopsida > Fabales > Fabaceae > Sophora > Sophora flavescens. Next base: position 679,144 of record CM061064.1, on the reverse strand, counting down.
AAGTTTTTATAAAGTGAATTAAGAATTTTCATGGTCCCCACTTAAAAAAACATATGACTTTTTTTCATCGCTCTCACACCAAACATGATTCAAAAATCATATACATCTCTACAACCATATACAAATTTGAGGATTCCAATCATTTCCCAAAACTAACAACCTTTCGACCCCCCAGGACTCAATTTTATAAAGATTTTAATTGGGTCCCAGAATTAAAGAATTTTCTAATTGGGTCCCTGAACTTAAATAAAATTTTCAATTAAGTCTGAGAACTTTTTTATTTTCAATCGAGTCTCATAATAACAACAATATCCTAGAAAATTCATTAGTGATTTATTGAATTGGACAGAATATTACTGGTTTCATCTAAGCTGGATAACCATATCAGTCATCCAAGCTGAATAATCATATCAGTCATCTCTTACAACCCTATATACAAATTTTGGAGGATTCCAAGTCATGTTTCACATCAGCAAACTTAACAACCTTTTCACGGATCCCTACCCTAGGGACTCAATTGAAAATTTTATATAAGTTGAGTGATCAAATTAGAAATTTTTTTAGTTCAGAGATCCAATTAAAATCTTTAGAAAAGTTCGGGGACCCAATTACAAATTTTTTTAGTATAGGGACCTATTTAAAAATTTCCAAAAGTTTTGGAACAAGAGTAATTAAACCTAATTTTTATACTCCCCATCCATCCCCATACATTATTTGTCCGTGCGGAAGTGCAGATCCATTATCTAGTTCTGATAAATATTAAATATTGATGCTATGCGAACATGTATGAGGTGAAAATGAAACTGGAATATAAAATATTCGCTCCAAAATAATTTGAATCAGGTCCAATTTCATTACTCATTATCAGGAGCAAAAAATCTACCTCAATGATTAAGTTTGTCACTTGGATTGGACCGAGACAGAGTTTCTTGGTTTGGGGTCGCTGGGCTAGGATACATATATTCCAGCGACGTGTTTGGGAGCATCATGGCCATGCTTCTTCACTTGCCCTCCCCCTCGACCTCTCATTTTTTCTCCATCCAAACACTCCCCCATCCTCAAGGAACCTAGACTCACCTCTCAATTCGGTGTATCCAGGTGGTTTTTTATTTTACCCTAAACAACGAATATTGATGATAGGATGTTATTTGATGTTATAGAGCTTTCCATTGGTGTCTCCACTGATATTTGTATACTTTTTTTTTTCAATTATTATTTTTTGCTTATCGGTATAGAACTTCCCAAAGAAATCAACTTCTAAGTTGTATCACTGTCTAATGCATTACATGATAAGAGCAAAGTGTAAAATGTTAAAATTCCCCCCTCCTACCTGCCTATTTTTATTAGAAGATTTTGATCAAGTTGGTGTCATTTTATGTTGTGTATTATTTATTTTCAGTTTATTGAAACTTTATTTAGGTCTAGTACTAGTAGATTTGTTCTTTCTAGCCAGGTTTCCACCCCTTAATTTAAAAGAATTACAATGTGGTTTTATATGGCAATTTTTTCTTTTTTTTCCCTGGTAATTTCTTCATATTTATATGTCATAATAAAAATTAGGAACCCATCTTGAGATACTAATACTTTAAAAGTATTCATGAAAGCTTTGTATGGTTGTTTCAAGGCACACATGTTTCTGGCTGTCAACTAGCAACCATGCTTCAACCTTATTTAAGTTAGTATATTTACAGGAATTGCAACTGCACGCAGAGAACTAATCTGGCGAGCAAAAACAGAACGGCTAGCTCCAACTGCCTATTCTGTTCATAATATGATTGAACTTAACTCTGAACTGAAGCAACTAGTGAAATCAGGTCAACTGTGTGAAGCGAGGGATATGTTTGATAAAATGGCTCACGGAGATGAGATTTCATGGACCACATTAATTGCTGGATATGTCAATGCCTCAGATTCATACGAAGCATTGATCTTGTTTTCAAATATGTGGGTCCAGCCAGGACTCCAAAAGGATCAATTCATGATTAGTGTTGCAGTCAAGGCTTGTGCACTTGGCATGAATGTGTATTTTGGAGAATTATTGCATGGATTCTCAGTAAAATCTAGTTTAATAAACTCAGTATTTGTCAGCAGTGCCCTAGTAGACATGTATATGAAAGAGGCAAAGTAGAGCAAGGTCGCAGAGTCTTTGAAAAAATGACAACCAGAAATGTAGTATCATAGACTGCCATTATTGCGGGGATTGTACATGCTGGTTACTACACGGAGGGATTAAAGTATTTTTCTGACATGTGGAGATCAAAAGTGGGCTATGATTCACATACATTTGCCATTGCTTTAAAAGCATCTGCTGATTCAAGTTGTTTAAATTGTGGAAAAGCTATACACACGCAAACAGTAAAACAAGGGTTTGATGAGAGCTCGTTTGTGGTTAATACTCTTGCTACCATGTATAATAAATGTGGGAAACCAGACTATGTTATGCTATTGTTTGAAAAAATGAGGATGCCAGACGTAGTGTCATGGACAACCCTTATTACGACTTATGTACAGATGGGTAAAGAAGAATACGCAGTAGAAGCATTTAAAAGAATGAGAAAATCAAATGTCAGTCCCAATGAATACACTTTTGCGGCAGTAATTTCTGCTTGTGCAAATCTTGCTATTACTAAATGGGGGGAACAGATACATTGCTATGTATTGCGTCTAGGTCTGGTAGATGCCTTGTCGGTGGCGAATTCCATCATTACTCTTTATTCAAAATGTGGTCTGTTTACTTCAGCTTCAATAGTGTTTCATGGTATAACAAGAAAAGATATGATTTCTTGGAGCACTATAATTGTTGTTTATTCTCAAGGAGGTTATGCAAAAGAAGCTTTTGACTATCTATCATGGATGAGAAGGGAGGGGCCGAAACCAAATGAATTTGCTTTTGTTAGTGTGCTGAGTGTGTGTGGAAGCATGGCATTTCTTGATCAAGGGAAGCAGGTGCATGCTCATGTCCTGCGCATTGGCTTAGATCATGAAGCAATGGTCCATAGTGCTCTAATTAGTATGTACTCAAAATGTGGAAGTCTACAAGAAGCTTCAAAAATCTTTGATGGGATTGAATATAATGACATTATATCATGGACAGCCATGATTAGTGGGTATGCTGAGCATGGTTATAGCCAAGATGCCATTAGTTTGTTTGAGAAGATATCCAGTATTGGTTTAAAACCAGACTATGTGACTTTCATTGGAGTTCTGACAGCTTGTAGCCATGCTGGATTGGTTGATCTTGGTTTCTACTACTTTATGCTAATGACTAATGAGTACCGGATCAGTCCTTCAAAAGAGCACTATGGTTGCATGATTGATCTTTTATGCAGAGCAGGGCGATTGAATGAAGCAGAGCATATGATACGAACCATGCCTTTCCACAGTGATGATGTTGTGTGGTCTACCTTACTGAGAGCATGTAGGGTTCATGGGGATGTTGACCGTGGAAGACGGACAACGAAACAGATACTTCGCTTGGATCCGGATTCTGCTGGAACTCACATCACCCTGGCTAACATATATGCTGCCAAGGGGAGATGGAAGGAAGCTGCACATATAAGTAAGGTCATGAAGACAAAGGGCATAATAAAGGAGCCAGGATGGTCTTGGATTAACGTCAATGATCAATTAAATGCATTTGTTTCTGGGGATCTGTCTCATCCCCATAGTGAATATTATATAACCATTCTGGAATTACTAAGTATAAGAACAGGAGATGCTACACTGGAAATAGGTTCTTTTGTAGAAGATGTTGAAGATTAGCATAAGGCTAAATTCTTCCTCTTTATGCCAGTGCTACAACAATTGTTTTTCTGACTTTTCATATTACAGACAGATTTCAAATGATTGTTGGGAACTAGTTTTCCTAACTATAATCATTTGAGCACTGAAATTCTAGTTCGGTATTGGTTCATACTCTTCATAATTGAATTTGAAACTGACTTAAACATCATTTAGAAGACGGCAAATTTTATTTTTGATAAAACAAATGAATCAAATGATAATTTTTATTAATGAACACAATATTTTTTTTTCGTTGGATTATTATACATCCTTGCTAGTTATGAATGTACGCATCACTTCCATTATGCAGTACCTTTATATTATTTATTGTGAAATTTATTGTTGAATAAGCTGTATAGCAATGCTAGAACTTATTAAATATTGCTTCTTCTATGATTTCTTCTTTTTCTATTGAAGAGTTATTTTGTTAGTGATGACTATTTTTATTTTTATTGTTTTTCTCTTCTACTGTGCATGCCTTCTGATGAGTGTGATTTCACCTCATTCTCCATGTACATTTCTGCATGCATTTGCATATAGTTAGGCCATTTTAGTGTTTATTTTGTTTAGTTTTTCCTTTGGAACGGATAAGGTGGTATTGTGTGTTGTTTTGCAGATATTCATGATTAAATGCCCAAGAATTAGCAAGTATGAAGCTTGGATGATTTAGAGCTTTAAAAGAGAAGAAATTGAGCCAAGCAGAGAGTATCACGGCCTAGCCGTGATGGCCCTCACGGCCGTGAGGGAGCAGCAGTTGAAGAAAGAATTGAGCCAAAAGTCAGAAGCTGTCACGGCCGTGACGTGTCAGCTGTGCCAGATCTCCAAAAGTCAGAAACGATCAGGGCCTAGCCGTGATGGCTATCACGGCCGTGACCTGCTAGTTGGAAAAGTCAGAAACGATCACGGCCTAGCCGTGACGTCTATCACGACCGTGATGAATCAGTAAATGAAGAGGCGCCCAAGTCAGAAACCATCACGGCCTGGCCGTGATGGCTGTCACGGCCGTGACGGGCCGCGAGTTATAAAAGGGTCTCTGAGCAGAACAGAAGGACATCGAGAAAAAACCTAAAAATAAGACCTTTGCTGCTGTGGCTGCTGTGCAACCTTCTATGGAGCCCCTTCCCTTGTTCATCTCTGTAACTCTTTCTTTGATTCTATCTTTAGTTATGTGTAGCTAAACTCCCCTTTGTTGGGGTTAGATGATTGCTCTTCTGAACTTGATTGTAAAATGACTTGATTGTAATGCAGTTTCCTTGTTCTTTATGAGTGTTTGATTCCATGCTTAATGCTTTCTTAGGCTTGATCATCCTAGGAATGATTAGTTGCTTTAATAGATAACTGGAAGGTTGGTGTTAGAGCTTGCTCATGAATCAAATGCCAAGTAGTTCATGAGCCTAGACATAGGTCTTGAGGTGCTTGCAATCTTATAAGTCTTGACTTAATGCAAAATCTCAGGTTAATCCACCTAAGGCATTAGGGTTTAATTTGGGGTTTTAGGCTCAATGCACCTAAGACATTAGGCTTGAGTATTTCAGAAAAGACTTGATTGTCATAATTGAATTAGGAACTGTGTTACTTGTCATTTCATAACAATCAAGGGAGGATTAGCTTAGTCTAACCCTAACAATTCTATCTAATTGTTATTCACATTTCTGTCTGCATTCTAACTGTTTGATAAAATTCCAAAAAGAACAAAAACATTTTATTCTTGTTTGCTTGTTAGATGATAGAGCTACCTTCACTCCAAAATTTGATCGCCTAGATAGTAGTCTAATTTGCGAAGTGGTAATTGTCCACGATCCCTGAGAACGATATCCGGTCTTACCGTTTTATTACTTGCAACGAACCGGTACACTTGCCGAGTCCGTGTCAAGTTTTTGGCGCCGTTGCCGGGGATCGGCGTGTCAATATCACGAGTACCAAAGGGGACTCCTAATTTAGGCAATTTTTCTTTCTTGTTTTCTGTTTCTCTGCTGTATTTTTCTGTTTTGTTCTGTATTTTTTTGTTTTCTGTATATGTTTGATTTTTTCTCTTGAGTTTTATCTGTTGAAGGTGGATTGTAACACATGGAGATTTACTATTTTCCTGCCTTGGATGGAGTCACACAATATTCCTTTGGGCCCAATGTAGTCATGGGAGACTATAGGCTCTGGGGAAATCAATGCCCTCATGCACAAGCTTATAGTGTAATCATGAAGCATGAGGAGGAATGGAAATGGAATTAGCCAAATCCTCTGAAATCGGCTCTGCAACAATACTCACAAGAGCTGTCCACCTCTGAGACCAAAATTAGAACCAACTGTGACAGTATCAAAGCTGTGATGCAAAGTTTCAAAATGCAAGTTGATGAAATTTGTAAACAGTTGGTACAAGAATCACATGAAACAGAATTTGAGAAAAATCTGGTCTTGGAGATAGTTCAAAGTGTAGTTGAAGTTGTAGTGGAGAGCAAAGAGGGTCTATCGTTCACCATGCTTGCCAAGAAACCTGACATTACTGTCTTGGATAAATATATTGGTTTGGAAGCATGTGTGGACACTTCAAAATTGGTTCAACAAATAAAACCTCATGCGCTTCATGGAACATTTATGCCTGAAGAGGTCAAAAGAGGAGTTTATAACTTGTCATTTGACTCAGGAGGAATTGAGGGAAGATTTATATTGCTCCTGCAATTGCCACTCCACAAGCAGTGGGATTCAGGAGGGCCTTACACATTGAGCACCAATTGGCCCTTATGCCACAGGCAATGGGATCCAGGTGGATGCTTCTCAATAAGTCAAGCTAGTGACGTTAAAGAAGCGCTTCTTGGGAGGCAACCCAAGTTTTCTTTTCCTTTTCTCCTTTGTTTTTGATTTATTCCTCTTGAATAATTTGAGAAGATCAAGAGGTTTGTTAATAGTTTTGTTAAGTGCTTTCAGATTTTGAATGAAGGAAGGAGAAAAGGGCAGGGGGAAGCAAAGCCAGAAAGCATGTGAACCAGCACCCGCTACCACCTTGGTGAGTTATTCCAGTTTTTCTCCCCTCTCTAAACTTAATTATTTACATTGAGGACAATGTAAGTCTTTAAGCTTGGGGTAGGGGTAATCTTTTTGCTTGCATTGTAAATATTACATTCATATAGGCTTAATTTTGCATGATCGCATGATTCGGTTACCCCTGTTTAGATTGAGCTTTTGATTGTGAGGGCTAAGTGCCAATTTTTCTGTGATAGTGAATTTTTGGACCGTGAATTGTCTATTCTTGTGATATGGCTTCAATAAATATTCTTGAGATGGTCTTGGATAGTTGATTATTAGCATGTGTTTCTTTAGACTTGTGTTTCTCACTGGTTTTTGAACTGATAAATGTGAGCTTTTGAGCCAAAGGGGTACTCACAAAATTTTACCCCATTCTTTGTGTAGAGTGTTGTTCCTCTTGGTTTGTTTTTCTCTAAAACTTGACTTGAAACCATTTCAAAGCTTGAAAATTTTTGAAAACATTTTTTGAAAAGGATTGAGGCAATAGGTATTTTTTTCTGGCCTTCTGAGCTTTGAATGAATAATGCTACCCTTAGTTGCCCCATTTTGAGCCTGAATGAACAGCATGCTTTTCTTGGTACCCTGAAATGTTTTGTTAAATATGCTTATGAGGGACCTTCTAAAGTACTGTACAAAAAGGGGTGGAAAATGTAGTTGAAAGTTTGGGATGATGAAAAGAAAAAAAATGAATCTGAAAAAAATTATTTCTCTTGAGTTGAAAATTCTCCCTTCTCCAAATAAAAGAAAAAAAAATAAAAGGAAAAGAAAAGTATATGGAGAAGGGTATGACAAAAGAAAGTGAGAAATAAAAAGCGAAAAAAAAGAAGGAAAGAATGGTGGAAAAGTAAACTGAAACCCAAAGAAAGGTATTTTAGAAGGTCGTGCCTTGCAATGCTTGATTGTTTGTATAGCCTTTTGAAATTTCTTGTTCTTGAATTTCCCACCTGAAAATTGATCCCATGGCCCCATTGCAACCAAAGAATAAGGCCTCTTGATTCTTAGGTGTTTTCATAAATAAAGTGGAGATTTGGTTGATAGTCAAGCATATGGTAGGAATCATTCCTTGAGGAAAATGGAGCGAATTGTTATATATACTTGAACACTTGAGTGAGTGAGGCAAGAATGAGAGCCAAGCAAATGAACAAGCTTGGGGTGAGCTTCAAGTGAGGTAGAGTGCCCGAATCAGTGAGAATGTGAGTCTAGGAAACCTAAGCCCCTAATTGGACTTGAATTGATTGTCTCTTGCTGAAATAATTGAATGCCTGTTACTTGGATCATTTTACTCGGGTTCTTGATTCACTGTCCATGCTTTGTTTATTTTGATCTTATGGCCTTGGTGTTTGCTTGAGGACAAGCAAAGTCTTAAGCTTGGGGTGATTTGATGAGTGTGATTTCACCTCATTCTCCATGTACATTCCTGCATGCATTTGCATATAGTTAGGCCATTTTAGTGTTTATTTTGTTTAGTTTTTCCTTTGGAACGGATAAGGTGGTATTGTGTGTTGTTTTGCAGATATTCATGATTAAATGCCCAAGAATTAGCAAGTATGAAGCTTGGATGACTTAGAGCTTTAAAAGAGAAGAAATTGAGCCAAGCAGAGAGTATCACGGCCTAGCCGTGATGGCCCTCACTGCCGTGAGGGAGCAGTAGCTGAAGAAAGAATTGAGCCAAAAGTCAGAAGCTGTCACGGCCTAGCCGTGATGGATATCACGGCCGTGACGTGTCAGCTGTGCCAGATCTCCAAAAGTCAGAAACGATCAGGGCCTAGCCGTGATGGCTATCACGGCCGTGACCTGCTAGTTGGAAAAGTCAGAAACGATCACGGCCTAGCCGTGACGTCTATCACGGCAGTGATGAATCAGTAAATGAAGAGGCGCCCAAGTCAGAAACCATCACGGCCTGGCCGTGATGGCTGTCACGGCCGTGACGGGCCGCGAGTTATAAAAGGGTCTCTGAGCAGAACAGAAGGACATCGAGAAAAAACCTAAAAATAAGACCTTTGCTGCTGTGGCTGCTGTGCAACCTTCTATGGAGCCCCTTCCCTTGTTCATCTCTGTAACTCTTTCTTTGATTCTATCTTTAGTTATGTGTAGCTAACTCCCCTTTGTTGGGGTTAGATGATTGCTCTTCTGAACTTGATTGTAAAATGACTTGATTGTAATGCAGTTTCCTTGTTCTTTATGAGTGTTTGATTCCATGCTTAATGCTTTCTTAGGCTTGATCATCCTAGGAATGATTAGTTGCTTTAATAGATAACTGGAAGGTTGGTGTTAGAGCTTGCTCATGAATCAAATGCCAAGTAGTTCATGAGCCTAGACATAGGTCTTGAGGTGCTTGCAATCTTATAAGTCTTGACTTAATGCAAAATCTCAGGTTAATCCACCTAAGGCATTAGGGTTTAATTTGGGGTTTTAGGCTCAATGCACCTAAGACATTAGGCTTGAGTATTTCAGAAAAGACTTGATTGTCATAATTGCGACACCCTACTCTAGGGTCATCCCATTAATACCCAAATATAATTTATAATTATATAACGCTGGTTACTTTCGGAAAATATAATTTAGGGTGACTAACCTTATATAAAAATAGTGCTTAAATATTTTTTTTTTTTTAACATACAACATACAACTATTATAAACATAAACAACATATATGTACATCCATATATATACAAATACTTCATTGTTTACATACACAACTCCTATACTAGGAGATATCAAAAAGGCCTTTAGAAGCATAGACTATTCTCCATCAAACTAAACAAAGAAGATAAAGATATATACATACCAACAACAACTGGTTCAGAACCATCTCAAAACTAATGGCTCTAAGAAGCCAAAATAAAACTATCAAGATTCACTACCCCCGGAAACTATACCTAAGCTGGTCAAGCTAGTGAAACCCATTGGGAAGACCATAAGGATCAATCCCACCTATAGCTGATGAGTCTGATGATGCCTCCGCTTCCACTGCTTCATCTGAAGAATCTTCATCATCCAGTGCAGGAGGTTGAAACTCCGGATCGTCCTCTAGGTATTCCTCTGGATCTTCCTCACCATCAACTAGCTCTCCTTCAACTGGAGGTTCTCCATTTCCTAATATCTGAAGAGGTTGAGGTTGAGGTAAAGGATCCATCATTCCATGCTCTTCCAGATATTGAAGATACAGCCAAACCGGTGGTAACGATACCTCTATTGTTTCTACTACATGAGTCCTCTGATTGGGTCCTTCTTCTAACGTTCCAATAACTTCAGTACTAGGGCCATGGTAGGTGGCGCTAAGTGCCCCAATATTTATCTCCCAGGCACCACCATACTGTGCCTGATCAAACGTGAGTGTACGAATCCTCGACTGCACCAGTGGTACGTCCGGATTCATCTGAATATGTTGTAAGAGTGAGAACCAATACTTGGATCTTACTCAATAACCACACTCTAGCCATCAAATACGACATCAACATTTATCACATACAATTAGTTATAAACTAACAATTTATCAGTGGGTTCAACACCCCAAACATCATCCATAAAATTATGCATGACACTTCTATTCATCATCTAATTTTTCATCCTAATCTCATGAGATATCCCAACATCATATGAGTTGATCAGACTCCATAGCCACACTGGCTAACTTGGCTAACTGCCAACAGGTGCGCAACCTCTTCCCATCTTAAAAAACAAGGCATACACAGCCAGGCACTCACAAGGCCAAACACATTGCTAACGTCCACAACCAGTGGCATTATACCATTAGCAAGATGGGGTCTCAATGTCCTCCCTAGGCACATGAGATAAATCCATATCGTAATTACCTCAGCCGCCGGTAATTAATGCATTGAACCACAAATCGCAGGCACGTCTGCCACATGCATGCAAAACACTTTTGTTTTGTTCTTTTCTTTGTGCTCAATCTTTCTCTTGCCGAAGCTCAAAATGGCTTACGACTCACATAGTCTTAAAACACTTTTTAAAACTTTCATTACAACACAGGACCTTACTGTCCGAGTGCTCACTCACGACACCTCTCGACCGGTGCACCAGTCCTAGGTTCGTGCTTCTAGAAAACATCTTCAATGTTTTATCACAGTATACCTCATGTATACAATATAGGCACTCCAAGTCCAAATGACTGAGTCCATCACAACACAGAACATTAGTACCCCGACGTCTCGGTTACTAAGTCCAACTGTATTTTCAACAATGTTAAATCAGCTTTCGATTTTTAGAAATTCTTTTCTAATGGTAGAAATTCATTATAAACATTCTTAACAAATAAAACTTAGCTTTCACAAACCAATGAGTCACTTGAGGTTTAACTTTCTCAAAATAGGCACTGCCGTTTCAAAAATACTTGCCGTTTAGATTTTCCAGATTTGCCGTCAAATTTTATTTTTTTAGACTTTTAAGCCAAAAACTTAATTTTTTTCCACTTAATTAATTTCTAAAATCACACTTAACTTGTTTTCACCAATTAATTTAATAAAAGAATATTCTGTAATATTCTGGGTTTTCTTAAGTAAAATTTAACAGTACTAAAATATTTTCACCGTGTCGTACTCATTGTGACTCATAATTCACTTTTCCAAAAATAACTTATTACAATAATAATATTTTTCAACACTCTTTATTCTTCTCAAAAGAAATTCCCTTTGATATCATATACCAATAATTTGCCACTAAAACCTTGAATATAATTCGACGAAGTTTCTTAAAGCTTTTATCCGACTTTCTTAATTGTGCACTGACCACTGTCAGGCTTCTCACACATCAAACAACAATTATATCACAGATATTTCCCAGGCAGATCATGCATCACAGTTCATAATATAATTGTAAATAAACAATTAACGCAAAGTAAACCACACAGATACAATTAACATAACAATAAACAACATAAATAAATACTAACAAACAATTAATTACAAACAACCATTGGATAGCATATAGCCATTGAATAGAATCCTTCTCGGTGTTCCCCCCTTACCTCTTGAAGACTCCTTGTTCAACTTACAAACTCCTTCAGAATTTCCGTTACCTTGTAAACTTGTACTCAACTAACCTTCAATTATTATAACCAAAGAGTTACAAATCAAGAAACTAAAACATTCTAAACCCTAATACATAGTCACGGTCTCTAGGGTTTTTGAATAACTAAAACTTCTAATCATGATTAAGTTATGGATTAATGATCCTTAATTAACCTAAATCTTAGATTATCAACTAAACAACTAAGTTTCAAACTCAAAACTTCCTAACTCTTTTATACATAGATTCGGCCTCAATAGGTTCATAAAGCTAGGGTTCTTAGTTTAACAAATCATCTTGGATTTATAAAGCATACTTACTAAAAACTTGATTTCTAAGATCATCTATGAAAATCATGAACAAAACTCAACAAAACTCACCCATTTAGGGTTCGGCCAAGATGAATATTTTTGAGTAAAATAGTCATTTTAAGAGACTAACATGGATTAGAGTGTGTAGTCATACATGCCATATAGAATACATGATCATACATGAAAACACATGAACAAAACTCTACCAACCCTAAGGTGATAGATTCGGCCAAGGCTAGTTTTTCAAGAAAGAGATTTTTGATTACTTCATGCTCTTGGATTTAGATAGTAGACATGATATCTAGAAGATAGAAAGTAGTTTCATCATCATTAGATTTTCCTAGGATTTATTATGATTTTTCAAAGTTCTAGGGTTAGAAACTTGAAAATGATAAACAACCATGATATAAGTCTTGAATCAAGAAACTTACTAAAGAACATAGGCATGATTAAGAATAAAGATTAGGATTTACCTCTTGAGAATCAATGATGAAGGAAATCCAAGAACTTGCTTTGCAACTTAGAACTAAGAAACTTGGAAACTTTAAAGTTTTTAGAAAGCAAATGACCAAAGAACTAAATGAAAAGTGAGAGGAGGGTATTTATAGTGTGAGTGGCGACATCTCAAGAAAATTCTAGATGAAGATGAGTTGTCATGTTAAAGGATCAAAGCGCAATTAAGTTCTAAGGACCAAATTGCAAAGATTCCAATAGTTGAAGGACTAGTTTGCAAATAGACAATAAAATGTCATGATGATGATTTTAATCACATTAAATTCCATCTTATCTTTGACTTTCTTGGCTGATTTTTATGAGTGAAAGACAAGTAAGATAATTCAATGTATTTAGGAAGAATCAAGAAGCTTGTAGAAAAATCTAGGATAAGTAGAAACTTATGGAAAATTCTAGAATCAACTTGACAAATCCAACAACAATGGGCAGCCACAATTCACATGGGCTTACGCATGGGCTTGAAACATTTGGGCTTGATTTCATTTTCTTATTGGTTGTGGGACCCACTTGAAGATTTAAGCCTTTAAACCTAAGATAAGAAACTTAAATGGGCTTTATGGACTCAACTATGAATTAGAAAAATTTGGGCTTATAAGCCACGACTATTTAAGGTTAGAAACAAGGATTCTAGCCCAATCCACTTGAAAAAACGAAAAAAACTAATTTAGGGACAAAAGGGTAATTTACAGAAAGTTCAGGGACTTAACCGTAAATTTTGAAATTTTCTATTTAATCCTGAAAAACCTTCTAGACTTAAAAATATGATTCATCCCCTTGAATCATCTCAAAATCCTAAGATAAATCCTCTTACTACTCTTAGAAACTCTAATTTCCCTTCCGTCATCTACCCGATTACGCTTTCCGCCCATAATACGTAAATTATTTTATTTTTTTCTGAAAAAATTCTAAAAATACAAAGTTGTAGAAAATAAAATACTAAACTTAAGTCTTTCATTCACGAATTAAAATTAGGTCTTTTGAGCAGTATTATTATATTGTCAATGGAATTCGCAGGCTGGGTTTCGCCTGAATTTCCAACCTAAATTTTAATCGTAGTTTCCTACGGTCAAGTAGGATTGAATACTATCCTCTGTTAAAATTTTATAAAATTCTAATAAATTTATAAACATATTTATATGTATTACTGTTATTTAAAACAGTGAAATACAGGGTGTTACAATAATTGAATTAGGAACTGTGTTACTTGTCATTTCATAACAATCAAGGGAGGATTAGCTTAGTCTAACCCTAAAAATTCTATCTAATTGTTATTCACATTTCTGTCTGCATTCTAACTGTTTGATAAAATTCCAAAAAGAACAAAAACATTTTATTCTTGTTTGCTTGTTAGATGATAGAGCTACCTTCACTCCAAAATTTGATCGCCTAGATAGTAGTCTAATTTGCGAAGTGGTAATTGTCCACGATCCCTGAGAACGATATCTGGTCTTACCGTTTTATTACTTGCAACGAACCGGTACACTTGCCGAGTCCGTGTCACCTTCCTCCACCATATGTGACATTTCTTTCATGATATGTTCCACTATCTTGGTGGCATATGTTCTATATATTTATTTTGAGTGCTAGCATTAAATTAAACAATATTTTTCCATCGTGTTCACTAAGAAGCATGATTTTGCATTTTCCTTATATATCTTCAAAAGATTATGCTTATGAGTCAGTCAATTACTGATTTTTTTGCTGACTATGCAGAATTGTCATGCAAATGGTGTTCTTAACATTTTTCGCTGCCTCAACTCTGGGGGGGGTTTCATTTACAGAGCTGGTCAGTATGATTATGCAGATGAGTATAATGCCCATGGACTGTCTTCTAAGGACCAGCATCTTTCAAAAACTGTTCAGGAGATAGCTATTCAATGGGCTGAAGACACTGCTGTTTGTAATGAGAAGGATCCATGAGAAAGAAAAATGAAAAACCAGAGAATTTGTGTATATTGATTCTCATTGATTGAACTATTCTGTGTACACCTTTTGGCTATATATACTAGCCATGAATACAATGAGCAGAGAGTAACTGAATAACTGATTCAGTTAAGACAGTAACTAACTAACTGTAGAGAGTAACTAACCTAACTAATTGCTAACAGCAGAGGATAACTGCACTAACTATCGTACAGTTATTCATTACATAGCCTTACTCTATCATTCCCTCCTCAAGCTCATGGGGGTTTTGGACATAAAACAACATTGAGCTTGGATCTTAACTCTACAAATCTAGAGGAGGAAACTGGCTTTGTTAAAGAGTCTGCTAGCCGGTCTGTACTTGGAACATGCACAACATTGAGAGCTTTGGAGAGGACCTTTTCTCTAACAAAGTGGATATCTAGCTCTATATGTTTGGTCCTCGCATGAAGAATAGGATTGTAGGCCAAGTTGACTGCACTTAAGTTGTCACAAAGGAGTTGTGGCATGGCAAAGGGAATGTGCAATTCAGTTAGGAGTGACTAAATCCATAGAGTCTCAGCTGTAGCATTGGCCATGCCGCGGTACTCGGCCTCTGTGCTGGATCTAGCAACAAGGGGCTGCTTCTTTGAGCTCCAGGAAACCAGATTTGGTCCAAAGAAGATACAGGAGACAGAGGTTGAACGTCTGTCATCAGGGTCGCTGCCCCAATCTGCATCACAGTAGGTGTGCAGAGAATAAGGTGCAGAAGGAGCAGCTGCAGGTTTGAGTAAAAGACCATAGTCTAGGGAGCCTTTGAGGTATCTTAAAATCCTCTTAACATCCTGCCAGTGAGAGTCAAGAGGGTTGGACATGAATTGGCAAACTTTATTCACACTATAGGCAATGTCGGACCGAGTGAGTGTGACATACTGAAGTGCACCCACAATGGATCTATAGTAATGAGGATCCGCCACTGTATCAGTGCCAAACTTTGATAGTTTACAATTACTAATCATAGGGGAGGAAATTCCTTTAGCCTCTAACATGTGGGCCTTAGCCAATAAGTCTCTGATGTACTTGGTTTGAGTGAGGAGAAGTGCACCATTGCTTAGGTGCTTAACTTCAATGCCAAGAAAATAATCCAGATCTCCAAGTTCTCTGAGAGCAAACTGTGCATCAAGCTTGTGAATCAGATTCTGAACAAGGGCAGTGGAAGATCCAGTGACAATGATGTCATCAACATAAACCAAGACATATATGCAGGTAGATCCCTTAGAATAGATGAACAGGGAAGAATCACACTTGCTGGTCAGGAATCCAAATTGCAGAAGAGTGGAGGCAAGCTTTTCATACCAAGCTCGAGGGGCTTGCTTTAGGCCATAGAGAGCTTTGTGAAGCTTACAAACAAGAGATTTGTCACTGTGCTCAAACCCGGGTGGCTGCACCATATAGACTTCCTCACTGAGAACACCATTCAAGAAAGCATTGTTTACATCAATTTGCTTAATTGCCCATCCGTTTGTTAGGGCTAGGGTAAGTATGATCCGAATAGTGACAGGTTTGACTACCGGAGAGAAGGTTTCAAAGAAATCAAAACCATACTGTTGGTGAAAGCCTTTGGCAACCAGCCTAGTCTTAAATTTGTTTACTGTCCCATCAGCATTTTCCTTCACTCGATAAACCCACTTGCAGCCAATAGCAGTTCTGTTTGGAGGCAGTGTGACTGGGGACCAAGTGTTATTTTTAATTAGAGCATTATGCTCATCTTGCATGGCTTGAAGCCATTGTGGACTAGCCAAGGCCTCCTTGACAGAATGAGGCTCAACATGACTCAAGAATATTCTAGGAGGCAAGTGTCCAGTTTTGGATCTTGTCATCATAGGATGGAGATTGATAGGTGCAGCTGGAGATGGAGAGTCAGAGGAAATGGTGGGTGAGGGAGCAGTACTAGAGGGTGCAGGAGACATAGGTTCAGTTTGTGTAGGACATCGGGTAGGGGAGGAGGAGATAGGAGATGATGTAGGACTGCTTGCCACAGTATTACTAGCAGTGACAGAAACACTAGGTGAAAGAGGCAAGGGAGAGGGTGCAGCACTGGAGGATTCAGGAGACATTGGTTCAGATTGAGCAGGACTGGTTCCCACAATGTCATTGGCAGTGACAGAAACACTAGGTGAAAGAGGCAAGGGAGAAGGGGGATGCTGAGTTATAGGAGTGGCATGCAGAGGAGGATATATGGGAATAGGTATAGTAGCAGGGTAAGTTTCAGGGTTAGAGACAGGTGAGACAGAATGTTATTGGAAGAGTTTAGGATAGGGAAACATGGATTCATTGAACAAAACATCCTTTGAAATATATATACGGCCATTAGAATCAAGCCACTTGTGGCCTCTATGTTGAGGAGAGAGGCCTAAGTAGACACACTCAGAGGATCGAAAATCAAACTTGTGTTGATTGTATGGTCTAAGAAAAGGAAAACAGGCACAACCAAAGACCCGAAAGGTAGAGTAATCAGGGATGGTGCCAAACAGGGCATGAAAGGGAGAGGAGTGAGAGGTTAATGTTACAGTGGGTAGTCTGTTAATTGTACGAACAGCTTGTGTAAAGCTGTGGTCCCAAAATTTTAAAGGTAGAGAAGCATGGGAGAGAAGAGTCAGTCCCATTTCAACTATATGTCGGTGCTTTCTCTTAACAGTCCCAAAAGTTGATACTCATCAGACTCAATCCCTAGCGCACGATTCGCCTCTGAAATGAATTGTGGTGGAATCGATGGATTTACTACAAATCGATGGAGCTTGTGTGAGATTATGACGGCTTCTACTTGCTGCTTCCACAACAAAAAGTTGTGATCATCGAGTTTGATGGACATTGAAGACTGTAGGGTTGACGGTGTTGAAGCAGTTGCCGAATCTCCAGAACTAGGAATATCAAACGGATTGTGAATGGTTGTAGCCATGGAAGAACGCGATGAGAATAAAGGAGAAGAACGGGCCCAGAAAATTAGCTCATGATACCATAATGAGAAGGATCCATGAGAAAGAAAAATGAAAAACCAGAGAATTTGTGTATACTGATTCTCATTGATTGAACTATTCTTTGTACACCTTTTGGATATATATACTAGCCATGAATACAATGAGCAGAGAGTAACTGAATAACTGAATCAGTTAGGACAGTAACTAACTAACTGTAGAGAGTAACTAACCTAACTAATTGCTAACAGCAAAGGATAACTGCACTAACTATCGTACAATTATTCATTACATAGCCTTACTCTATCAGTTTGAGATATCTCCTAATCTATGAGTATGTCCTCTACCCAGATTAAGCTGTGCTGGAATTATCTTGCTATGTCACCTACTACAAACAAGATTTTAATGGAAGTTTCTTTTCCACTGTGCATATTACCGCTCTTCTCCACATGTTGCGCACTGGAACTGGATGCTTTTGTTATTTTTGTGTGTAATGAATGGCTCATGTGGAAGGAAGTTTGAAAGGGACATTTTGAATGGTTGTTTAAGAAGCTTTACGGTAGTTGAAGCAATGAGCTATAATCCACAAACCACCCACAATGTGTAATGAGGTTTAGAAGAGTGATTTTGATCTCACCTAACCATAAGGCCAGTGGGGCAAAGTTGAGTGTGGGGCATGGTAAAGGGCGGACAGAGGAGAAGGAGATATTGCAGTTGTTGGACCATCCATTTCTTCCAACTTTGTATACACATTGAGACTGACAAAAAGTTAAGAATACTGTCTTTGGGGGTGATCTACACAATTTAAGGCAGCAGCAACCTGGGAAACATTTCTCAGAATATGCTGCATGGTAAACCTTATATTTACATAGTTGCATTTGTTTACCTAAGCTCTTTATTAATTGCATTCATCATGAAGATCCTGTTTGAGCAGTAGTGAGTAATTTTTATACGTATTTGTGTGTGTTTATCTGCATATGTTCAAGTATCAGTTATGCAATTACCTTTTTTACTTTTCAGTTTTCATGAAGATTTACCTAGACTGGAAAAATGGTAATGTTTTTGTCTGACTGTTAATCTTTTACATTGGAAGAGTTTTTGAGAAAATCAACTTGAAAAGAAAGATGAAAGAAAGATGGAATTAAGTATTTGAACATGCGAAAAATTTACTATTATGAAGTATGAACTATTTTTGTTAGCCATTATGAACATAGGAACTTTGTTGCTTATTTCTTATTTCTTCTCATGCATTAGTTGATATACATGTATAATTTGGCACATGCAATTGTACTGGCTTTATGTTTCTTGTGATGAGTGTTATAAAACTCGGAGCGATCATTGACTCGGTCAGGACGGTGGGTCACTGATCGAACCGGTGAGTCATTGGTTCAACCACATGAACCGCTATATATCAAATTTATAAATTTTATAATGGAGACATCGGTATATATTTATATTTGTAAATAGAATATGCAACAAGTCTTGTGGTCTAGCAGCAGAGTTGCATGAAGGCTTTAACAGGTGCAGGGTTTGAATCTCACGAGCATTTTTGGAAGCATTTTCAGAATTTCGCAGGAGTGGAAATGTGGAGCCACAGGTGCGTGTCATACCCGAGTGGGAAAGCATGTGGGACTTTGAGAGCCGCAATACGGCGAAGCGCATGGGACTTTGGAAGCCGTCGTACATGGGGAAGCATGAGATGGGTCTTGGATGCGGTTCAACAGCGAACCGACTCATCAATTCAAATCGGTTCAACTGCAGTTTGATGATGTCAGTGCCGGTTTACTAGCATATCTGATCTAAATGTATGACTGGACCGGCCATAGGAAGCAAAGCAGATTCTCAAATTTACTATATCCTTCTAGGGATTTGATACTACACTAAGTAATTTCTTGTTCTATAAATTCACAAAGCTGGGAGGGTTTCCCTCAAGCTATTTAGCAATCACAAGTGAGTTCATCAAGAGAAACAAACTCTGTCATACTATTGATCGCAACCACAACAGGATCGAAGTTCTCAGGGAGCGCTTCTAGAGTTATTTCCAAAAGATTCCGAGGTGGAATTGGATCACCAATGGAGAGAAGAGAATTGGAGAGAGAACGAACACAAAGAACGAACTCAAACTGATCGATTACATTTTGCTAGGGATCACAACTAAGAACGAAGTTGCCTAGCTTTCGTACTCAAGAGATTGTTGAAATACTTGTGAATTTCATCCTAAATCTGTCATGAATGAGCGCAATTGACCACTAGAGGAAGCAGAGAATCGGAAATTGAAGCTAGTAGCCGAGTTGATATCAACGCATCTTGCTGCTCTGATGCAGGATTCACTTAATCGATTTCTTGATCGAAACCAGTGAGAAATCTTGTTGGAATTCGTGGAACGGTGACAAATTTCTGGAGTTTGTGGCTGCGAATCACTCCCTCGATTTGTTGCTTCCATTGCCGAAAATTGTTGTCATCCAACTTCAACGAGATTGGATGAGAAGGTGTGAATTGTGGTGCGCTAGAGTTTCCAAAGGGATTAACGGAAGACATGGCTTCAGGAACTTGAAGCTCCGATACCGTATTAGAACTAGAAAATCTAGAGAGAATAGAATATTAGAACTAGAGAACCTAGAGAGAATAGAAGAGAAATGAATCTAAAGAGAATCTTGTATCATGCATTCTGAATCATTACAGAGAAGCTACTGCCTTATATAGCAGTAGTTGTGACAGTTGGAAGACAAACTGTCTAACAGAAATAACAGATTGTACAGCTGTGTCTAACTGAACAATAGTGGGCTTTAAGCCCAATCGAACTGAAAGTAAACTATCTCTAACATGTACAGAGAAACATTGTAGACCATATTCACCATACGTGCATTTATGTTCAGTCGTGTCTGCATTGCCATTTAAATGCAAGTGCCTGCTGTATAATTTTGTGGCATTTTAGATGGTATAAGAAAATGGATATGGTACTGGAGGGTATCCTAGTTTCTTAACTGGTGGAATGAAACGTTCAAAAATCCTAAGCACTGCTATTTGTAATTGAAATTGGTTTCATCCATGTAGCTGACCCTATCTAGTTGGAAAAGGCTTGGTTGTTGTGGTTCTTCTTCTTTGTAATTGAAAATGCTTAAATGAATTCTATGAGCAAAGATGGAGTCGGGGATCTAGACACATCAAGTGATCTGTCAGATTCAATTGGACAAAAAAAGACTTAAAGTTACTATAACATAACCTATAGCCCTTTAAATATCTAAATTGATACTATATGATTTTTTTTCCTGAATAGATTGAATTAACAAGATTGGAGATCTATGATTCTGCCATAAAGCCTAGTTCAGAACTACAAGCATTTAAGAACTTATTTGACTGAAGTATTTGGGAATAAAATCAATATGATATTTTACTGTGATAATTGAAAACATTAATATTGAAAAGTAGCATACATCAATACTGTTCTATTCATCTGAACTCCTGCTCGCAAATGTCTCATTCTTTGCAGAAAAAGGAGAAGTACTCAGTGATCACTACAAACTGCTGCCTGCAGATTTGCGTGATACACAAAAATTGAGTGATATTATAGCTCTAGCTGATATGGATATGAGGTATGCATTGGGAGCTCTCTTTCTCTCTCCCCCACCCCTCCCCCTCTCTCTCCTTCTCTATCTCATGTGTTGTTGTGAAATGAAAATTAATATTAAAAAAATCCCTTCTAGGAAATGAATTTAAAGACAATGCCGATATCTTATCCAGTGCATTCTTTCTCATCTTTGCTGAATTTCTTTCCTTTGAAATAAAAAAATAAAGATAATGCTTTAAAATTTAATAACTGGGAAGCAATATCATTTTTTTTATGCAGGTTACCATTATACTACTTCTAAACATTGTGAAATTCAGTTTTGGGTATAATATGATTTGTTAGGAGGCAGCAACACCTCCTGGATTAAGAGATAAAAATAAGAATCTGGAAGTTATAAGCTAGAAATTGATTTTCAAGACAATGCTTCTGAATTTTATAATTAGAAATCAATTTTGTATTACTCTATACATATTACAGTTATGTGCTTGGGGAAATGGAAAAAGACAAAGAAATTAAGGTCTCATAATAAGAATTCTTAAATTTCCATGATTTTGCTGGCTTCATGTGCTAACTTACTATAGAAATATAGTTATTGAGTTCTGTTATCTTATATTTGCTCGAGAGTCCCATATGCTGGAGGATTTAATGCTAGTTTTTGGTTAATCTTTCGATTTTTAGCTATTTTATATATTGATATTAAATTTATCTGTTCTGATATTGTTATCAGTCTGTCGACTTTCATAATTGCAGAATGTGTTCTGATTTACCTGGACCTTGATTCAACCGTGCGATTGTTGGTTGGGCTTGCCAAACGTTTACAACAGCAGTGTTTTTTGTTTATGAGCAGGTTAGAGCCTACACTAGGATCTTATTTGCATTATATTTGAACATTATGACGACGTTTGATCTATGTAGCCAATCCCAGCTGGTGGGAAAGGCTTGGTTCCTGTTGTATTTGCATTTATGGTGCTTTGTCAATGTCAATAGATTAACCCAGATGATGCTTTTGGGCAGCAAATGATCATAAATTTGGAGGTACGTATATCAAAATTTTGTGATCTTGAAAGAGGAATTCTTTCTCTTATTCAAATGTGTATATATTATATGTTTTGCATTTTATTTCTTTTGCTCCTTGTCGTTCCTTTGTTTCTTATCTTTTTTTTTTGATGGGCAAATGTTAATAGTTAGTTGTTAAGTTAATTTTTCTCCTTTGCCAAGGTTTGAACCTTGGACATCCTACTCCTCCAATTCCTTATATCCTTAGCTCAAACCACTTGAGCTACCCACCCCCCCCCCCCCCCCCCCCCTTTCTTATCTAACTACTACTTTATATTAGAAACAGAGAATAGGGAGAGAATCGAGTAGAGAGAGAGAAAGAGAGGGAGAGAAGATTACAAACTGAATTGTGAATCTATCATTGATTGAGTCTAGATACAGGAGTGTCATCTATTTATAATAGATGAATGCTAACTGCCCCTAACAGACTCGCCTGAGTCAAAGAATCGATCTTAACAGATCCTAACCACTTTACAGCTTACTCACTCTCTAACATACCCCCTTATAAACACATGGTATAATGTTTTACATACACTAACTTACCACCTTGTAGTTAGAGGGAGTGGTTACAATAGAGAACCTATCAACTACTCCTAGGTTGGTTCTGAGTTCCTCAAATCTGGACTATGTGAGTGGCTTGGTGAGCACATCTGCCACCTGATCTTGTCCAGGAATGTGGCGCACAGCAAGCGACTTGTCTAGGTCCCTTTCTCGAACAAAGAACAAGTCCAATTCCATGTGCTTGGTTCTGGAATGCAGTGCTGGATTGTGTGATAGAGAGATTGTGCTTAAAATGTCACAGTAGATGATAAGGCTAATAGCAGGAACCTGCAAGTCCTTGAGCAGAGATTGGAGCCAAAGAACCTCTACAGTAGTGGCAGATAGACTTCGGCACTCAGCCTCTGTGCTGGACAGAGCCACAAGGGTTTGTTTCCTAGACCACCAGGACACCAAATTGGGTCCAAAAAACACACAGGAGCCTGAAACAGATCTTACATTATCTCAGATCAGCAGCCCAATCAGCATCACTGAATGCTTGAATGCTGAATGGTTGGCCCTGTGAAGCTGGTTTTTGCAATAGGCCATGACTGAGTGTTTCCCTTGGATATCTTAGGATGCATTTGACTGCTTTCCAATGTTCTTCCAAGGGTTGGGAACGGAATTGGCAAACTTTCCCAACACTGTAACATATCTATGGCCTTGTAATTGTTGCATATTGTAAGGCCCCTACAATAGACTTGTACTGTGAAGGATCGGGTAGATAGTTGCCTCCATGTTTAGTAAACCTGCAGCTGCTTGTCATAGGTGTGGGGAGTGATTTTGCTTCAGCCATATGAGCTTTAGCAAGTAAATCCCTGATTTATTTAGTTTGTGACAGTAGGAGAGTACTGTTAGAAAATCAGAGAAATATCTGATAATATCTTTTTATATCTTAGCATATCTTAGAGTATCCTAGATAATCTCTTAGGATTTATTTCTTATTTATATTTTATGATTTGATTCTCTATTTGATTAAGATTAGGATACTACTTTTAGTATAAATAGGATTATTGGGTTGTCTTTTGAAATCACATCATCACTACATCGATTCAATATTAGTCTTATTATTTGTTAACTTGTTTCTCTCTTTTCCTCCTTCCCTATCTAAAACCTTTCAATTTAACATGGTATCTAGAGCCAGACAAAGGTACTATCCTCCGTGGCCTGTCCCATCACTATTCTGCTGCAGAGTTCCGATAAGTATGAAGGATCTCTAATCATCTTCTTAGCCATACAACCAAAAAAAAAATATATCCTTTTCTCTCCTCCGTTGTATTCTTTTCCAGTGCGTCCTTCTTCTTTCCGACCTGCATTCCTGTCCCGTTAGCAGCTGTCAGCTGGCGTCCACCTCCGTCCGCCGTCGTATCCGGCTGCTGACACCACCGCCGGACTCGCCTGCCGCCGATCTGTCCAGCCATTCAGACAGCACCGCCGTAAGCCTCCAGACGTGCCCGCACGGGCTTCCCTTTCACCGGTGTGTGATGGCGTGTCCGGCCACTGTTCCGGCCGCCGTTTCCAGCACCGAACTTGCCGTTCCTGCTCTCTCTGGATCTGTGCTCACCTCCTTCATCGGAAATCTTTTGAGCAACGTCCCTGTGTGCTGTACGGTTCAGGTACATGTGATTTCGGTTATTTGCATTGGTGTTCTAACCCATGGCTAGTTCTACCACCTCGGATACTCCTAAGGACTCCCCATCATACCAGTGTGGCTTCTCTTCCCACCGACGATCATTCCGGTGGTAACCCTTCCCATGGATGAATCATATTAGTGGTGACTTTTGTTAGCACCGACGATCATTCTGGTAGTGACTCTTTTCCCACATATGAATCGTATTAGTCGTGACTTCTATTTCTGATGATGATTGACTTATGTTGGCTATAAGTCACACTAGCCCAACTCGTTGTCCCAGATGCCCTGGCCCAACTCTTTTTCCTAGATGCACCGGCCTGTCTTTCTCCCAGATGCACTAGCCTTGGCCCCTTGTCCCAGATGCACTAGCCTCGTCTCATTCCCTGAAGTAGTTGTCTATCTTAATTTCAATTTTAAAAAAATTTGGGTCTCCGATATTGTTGTTGAAGCTTCCAAATACGGTTTTGAGGAGTTCGGACATTGCTTTGTTAGATTGCTTGCCAAGAAATTTCTGTCAGGCTGAAGATCATTCCAGCTATCTTGCTAAGTTATCTTTCCAGCAACTCTCTCCGGCCTCTCCAACATTCTTGAGTTGCCTTCCAACCATTATTTTCGTGGAGCTCAGTTTTTTTTTTTTTTAATTTGAGGGGAAATACATTGTTTTCATTTAACAAGCTTAAAGCTTAGTAAGCTTTAGCTTGAGGGGGAGTGTTAGAAAATCAGAGAAATATCTGATAATATCTTTTCATATCTTAGCATATCTTAGAGTATCCTAGATAATCTCTTAGGATTTATTTCTTATTTATATTTTATGATTTGATTCTCTATTTGATTAAGATTAGGATTCTACTTTTAGTATAAATAGGACTATTGGGTTGTCTTTTGAAATCACATCATCACTACATCGATTCAATATTAGTCTTGTTATTTGTTAACTTGTTTCTCTCTTTTCCTTCTTCCCTATCTAAAACCTTCCAATTCAACAAGTACCGTTGGACAGCCTCTTGACTTCTACCCCCGAGAAATAGTCTAACTCCCCTAATTGTTTGAGAGCAAATTCTGAATTTAGCTTAACAATTAGGTCTGTAATTCTTTTGGACAGGGAGCCAATGACAATTATGTCATCAACATATACTAGCACATAAGTGCAGTGGCCTCTAGAGTTGTGGATGAACAGTGATGGGTCACACTTGCTTGACTTGAACCCAAACTGCAGTAGAGCCTTTGTTAGTCTCTCAATCCAAGCCCTCGAGGCCTGTTTTAGGCCATAGATAGCTTTATTCAATTTGCACACTTGCCCGGGATTGCAACTAACAAACCCAATGGGTTGTTCCATGTAAACTTCTTCAGCCAGCGGAGTTCTAAGCCATTAATTCAATTACATGTTATGGTCTTTATGCGTTTTAATCCAGCCTTCTTTTGGTTACTTGATGGATTTTCTCCACCATCCATCATTATATCTTACACAATTCGAAAAAAGTCTCTTATTTGACCTAGCATCTTCCACAATTCCTGTTTTCTTGATGAATTAATACTTAAAAGAAGGGAAAATTCTTAATATTATTGATTGCTGTCCTAAAAATATGGGAGGAAAATCTTCCCTAATAATGAAAATAATAAGGAACAAATATGTACAATTACAAAGAGAATAGCGAAAGATATCTAATACAATATATTACAACACTCTGCCTCAAACGGGCGAATGAATATCTATCATTCCGTACTTGCAAGTAAGACATTGAAACCTTTATGTGGGAAGTCATTGATGAAGACATATTGGAACTATGAGGGAACATACTATGCAACTATAAGACCATTATCTTACTTTTCCTTGATAAAATGTTGGTCTATCTCTATGTGCTCCATCCGATCAGGCTGGTCCGTATTGTGAGCAATGCTAATGGCAGAGACTTATTATCACAAAGAAACCTCATGGGAGTTTCATACTTTATTCCGATATCATCAAGTAGGATCGTCGTCCATAATAATTCACAAATCCCTTGTGCCATAGCTCAAATTTCTGCCCCAACACTCGATCTTGCAACTACGTTCTGCTTCTTATTTCTCCAAGTCATCAAATATCCTTCCAAAAACATGCAGTACCTTGAGGTGGTTCGCCTGTCTACCATCGGCCCTGCATAATATGCACCGTATAGGATTCTATGAACAATTTCCTCCCTTCTTTTGAATAATAGTCCTCTTGTCGTGCTTATCTTCAAATACTGGAGGATTCTATTCACTGCTTGTAGACTTCTCTTATGTGGATCATGCATAAATTGGCTAACCACACTGACTGTATAGGCTATGTCTGATATGATGTGGGCTATATATTAGTTTTCACTTTTTCCACAAGTCTCTGATATTGGGTCTTCTCCACTCTCGGGCTCTTCTCATTGTTTCCAATCCCGTGATTTTGTTCAATTGTGCTCCAATATTTTTGCAACCCAGTTTACCCATCTCCTTAACATTATAGAATACCTCTGTGACAGAGGGTAGCTTCTCCTTTCCAAAAATTTGAACCCGAATAGGGTTGAATTCTGGATTCAGTCCTGAAAGGAACTCAAAGATCTCGTACCTCAAAAAATTCAGTTAAGATGGTTGTATCCCTACCGCATTCCATCTTCAAATTTTGATATTGATCTAACTCAAACTCAATCCATAATCCATTCAGAGCGCCATAATAATCCGTCATCGACAGAGATGCTTGTTTCGTGTTGAATATTTTTGTCTTCAACTCCTAACAGGAAGAGACTATCCCAAATTTCTCGAGAAGATGATAGGAACATGCAGTTCCGAGCTTTCGACTAATTTTTGGAGACATGGAATTCCGAAGCCAAGTCATAATGAGCTGATCCTCATTGTCCTATGTATCAAACCGTGGATCCTTTTTATCAGGAGCCTTCCCTTCAAGTGGTTCACCTTTCGCCTACCTTTGAGTGTGGTTCGAATGACTTTGTCCCATTTAAGATAATTTTTTCCATTGAGACGGAAGCTTGGTTGAAGGACGGGAAGGTCACTTGGGTTCAGGATGGAGGTCTGAGTTGATTCGGCTTCTGACATAGTTATGGCAGCAAGGGTAGGTGGAGAAGTTTTTGGTGTGAGATTGGGTTAAAAGTTGGGTTTGAAGTTTTTATGGCTTAAGGGGTGACATTTCAGGTATTGTAACACAGATACACAGGGAAATGAAGCACAATGAAGGTGTTGTTTGTGCAATGAAGGCGCAAATAGAACAAGTCCTGCAATGAAGGCAAGACCACTAAGTGAACTCAATAATGAAGGCTGAGGCAGCAGACAAAAAGGAACAAAAAAATACAGAGACTCCCAGGGTCGGGAGCTCTGATACCAGATTGAAAGGAAGAACGATGATTTTTCTGAATGGCTTGTGTTAATTTTCACACAGCACGGTGGTATTGTATTTATACACTTGAAGTATTAATTGCAACTGATAATTACAAGGAAAATAAATAAAACACCTATTCCCTAAGTCCATAAATAGTTCCTAAGTTCATGAGCATGAATCTATTTAAATACAATCGCTATTCTGATATTCCCTAAGCAATTAATTGCATGACTATACATGAATCTTTTGGACGGTGACGGTGCCTTTTGGATGGTGACTGTTTTCCAGCATGGATAGCTATATGAACCTTGGGAGAACCACACCACAAAAGATAGCTGTTGTAGTTGGAGAGCCCAGTGCCATATAATCCCCACACCAGTGAGTCACATACTTCTGATGTGGGACTCAAGTCCCAACTGACAAGATGCTCCATACATGATTTTTTCCATCTTTGACCAAAGGACATCCTGCATAATTCTCTCAATTTTTGTGAGAGCAGCGAGTAACAAAAAGGGAGAGAAAGTATAAGGGGATGCTCTCTTCACAGCCAACCAAAGTAGCAAAAGTGGCCAAAACATGACTGTCCACATTGATACATACTTAACCATATTTTGCCATGTTAATTTTGAGAGTTGAGCCATAAATGATGTCAAAAAACTTAAGTTAGACAAAATATTGACGAAGGAATTAATAGTCGACTCTAAAATAAAGATAATGTCATCACCAACAAACTGAAGATGGGATAACCCTTTTGTACCAACCGTCAATCCTTTAACCAGCCCATCATTTATTGGAATAGGTAGCTTCGACTCAAGAGGGGGGTGAATTGAGTTTTGAGTTTATAAAATTTTCTATATTAATTTCTAAACAAAAATTTCTCGATTAGAAATTAATGCGTGCGCAATGAAAATAATAATCGCAATATATACAAGATAAGGAAGAAAAACTTGCAAATCACTACTGGTGACCTATGTTCAATCCCTAGAATATATGTATCCATTAATGCCAAGCTTCAAGGTATTTGAATACCTTTACATCCATGTCTAAGAGCCTCAATGACCTTTAGCATTCTTTTTGAGCCTTCGGGATGCCTCATCCGCGCTTGTGAGCCTAAAGTCACACACCAAAAGGATATCCCACCCTTTTACAACAGAAGGATGCCTCACCTTCTAAACAAAGAGATACCTTACCCTCAACTTATTAGGGATACCTCACCCTAGTTTTGAATTGATACAAAGAGATAGAAGACCAGGAACACTCTTGATAGTGCAAGTATACAAATTAAAGAACTACGAGTATGATGATTTTACCACATTTGGCTCACAAAAAATTATCAGATCAAAGGAATATTTTTCATGTGCTCTATACTTTAATTTGCAACACATGAACTCACTTTTATAGCTTTTTGAAATTGGACCGTTGCACCTCAATTAAGGAAAGAACCAATTTCAAGAAACTAGTTGTTTTACATATTTTTACCGTTGTCAATCGATTGAATAATAATGTCAATTGATTGAAATGTTATTTCCATCACATTGATTTAAAAGAGATTTCCATATATATGTTTATTAAAGGCTGTATGTTGATTGAAACAATTCTCAAATGGTTTAGTTTCACGGGTATATTTTGGCAGTCACTATTTAATGATTTATGCCAATCAAATATATATATATATATATATATATATATATATATATATATATATATATATATATATATATGAGATAGGATCCGTTAGCACCAGGTGTAAGTCATCTGGATCGTCAAAACTATTTAATCTAACGGATCAAATAAATCTAGTAATAAAAAAATAAAATAAAAAAACAAAGTCACGTGTCCGTTTTTCTTTCATTCCCTCTCGTTAGCCCCCTTTCTTGTCTATTAGGGATTTCTTCTATCTTTAACAGAGGCCGACGTTCAATAGGAGCCACCGCTGCCGCCCACAATTTGCAAACCCATTTGGTTTTCAGGTAATAGAAAGGAGGGATGGCGGAAAAGGAAGGGGAAAAAGATAGAGGGCATGTGACTTTTTAAATTTTTTTTTTCGGGATTAATCTAAGCCGTTAGATTATTTGATCTAAACGATCCTGATTTGGTGTAAGTCAAAATACTTACACCTGGTGTGAACGAATCTTATATATATATATAGTCTTCAAAATATATCAATTTAAGATTTGAAACAATTTGCAATATCTTAGATGATTAAACTATGTCTTGACCAGTGGGAGCTAAATCAATTGAAATTGGAATTTAATAAATATGAAAAATATGTCAAATTGAAATTGAATGTGCATGGTTTGAAAGTTGATTTCAATAGATTGAAATTTCATTCAATTGTCATTGAATGTGCACCTTTTGAAAGTGGATATTTTAAAAAAATTTAATATACTTTGAAGAACTTATTTTATGTTAAATCAGTTTTTAACTTCAAATAAATTTGAAAAACACTTTGCAATTTAAAATTTTGATTAAAAACCTTTTACCCAAAATTATAGTATTTTAGTTAAATTGATTGAATGAGCAAAGTGAGTTTTAGTCATTATACTCTTACATTAATATCTAAGACCTAATATATGTTTGAGGTCTTGATGCTTGAAACTTTGATACTCCATCTCCCATCATATTTGTTTCTTGCTTTGCCAACCTTTGACTACCTAAATGCCTGTCAATTCTTTTTCCTTTTATCCTGCATGCTTGTGGTAGTATTTGTCAATCATCAAAACTTAATCAGATATATAATTACATTATTAACGGCCCTTGACACCAACCTGCCAAAACATTCAACCACAATAGTAAAGAGGAAAGAGGCAGAGGATGATCATCTTGCCTCGCACCTCTATGCCCCTCAAACCAAGGTTCAGGCTCACCATTCACTATCACTGCGAAAGTGGAAGAGGACAAACACCCGAAATCCAATTTCTTTACCTTGAGTTGGAAGTTTGAACTTTTTCTCTCCAAGATTCTATCCGAAAACCTCCAGTTAGCACGATTATATGTTTTCTCAAATATAACTTAAAAGCAAGACCTTGTTTAATTCCTCCGGGTTCTCAGATCATCCACCACCTCATTAGCTGTGATGGCAGCATCAAGAATTTTACTAGCCAAGAATAAAAGCACCATTTCTATCTATTTTATGTGCATATGAACGTCTGTTGGTGGCATTTTTGTTTAGACAAGTTCTATAATGAAATGTCATGCATCAACAGTTTGTAGATTAAAACTAGCTTGCAATTGCTGATTTTGGAATGTGAGAGAGGAACTTGTATTAGTTTTTTTAATGCACAAAAGACGTCTCTGTCATGCACATAAAAATTGTATCTAAACTCTAAAAACATATGTATTGTTAGGTATTTTGATGCATATATGCATAGGAAACCATAATATGTTGTCTTTCTTGTTTTGAATCAGAGTCGTGGCTGTGCTCTCTTGGGTATTTATGCTACACCATCTTTACATGCAAAGGAAAAGTTATTTCTGGACCAAGGATGGCAGGTATCATGTAACATTTTCTAGAAAAGAAGTATTTTGTTTTCCTTATTGCATCTATCATGTATGTATAATGCAATTTTCATAAAAAGTTTTGTCATTTGTCTTTCACTACTGTGAAGTCTATGATTTTTTCTTATGAACCTATAATTATCAAGAGGTTTTCATTTGTGTTTCACTAGTTTGAACTCTTTGTCCAAAAAGGTTATTGTTAGAAATGGTGATAGTGTTTAATGTATTATTGGAAATTATATGAGTGTTAATGTTCTTAAGAAATAGCACTAGAGTTATGAAGTAGCTAATTCTTTATATCATTGATGCGTGGATTTTTAGAATATAAAGATAAAGGCAAGTGCACCTCGTCGCAATCAAGTAATACGGTGGTGAGACCGGTTATCGTATCCACAGGGATCGGTTGTCAATTACCAATTCACAAGCTTAACAACTATTTAGACTAAAATAGAGTATGAGAGATTAAAACAGAAAATAAAGAAAGCAAAACAATATTTTTGGTCTTTTGGGAATTATATCGAACACTTGGAAGGCAAACAGAGATATGGCTAAGATTGTTAGGGTTAGACTACACTAATCCTCCCTTAATTGCAATGAAATGGTTATCAACACAAGTCCTACTCCAATTATGACAATCAAGTCTTTTCTAAAGTACTCAAGCCTAATGTCTTAGGTGCATTGAGCCTAAAACCCCAAATTAAACCCTAATGTCTTAGGTGGATTAATCTGTGTTTTTGCATTAAGTCAAGACTTATAAGATTGCAAGCATTCAACACCTATGTCTAGATTATTGAACTACTTGGCATATGATTCATGAGCATGCCTCAACACCAACCTTCCAGTCATCTATCAAAGCAACATATCATTCCTATGGGTAGCTAATCCAAGGAAAGCATTAAACACAGAATCACATACTCATAAAGAAATAGAAACTTGTATTGAAATCAAATCAATTAACAATCAAGTTCAGAAAAGCTACATCTAAACCCAACAATGGGGGAATTAGCTATACATGAATATGTCTACAAAAGGGAAAGAGAGAAGAGAGAAAGAAAACTTCATGACGAATCCTTCAATCTCCTTCCAGTCCAAGAGCAGAGAAGATGTCATCTTTGAGGTCCCAGCCTTCCCCCAGCCATCAGCCCTCTTTAGGGTTTCCAAACCTTTGCAAAAAGTCCCCTTTTTCTGTCTGCTGTGCTGTTATTTATAGGTCCGTCGCGCGTCACGGCCGTGATGTCCATCACGGCCAGGCCGTGACGCTTTCTGTTTCTGAAACCTTTGGCATTTTAAGTCTCTCGCGGGGCGAGACCTTGCTCGCGTCGCGAGCCTCCATTGCATGGCCGTGATATCCATCACGGCCAAGCCGTGATGGTCTCTGACTTGTGGTGGTTTTGGGTCACGGCCGTGATGTACATCACGGCTAGGCCGTGATGTACATCACGGCTAGGCCGTGACAGACTCTGTTTTCAGCTTTTCTGCCTTTTCAGTTTTACCCGATCATGGCCGTGATGGGCATCACGGCTAGGCCGTGATGGGCTCTGTTTAGCTCATTTTCTTCCCTTTTAAGGCTCTAATTCATCCAAGCTTCATTATAGCCAAATATGCACAGTTTTTCTCCAATTTCTGCAAAACAACACACAGAAACCACCTCATCCGTTCCAAAGGAAAAACTATACAAAAATCAAACTAAAAATGCCTAAACTATATGCAAATGCATGCAGAAATGTACATGGAAAATGAGGTGAAATCACACTCATCAATCATTCTTGTAAATGTAAATTTTATTTGTTCTTTTGTGTATATAAATATTAGAGTGTTGAGTGTTCACTCAAGCAATTTAGTTATTTTTCTGATAGATCCATTATAGTCAAGAAATAAATAGGCTTATTGAAGACAACAAGAAATAAAGACAATGAAAAGATTGTTGACGGTAAAAAATAAATAGGAATAAGTTATTTTGGTATTACCACCAGAAGGTGGATCCACGGGTTGGGAGTTGAGTGGAAGAGGAGCTGCAGCATCTATATGGCAGTTAGTGGAAGAAGAGAGGTCATGGGGTATTTAGTATGTTAATGGCCTGCAGCATTTATGTGGCAGATAGTGGTGGGTGTAAATACGGGAGTGGGTGGGAAGGATTGGGGAAAAGGGTAGGATCAAATATATAAGGGAGGAAAAGGTATGGGAGAAGGCATTCAGTCATTGAGTGAAGAATTGGGGCCTTTGGGCAGGGAGGAAGCAGACCCTCGAAGTTTTGCAGTGTCTACCTATCTTTTTTATCTTTTCTCTTTCTGTTATTTTTTTTTTCAATTAGTCGTTGAGAGAACCTCTGCTGTAAGGAGTTAATCTCCATATTATCTTAAAGAAGTCATAGTTATGTAACTTACCATGTAACAAGCTAGGTGCTTATGACGTATATTGAGAGGGGGAGGAGAGAATAACGGGGTATCAAGGTAAATCATTTTTGAGTTTGTTATAGGCAGAGAAATAGTTCTCTTTGAGGAGCTTCTGCTCTTGGGATTACAGGGGGACCCTTCTGTATTTCTTGCTTTTTCAGTCATTAATTAATACAGTTTCTATTTCATCTTGATTTGGGTTTCTATCATATACACACCAGCTTGAGGGGAAGTGTTGGAAATAGTGATAGTGTCTAATGTATCTTTTGAAATAATGAGAGTTAATGTTCTTAGGAAATAACATTAGAGTAACAGAAAATTGCTAATTCTATATTTCATTCTTGTAAATGTAAATTGATAGGTTCCTGATGACAATCCCAGGCCCAAATGTACAAGGCCCATTTAGAATCACCTTAGTTGGGAAATATGCAAAGAGGGAAGTTTGTTACAAGAGAGAGAAAAGGGGATTTGGTCTGTTATATAGGTAGGGAGGGGAGAAGGAAAGGCATGTTGAATTGTATTTTGGAATTGGGAATCTAGAGTGTATACTGTGACTTGGGCAGGGAGAGAGACTTTCTCTTCTCTGAGGAGCCTAGCTCTGGAGATTATAAGGGAAAGCTCTTGTAATCATTTTCTCTTCGATAAATAATACATCTATTTTCCTACTATTCTGTTCTGGGATCCTATCATAAATTGTATTTATTCTTGTGTATATAAACATTAGCATGTTGAGTGTTGTTCACTCAAGCAATTCAGTTATTTTTCAGTCTCAAGTGTAGTTTTTTGGAAAAGGCAAAAATTACCTTCATAGAGTACAAGGGGTACTCTCAACCCTTTTACAAGAAGAATTTATAATGACAATTCATCTAGAGTTTATAAATACAGCCCCTCCCCCTATTTTACAATACAACTAATTGGATTTATACACCCCTCGGAGATAGAGTAAATCCTCTTTTCTATCTCTTGTAACTAACTTCCCTCTTTGCATATTTCCCAACTAAGGTGATTCTAAATGGGCCTTGTACATTTGGGCATGGGATTGTCATCATGAACCTATCAATTTACATTTACAAGAATGAAATATAGAATTAGCAATTTTATGTTACTCTAATGTTATTTCCTAAAAACATCTAGGATTTATTTCTAGTATTAATCAATGAATCACTGGACAGTTCCAAATAGCCTTGCCTTTCTTATTCTAAAACACCCTGAAGTTAGTAAGCCTAAAAGGTAGAATATACAGCTAGAACAACTGAGCCCTATCTAAGTGAGGTCAGCTATATGATTCAATCATTACCATTGGGCTCTATCACAAAATAAAATTTCCTTGTTTTTCTTATTGTTTTTCCTGAAGTTTATTTAATATTTTTTCCTAAAGTTTGTTCCTCGTCCTCTACCCGTTTTAATTGGATTATCTTCCATTTGAGCACCTAACTTTCACCAAAAAAAAACCCATCAGAAAGCCTATTCCAAAGATATTTTGCAATGGGTGGTATAAGTTGCTACTAGTTTCAGAGTTTGTTAAGTACATAATACAGACAGACAAGGGGTGTGTGCCAGTGAGGTCCTGCTAACCTGTGAATTAATCATGTTAAGTATTGTAGTCCAAATAGTGGACTTCTCTGCCTTAGACATCTGTAATAATTATTTTCCCCCCCTTTCTCTATTGAAGAATACTTTTCTCTTAAAGCATTGAATTACTTAATTTGAGACAGTCACAAGTCAGATTTGAAACACAAAAGCATGATCATTACCGTTTTGTGAAATTTAACATTTTCTCTTTTTCAAAGCTTTTTTTTTTTTTGAGTTTTAATTCTTATGAAATTATCTGGTAGTCTCGAGCAATGCGTACTTATTCTGTTACTAACGAATACTTTCATCGCACATGTTTTTTCTGGTGGCAGAGGGCTCTTGCCTGGGATATGATGAGAGTATATAGTGATTTTATTGATGCTCAAGGTATTCTGCTGACTGCTAACTGCTAACTGCTAACTGCTTAATCAGCCCTCGAAATGCTGTATCCCAAATTTTGAAAATTTTCCATGTTGGTTGACCTTTTGATTCTAAGGGTTTATTATTATTATTTTTTATGATAAGAAATCTAAGGGTTATTAATTGACTAATAGGCTTATTCTCTTAAAATGAAACTATTTTAGTTGGTTGCTTCTTTAAAGCAAATCAGAAAAGGAGAACATCTCTCTAATGGGTTGATTAAAGCTTATTTCAGCTGTTTTTAGGCTCTTAATTGTGGTATCCTCTTGTAATCATATGCATGTCCCTTTGTCATGTCTGGTCCAGTAGTGTGATAATATATTTATTACTTTATTTACTGACATATTTGTCTACTTCATAAAGCTTAGCTCAATCCCAAAAGGTAGCTCATAGGATGAGGATTGCCCACTACTTATAAGCTCTTATTCGACACTATCTCTAGTCAATATGGGACTTGGGTTTTTTCCAATACACCCCCTTACGCCCAGCACTATTGGGCTTGGTGCGTGGATAACATGGTGGATAGCCCAACAATGGATCTAGGATAGCTCTGATATTATATTAGATTTTGGGCCTCACTTAATCCCGAATGCTAGCTCATAGGATGAGGATTGCCCTTTACTTATAAGCTCTTATTAGACACTTTCTCTAGTCAACGTGGGACTTGAGTTTTTCCCAATAATATCAAAGAAAAAGAAAAAAAAACATTTGGATTTGAGAGAGCTATTATTTAAATGTTATGTAGGATATCATCAAGTTGACACTTGATGGTGATTGTCAAAATTAGTTTTACAAGACATATGCCATCCTTCTAAATCATCAACGTATAGTGATGAATTCTTAATATTAATCATAATTGATGATGCTTCATCATTGCTAGATAAGTATGAAAGGTTGTATAATCCATTAAAAAAAAAAAACCACGATAGGTTATATTCATTAACAAATTGTAGTGACTTTTTATGATGTAACTATCTGTGAAAGTAAAGTGATTTGATTGTATGGTTAGTTTGAATAAAAGGAAGAATGAAGTTGAAGTGAAAATAACCATTCTATTCCGACGGATACTTTATCTCCTTTGACACATCTTCCTTTACTTTGTCAGTTCTTAGCTTCACTATTCATATTCTCAACTCTGGAAACTAGTAAATCATTACAATGACAACACCTAAGTCTTTTCTCACTAGGCGGGGTCGGCTAATAGTAAATCAAAATCAATACAAATATAAAAGAAAAGAAAATTATCAGAATAAGAAAAGTGAACTAAATTTACACTTAAAGGCACCAAATGTAGGTGTATGAACAGAAATATGATTTAGAATTGGTTCTGTTTATGTATAAATTGTGGTCTACAAACGTCAAGGAATTGAGGGAATTACCAAAATTTCTGAAGGGTGGGAAGGGTGGTGGTCCCCCGTTGGCGCTTATGTACAGCATCTAATTGTTGCTTGTCCTGATGCTTCCAATTTTAGGAAAAAGCCTTTTTGCTTGATTACCCATCAAAAGTTTATTCTTTACTTAGTGGTATGTTATACCAATGTCTCATGACTGTGCTATGATGGAACTTTTTCATTTCTGGGTACTCAAGTTTATTTCTTCATATAAAAGGCAGTTTATTTTCCCTGATTCTCTATCCACCCTTTTGCTTTTTTATCAACTTTATGGTTGGTAGCCTCTTTCTTTTGCAAACTATATCCAAATATATTAATTATTAGTTGGTGACATTTTATTGTTTAGGATTGAACGGTTGGAATTGTTTGATGAATTTGAAGAGTGGTACATGATGCAGGTGAGTACATTTCTTCATTCCTGTTGATTAATTGCGATAAAAAGTGCCTGAATTCTCTCTCCCCCATTTAAAGTGGGACTGCGAGCTGCTGTTCCAATGGTTTCTCGGTATTTAGCAACCAATGGTTTAGAAGTGGAAAAGTAGATAAAATATTTAACCGTTAGTCCAATTTGAGGAGGTTTTGCTCACTATGATGAAGAGTTCCTCTTCTGCTATTCCACTACTAACATCTTAGTTTTATCCCCTACTAAATTGCAGGAGCACTACTGTGTGGCTTATGCAATCAATGATGCCATGGTATGCACTATGCTCTACTGTTGATCCTTGTTCTCTCATATCAAACAAATTGGGGGAAAAAAAATCAGTTACAAAATGACAAGGGAATAGGATAGCATATGTTTAAATTTATCCAATTAAAATTATGATGGGGTAGTCTTGAACTCTTGATAAATTATAACATCTTGCACACTTATTTTAATCAACCACTGAGTTAGTTTTCCATGGAATGCAGTTATTGGTGAGAACATGATGACTGGTTGGGAACAAAAACGGGGGGTGGGGAAATAGAATTATGTTAGTGAAGATGACTGGACAGAAAGAAAAATATAATGTGATGGTGACAGGGTGGGGATATATTAATATGGACAAAAACTCGGTACAATTCTATAGGTGCTTATGGTGCTGTTTTCAATGAGAAGAAAACGTGACAACTCATCAATGAAAATATAATATGCGTAACGACTATTACATATGTCCTATTCTCATTCGAAAACGGCACAAGTACCTATAAAATAGTAAGTTTGTCCTATATGTATTGCGTTCCCCGTACTTCTTAAATGTAATATGGGAGTTTTGGGGTAGAAATAGAATGGTGGGTGATCATTTACTTCGTTTCTTTCATGATTCAGGGTTTATTTGGGGATTTTGGTTTTTCTGATGACTAGAGTCTACTTCGTTCCTCTAGAAGCATGAAGATACACTACCATATGGCATATTTCTCTTGCCATGTGTGGTTGTGAATGTTAATATGGGAACCACTCATGGTGAACACCTGCCAGCTCACTGTTGAGTTGTTGCAAGGTAAAAAGGTTCTCTCAGTCCCAGATACATGTTAGTTTTATTTCCATTAGAATTCAACCAAATGGATTATTAGTTCTGTACTTCTATGTATATATTACTCTGCTTCATGTATCGTTATTTGGATACAGAACAGATCCGTTCCCTTTTTCTGCTAGCTGTTTTGCAAAGAAAACGTGGTTTGTCCCACATAGTACCAACAGATAACTCATCCTCTTGGCCCGTGTGGGGCGTTGCCCATGTGGAAGAGATTGAAAGTGCTTTCTTTTCAACACAGTTTGCTTTCACATCTGTTTGTTTGTCTACTTCTCTTTCTCTGTTAAACCGAGTCATTGGGATGATAGATTCCTGATAATAATGTAGTTTAATTTTGATAAACTGTGTATAAAATTTTTCACTATCATTTATTCTTATTTTGACACAATAACTTATTAGATTGTTATAATATAATGATTAAACCTTTTTATAATGATTGGATGATAGCGTTTTCATTGTAATGGGTCTAAATTAATGTTTTAGTAGATACGGCTTATCACAGGCAATGTAGTGAGTCGGATGAGTTTTTCAGAGGTTCAGACTACGGAGATGAAACAGACGAGAGAAACGTAATATGATTTATTTTTTCCTCTTTTGAGCATGACTTTATACCATTTTTTAACAACAAAAAGACAACATGAAATGATGGACTGTAGAGAAACAAACGAAAATCGTCGTTGGCATCATACGACAAAGGACGACAGCATGCGGAAAGGGGGAGGAGAAGGGGACCAGCTTCGCGTCGTGCGGAAGGGAAGATGGACGGCATTGACTACGGCGCAAGGGAAGAAGGAGGCTGTGTCGACGATGTTCGGTGGTTGGTGGTGGGCAAGGGGCGGTGATGTTGGGGAGGGGTGTGAGGGGGAGGTGGATTATCGTAAGTGAAGAGGGGTTAGGGATTCTGAGTTATTTTTTTTTTTAAAGTTAAACAATGATATAATGGGTAAATCATTGTTTTTCATTGTGGCCATTGGATCAAATGAAGGGTCCAATTCACTTTTGGGGGGACTTGCTGGAGAAAAGCAGATCCAGATTAAGCGAGCTCAATTTTATGATATAAGCTAATTTCCAAACCCTGAATGGATATAACCTAAAACAATCAAAGTTTGACTACTCAATTAAATTTATAATCTACCTTTTATTCAAAATAAGATTAGATAATCAATCAATTGGAGCTATGGTGTACAACTTTCAATCCAAAACTACATTGAATTGTCATTCGTACCGCTATAAATGGATGAGTTTTGTTTGAGTACAATGAATGAGCTCTAAAAACTTCATTGGGTCCCCAAAATTTGAGTATATTGGAGAAGAAATAGGGAGTCTTTTATCAATTTTGACCCAACGTTTGTCTTATGTCACTTTGTGAAATGAACGAGACATTGGTGATTTTATGATCAAAGACACTTCAAATTATGTGATGCTTGATGTCTTGCCATAATTTAGAATCATGCTGATTGATATATATATATATATATATATATATATATATATATATATATATATATATATATATTTTTCTTATTCCTAAGTCATAATTTTGTTTGAAGGATAAGAAATTTAGATGGTGGAATGTGAGGACTTTGAGCTATAACCACAACCCCTATGAAAGAACTTTCGAGAACCACTGAAATCCTTTTTCCAGATAAAAATGTGCATTTTTCCTTGAGGATATTCGTAGCGAGGAATCAGATCCACATTTCATCTCACGTAAAACATGCTAGTTTTGATCATAGATAATTTTGGGTGTGTTAGTTGAACGCACTATGGGCTTACTGATCTGGACGTCACTTCCTCCATCAGCTCTGTTTTTAAGTGCATTGCCTTTTTGTACTAATCTGTCCAACTACGGCCTAGCCCTTGAAATGTTATCTCATGTTTAAATTTTCAGTCGTGCTAATTGAACACATGGCTCCGATATCAATACGCGACATCATGTTACCGTAGTGTTACTGTAGTACCACTCTCTCTTTTTTTTCCTTTTTTTTTAAATTTTGACTGTTTTAAAAAAATAAAAATTTTATTTCTAAAAAAAATTCATTCACCAGATAATGAACTGAATTCACCATATATTTGTACCTGATTAACCAGATATTTGCACATACTTAACCAAAAAATTTATTTCTCAAAAAAATCCATTCACCAGGTAATGAACTGAATTCACCAGATATTTGTACCTGATTCACTAGATATTTGTGCATACTTAACCAAAAAATTTATTTCTCAAAAAAACTCATTCACTAGACAATGAACTAAATTCACCAGATATTTGTACCTGATTCACCAGATATTTGCACATACTTAACCAAAAAATTTATTTCTCAAAAAAACTCATTCACCAGATAATGAGATAATTGAACGATTTACAGGATATTTACCACAAATTTAAAAACCATCCCATTGTACCTGATTCACCAGATATTTGCACATACTTAACCAAAAAATTTATTTCTCAAAAAAACTCATTCACTAGATATTTGTACCTGGTTCATCAGATATTTACACATACTTAACCCAAAAATTTATTTATAAAAAAACATTTAAAAAAAAAAGATCCGCTACAGTGCGGCACATACGATGTCGTGGTATTGATGTCGGGAAAGTGTGTCAAATTAGCATTTTTCTTAAATTTTAAACCATATTTGACCTAGTATAACATACTTAGGGAGTTAGGTATGTTAAAGTAACTATGGTATTATTACGGTATAACCCTTATGTTTATTGGCCGTTTCTAAACTATTTGACTGGTTGCAGGGGCATAAGTCAGGTAAAAAATATTTTTTTTATTGTTTCTATTTTACTTAATTGATTCCAAATCATTAGTTAGGGCTCTTTTGGTTATAAGATATCGAAATTGGAGGATTGTATGTAAACTTGGTAGCATTAATTTATTAAGTAAAAGTATATAAAAATATGAGTACAAAGGGTACTCAAACTCATATACACAAAACATTAAAATTTACATATAATAAGGTAAAAGTTCAACTATATGCACGTAACTAGTTTTTTCACCTGTGCAATGCACGGGTTAATTTTTCATTAAAATAAACTTAATATAATATAAAACATTTTAAGAATTTATATGAAAATTTTATTTATTTGGTAAAATTATAAAATGTCTTTTAAAAATAATAATATCATTGCTTAAATTAATATGTACAATGAAATAAATATTTTATAAAGCCATCAACTAATTTTTTAACATTTATACTTTTTTTCAGTTTTGAAAATTAAATGACAGAAACATCATAATATTGTAACACCATCCTTGGACATTACATGACTAACTCAATTTTTGTAAAAAAACATATTAAATAAAAAGTAATGCTGGTTGCTTTCGGAAAATAACTCGTGTAATTTTCTATAAGTTATGAAAATGGGTGTAAAAATTTTCTTGCAGGATACTGAAAATTTTAAACCATGCGTTAACACAGTAAAACCATGTTTCACACATCAACATACAAATTCTGGTCCTAATGAACTTTTTGGTCCCTGTAAAATAGGGGCTTTTTGGTTTTAGTCCCTATCATATATTTTTTTTGCATCTCATCCTTGCAAAAAAATTTTTTTGCCGTTAGTCCATATCGTCAACAGTAACCGTTCTCTGCCTACGTGGTTAACGGCGTTGACCGGCTCAACGAGACACGTGGCAAAAATATTATTTTTTATTGGCACTTATTGTTTTAAAAAAAAATCAATTTTTTAAAATCTGAAGTTAAATATGTTTTTGGCCCCTACAAAATGAGATAATTTTGATTTTGGTCCCTATAAGGCCCCTATTATCATGTGACATCTATTAAGTGCTTACGTGTCCAACAGAAGGTCATATGATCATCTCAAATGATACACAATAACCCTCTGTGGTGTCAAGTTAGCATATGAAATGGTTTGTAGTCTGTTCATTATACAATTAGTTATACAACGATCTTCTTAACGAGTGTCTTAATTTTTTTTATAAAATTAAAACAAAATAATTAATCATTACAAAATAAGCA
The DNA here is from genome assembly GCA_030762895.1 of Sophora flavescens. Lineage (NCBI taxonomy): Eukaryota > Viridiplantae > Streptophyta > Magnoliopsida > Fabales > Fabaceae > Sophora > Sophora flavescens. The sequence goes on along the minus strand of CM061064.1, from coordinate 636,700 downwards.
TACATAATTTTTTCTAATCTTTATGATGTTCATTAGTATGGGTATAAGATATGAACCAATAATTCGATGAATCCGAAAATTCGAACAAAAAAAATTAAATTGATTTGAATTTTTCGATGTTCGAGTCTGAATCGAACCGAACTGAACCCGTTGGTGATTGGTTCGATTATTAGGTTCAAAGATTTTAGAACAGAAAAAAAAATCCGATTACTATATTTTAATATTTATATATAAATATTAATACTTAATATTTTGATTTTTCTAATCTGTCCAATATTGCACATGTTAATGATTAAAAAAAAAAAATCTTATATTGGAAAGAGTAACTTTTAAACTTTCAAAGAATTTTATACATAACTTTCAACACAATATTTCTATTTTTGTATTTCTTAAAACGTGCAGTGTTACATAGGCTAGAAAAATCACACACACACACACACACATATATATATATTATTTATTTTTATATTGATTTAAATATTTTTTTACATTTTAAAATTTGATAATTTTTGAGTCAGTACCGAATCAACCGAATCAATCTGTTTGTAGGAAAAATTATTTAAAATCGAGCAAAATCATACCAATCATTTTTTATTGGTTCGGATTTTTTCCACATGAAACTGAACCAAACCAACAAGATACACATTTACTTATTAGTGTTGCACTGTTGCCTTTGTATAAATAGTTATGAACGGGTGCTTCATGATTCCATGAATAGTCTCCAAAATCACTAAAACATTTTCTGAACTTTTGACTAAATAACTACTTTTGTCCATAAACTCATAAATGAAGCTTTTTCTCTAAATCCTTTCATTTTGAATAAAAATATTTTTGTAAAACTCATAAAAAGAATCTTCCTTTTTTCAAAAACTTTTCCTTCCACACTTTTGAACATGTTCTTAAGTTTTCATCTTCTTTTTCTTCTTTTCAAAACGTTTTTGGGAATTTAAAATAAATGTGGCTTATCACAAAATCGTTCTTACTAACACTCATTTACAATTCATCTGACTTTCTCAAAACGTGACTTTTAACAAAAGTCCTCAAGTTATAATCACTTTTATTCTTAAAAGGCTTTACACTTGAAATTGAAAATCAACTCTTAAATTTTCTATTTTAAGTCTTTTATGACTTAGTCCTCATTTTACAAGCAATGACCAATATCATGCCCTCAGTCAATCACAATCAAGCAATAAATCTAAATCAACATTACTTACAACATTCACATAATCAATAACAATAACTCTAAAAACTCCAATCATCAAATCAAACTCCAACCATTTACTCGACAACATCATTACTATGATTAAAATCAACATACACTCAAAAACACAACAATTAAATATGCGACTACTTTTATCAAAAAAAAAAAAAAAGGTATGCGACTACTAAAACCCCTCGGGTAAACTCCCTTTACCTTTGTAGACCAGAAAAAGATCCTCTCCTTGGTGCTCTAACAATTTGTTTCCTTCTCAATGATATCCCGGTCCCTTTGACGTTTCACAACCCATGCAGGCAGAATCTACGACAGCTCCAAAAAGAAAAAGTCGCTCTCCTAAGCAAGCATAAACACAACCATCAACATAGGGAGTGTCCAAGCACATACAACAAAATCAAATAACATAACCATCAATTACCATCCCCAAAACATAAAATCAAAGGAAGCTATATATTTAATTTAGCAAAACAGAATTATTTTCTAAAGCAATTGATTTTGAGTAAAGAGGATTTTTCAACATAATTGGGGAAAATTGAATTGATTGAAGAATCATGAAATTAAACTCATAAATCATCAATTAAAAATCCTAATTGCACTAAAACATAAACAGTTTCATAATTGGAGTGAAATGGAAATTTGGGGTTTTAGTGAAAATGGGGAAAAAGGATGTTTGTTCATAGAATCATGAAATTGAACTTATAAATCATCAATTTATAACTCTAATTGCATTAAAATATAATCAATTTCACAAAAACAAAACCATTTTCAAATAAAATCAGATTGGGGCTTAGGGTTCCTAAACACAATTTTGGGAAAAATCATTTGATCAAAGGATAATAAAATTAACTTAATAGAGCACTAATTTACAGTCCCAAATACATAAAAATAGTGTTAATTTCAAACTTTGAAACTGAAATCAAAGATTAGGGTTAGGGTTTCAAAATTGGGGGTTTTACAACTAGAAGAGATTATGGTGAAACACTCACCCAAGATGAAGAGGAGAGGAAGTGGCGGCCGGACATGGGTGCGGCGACAACGACTCCGGCGACTCGGCAGTAGTGGCGGTGGCCATTTGCTCTAACAACCAAGAGTAAAAGAAAAAGGAATAAGTCTCAATGGAGAAGAAAGAGGTTCAAATGGACAAGAACAAGTGGAGAACCACCATCAATGGCGGCTTACCAGACTGAACGTGGTGGAGGACGGTGTTGGCGGGAGACGCAAAACAGGTGCACGGTTTTCCCCTCCTTGTGTCGACGAGCGGTGGTCGGGGCTCCCTTGGTGGTGGTGGCGTGCGGCTATACAAGAGTGAAGGAGGAAGGAACTTCTTTTTCTTTTTCTTTGGTCATGGTAGAGAGAAAGTGAGATGTGAGGTTAAATGAAGAAGAAAGAAAAGTAAGGGGACTTTGGGTTTCATTTATTTACTTTTCAAGTACTTAGTGTGTAGGTACAAAATAAGTGGTTGAGATTGAGTCTAAAAAATATAGAACTAATATTGGCCCTTGGATCTAAAAATAATGAGCGACAAATATATGATTTCAAAATTTGAACTAGAGTAAGGATTGATGGTTGAATTTATCTACCATGGAAACCAGTGATCCAAAATTAATCTCCATATTAATGGTAAACTAATTTAGTTTCAAATCTAAAATTAAATAGAGTAAAATATGAAAATAATTTTCTTTCAACCATATTATTTAAAATATTTTTCTAACCCAATACTAATTGTGACAATAACATAATATTATTGTCTAATAATCGTGCATACACTAAAATAAGGCAGTGTTAACACACTCAATAAAATAATTTTAAATGAGTAAATAAAATTACTCAAATTTAACCACATAAAATAAACAAAAATTAATGTCCAAAATAATTATTATTCCAATAAAATAATATAAACAGATATATTTTACCGATATTGAAAAGGTTTTTACCGAGGTGTTACAAATATCAATTTATCAATATATTGTAAAATTTCAATCCAAGTTCATTTACATTGAAATAAATTAATTTATGAGATTTTTTACTAGTTAATTAACAAAATAAAAATTTTGTAATACATCAACTATACCATAGTAATGTACCCATAATATATGTACCATATATTTTACTTCAATTTTAGTATTATTGGTTTTTTATTATGGTTATGCCTAATTATTATTGTTATTATTGTGATGGTTCTTATATTTCTATGACTATTATAGTTAGCTTACCAACTAAAAAATCAGTGTCGAAGCCACAATAATCTGAGATATAGGCACCAGATCAAAGACATTTGTTGGGACAACAACACTGTCCATTTTGTTTTGAGCACCTTAGTTGAAGACTGAAAGTTCGGCTTGTAGTTGTGGTGGCAAGTTCTAAAATTACCCCCATTAGAAGGAATACAAAAAAATTGAAATATGTAAACAGAACCCTCTTTCAAGTACTTCTGAAACTTATAAATCAAAGTCCTCCTCACGGATGCATGAATCTTGTCTCCCTGCAACAAAAGGCAAACAAACATCAAAATTAGAATGAAGAGGTATTGTACAAATGAGAAAGAAGAAAATAATGAAACCCCAACCTTGTCTACCAGGACAAGCTCCATAGAGTATGGTAGCTTTTGCTTAGTGAAATCAACAACCAGCCATAGCCCATAGCTGAACCACCCTACCCATGATGGTCCAAGCCTCCTTTTCAGGAGAAATCTCAAAAAGGGAATAAAACTTGATACACATCTCTCTCAGCAAATAAGCAACTCATGTTAGAAAATAGTTTGAATGGCTTTGTTGTGCAGCTCATTGAAACCGAAAGGGACATTTATAGATGATGGAAACGTAACACAAACAATAAATAAATATTAAATTAAAATAAAAAGTTGAAAATTTCAAATAAAGGTAGACTAAAGCACAAAGAAACCTGATGAGTTTATTTGTGAGAGCGGCTCATTGTTTCACTGCCTCAATAGCGTTAAACGGAGGAGACTAGTGTCAGTCTGAGCAAACGGCTAGCACATGGCTCCATGCTCCATCACCGTGTACAAGAGACAATGGCTCCATGCTTAAGCGGTGTTGGGCTACCAATAGAAGAGAGAGCAGAAAGGGTGAGAAAGAAAAGCAATGCTTGAGCTGCAAATAGGAAAGAGAGGAAGAAACTTTAACCAACATTGGGAATCAACGGAAACTGAATTGACATGTGTTGAGAGTTCCGATAAGTATGAAGGAACTTTAATCATCTTCTAAGCCATACAACAACAAAAAAGAAAGAAAAAAAAATCCCTTTCTCTCCTCCGTTGTGTTCTTTTTCGGCGTATCCTTCTTTCCGACATGCGTTCCTGTCCCGTTAGCCGCTGTCAGCTGCCGTTCACCGTCTTCTTCGACAGCTGACACCACCGCCGGACTTGCCTGTCGCTGATCTGTCCAGCCGTTCAAACAGCACCGCCGTAAGCCTCCAGACGCACCCGAACGCGCGTGTCCTCTGATCAGCGCGCAGCCGCACACGCCTCCCTTTTACCGGCACGTGACGGCACGTCTGGCCACCGTTCCAGCCACCGTTTCCAGCCACCTTCCCTTTCAATATCATTCTTATTATTTCTTAGTTTGTTTCTCTCTTTTCCTCCTTCGCTACCTAAAACCTTCCAATTCAACATGGTATCAGAGCCTATCTTAGATCTGTTATTGGGCCAAGATCTCTATTATTCCACCCACATTTGTTCACGAGAGGCCTGGGCGTGCCGTGAGGGGGTGTGTTGAGATCCATGTTATTCCACCTGCATTAGTCCACGCTTCAGATGTCCAGCCCTGAGCGTGAGGGGGTATGTTAAGAGTCCCACATCGACTAGAGATATGACCTAAGTAGTGCTTATAAGGCTTAGGCAGTCCTCACCTTACAAGCTGGTTTTGTGGGGTTGAGTTAGGCCCAAAGCCCAAATTTAAGAACATGCTTTTACACTCTGTCAAAGATATTTTGCAAAATTTCTGAAGATTTTGTTAGCAAAAGGCAAGATTTAGTAACTTCTATTGGAGAAAATCGTGGGGAATTTGAGATGGGTTTTGGTGAGAAGTATTGGGCCCTAATGGATGTGGTTCGACCCATATGCTAAATTTTCTAAATAAGGAAGGTTTTTGTGTTGACCACTATTGAAAGAGTGGCACTTGTATAAAACTCCTTCAAGTGCTACTTAGATGTATATTATTTAGATTTAGATACTACTTGATATGTGTCATGCACGGGATATAAATTGCTTCTAAATATCAGTGTTAAAAAAACTGGACCGGTCATCGATTCGATCAGGTCACTGGTCGAACCAATGATTCACTAGTTGAACCGGTATATATTAAATTGATAATAAAACATATATATATATATATATATATATATATATATATATATATATTTTGAGACATAATACCAAACAAAATAGATGGTATAATAGCAGTCAATGTACCAGATATTCAACCCCACTTGTGTTTGATTCCTACCAGCACACATGATGGATTTTTGCAATTTCAACCTAAATTTTAGGCATCCGCGTGCAGGTGTAGATTCGGTTCAGCTGATTGGGTCAACCAAACCGCTTCAACCACGGGTCGATGATGTCAGCGTCGGTTTGACAGCTCATACGCTCCAATGTGCTGACCGGACCAGTCATAGGTCTGGTTTTCGTCTGATCCGGTTTCAACAACACTGCTAAATATTGTTATTAAAAAAATTCCATTTTAAATATATAAAAAATTCTAATAATTTTTATTAGGAATTATCTACCAATAATTAAAAATATTTTGATTTATTTCTCACGCAAATTTGATGAGAAAAACACCTAGTAGGGGACTAATGTACATATTTATTTAATAGTATACATTTTAGTATCTTTACATTAGAAATTTTTTAGGCTTTGTAAGTTTTGTTTTGGAAGGGAAAGAGAAAGTTTGTGAGAATCTCTTCCTTATTTGTGAGTTTAAAAATTTGGAGGGGAAGATTTTGAGGATTTTAGAAAACCCCTCAAACCCCGCTACAGCCGCTATCGCGGCGGCACAGTGCATTGCAGATCCACGGCGCTACGCAAAACCATGGTGCGTTGCGGTTTTGTGTAGTGGCCGTTGAGCCTCTATTAGTGGCGGAATTGCAACGAAATTGCGCCTGTTGCGGCCACAACATTGAAGAATGGGTGAAAAGCCAAAAATGCCCTCAATTTATACCCGTTTTAGGGTTTTTTGGGGGGCTTTTGAGGCAAAGGGAATGAAAGCATCCATACTGAAGGGTACTACAGTGAGAGCTTTCAACATAGCTGAAACTTTAAACAGAGTCTATATTGCAATTACAAATCATTTTAAACTTTAAACAACAACCTTAGCATCTTCATCAATATGCTAAGGGATATATTGCATTAGAGAAACAAAGTATTGTTACCTAGAATTTGTATAAGATTAAGACCATGTGAGAAAGAACCTTGATCAACAAAGTGAAATAGCTATTCAATCAGTGAGATAAAGATGTGAAATTACCTCCCTATGCAATGTGAAATTTATATTTGTCATCAATATTAGCATAGGAAGAAAGGGATATATTACATTAGAGAAAGAGAGTATAGTTACATGAGAATTTGTATAATTAAGAACTTGTGAGAAAGAACCTTGATCAGCAAAGTGAAATAGCTATTAAATCAATGAGAGAAAGATGTGAAATTACCTCGGTCTGCAATATTATGAATCTATAATCTGTTATACCTTATGAAATTTAGATTTGTTATTAGATATGGAGAACATAAACGATAAATGAGGTATAGCAAATTCCCATGGTCAAAAGTTGACAATCTCAAACCCCTTTTACAATAAGTATAACCCCTTTTACAATAAGTATAACACAAGTTATACCACAATAATCTTGATTATAGCAAATGAATTCTAAATAAAGGTCATGACATACTTGGCCAACATCAACTGTGAAGCAAATGACACCTTCATAGTGATATTGTTTCTAATTGTGTACAAAAGTGTACTTGTTTCATGGAGTGTCTATCGACCTACTTTTTTCAATTTCAGTCACAGGGTATTCAAAGAATGTGTTGGCATGCAATGAGGAGCATAAAATAAGAGAAAATAAAATAAGAAAGATATAAAATAAGAAAATATTTTATAAAATAAATAGAAATATATGGCAGTAATCCAAATTACAGTTAAATCAAATGATAATAAACATAATAATCACTTTGTGACACCCGTATCACATGACTTCAAAAAGGAAGAACTCATCTAGTACTCATTTATCAAGTGCTAGGGACCAAATTTCAATTTCTAATGCATATTAAGATTCATTCATCAAGTGTATTGGTTCATGAATCATTATCACATAGAGAAGTTCTTTACTCCTAGCACATGTCATTATGATCACAGTCTCATTATCAGATGAAGATTACAGAGTCTCATGCATTTGTTAATGCATACAAAGATACCGTCTCAAGCATGTCAATTTAGAAGTTTCAAATATGTCTGCAAAGCATCCACATTCTGTACACTGTACATTCAACAGAACATTAATCTGTCAACAAAACACAGAAGAAACAAATAACCAAAAGGAAAACATGACTCTTAATTCATAACTAATTAAGAGGCAAGAAAAAAAAAAGGAAAGTCGGGTTATGCAACCATGTTGCTCACTTGTTTGTGACCAAATAGCTATAATTGGTCTTAGTTTTGCCACATTAGTGGCTGTGATGTGATCATATGCACCTGCAACTGCATGGTAGATCAAAGGATTCATATTACCCCCAAGGTTTCCATTTGTGTATATGAGAAAAGAAAAAGAATTTGTTTAATAATTGATTTATCAATGCCAGCAGGATTCGTTTGCATTAATTTTGACGGATGCACAAACACACATGAAATTTAGTAGGCAAATGCCTGGCAATCTCATAGCCTCTCCAGATTGCTAATAGCATGAAAGTGGAATGATAATGTCCAGAAGGTAAAATTTAGAGTAACTTGATAGAAGTATCGAACTATAACCTATAGGTGATATTAAACTAAGTCAAGCCTAGCAGAGAAGTATACTTGTTCTTGTCATTAGTTGACTAAATTTTACATAATCACTTTAATCCGAGTAACAAAGGAACATAATGGGCATTCCTAATCTCCAAAATTATTAATACTATCAATTAACATATCAGAAACATTTTTAATGTCCAAGTTCTTTATTGTATTGACTACTGATGGTCTAGTAGAGGCAATAGAAAGAATAATTTCAAAACACAATTTTTCATAAGATTCTTTTTACTCAAGCTAACATTCACTACAGTGCACAACATTAATTTCTTATTCTATATCCACAGAGAAAAACTAGACAGTATTTGGATAATTGGATGCTATATTGTTGTAGAATTGGTGAACATCACTATGATACACATCACCTACCATAGAAATAAGAGTGTACCAAAAATGAGACGAGACAAATTATAATCAGATTATGAAAATAGATATAAAGTAAAAAATGTCTGATATATGATCAAAATTCCAATTCATTAAAATTTGAAGCCATTGAACATAATTTGAACTGTTAAAAAAACACACACAGACACACGAAAATAGATATAAAGCCACCCACGCACCCACCCTACCTCCCACGTCCCCCCCAACCCCCCAACTCACTCATTTCCACTTTGAAGGGCTATTTTCCAGCACGGTTGAATCCAGTGAGTATTCCATACTGAAACTTCCGACAAAAAATACATCATGAGGAAGTTAGGGATAAGAAATAGAATATTAGTAATGGCAATTCCCATTCATTGGATCGAAATTCTCACCATTGCCAAATTTCAACTTTGGAAAAGATTCAACAATACAATACAGTAAATGCGATATGAAAACTAATGTTAATTTGATGTCAATACAGAAACATGCCTCAAGGAGACAAACATGGAAGCAATAATTAAGCCAGTGCAGAAAAAAAAGTAAAAAAATCATTACAGCCTGGTAGAAAAAAAGTAAAAAATTCATTAATGCCTCAGTGTGCTGCACTGACAGCCTAACCCAACATAACAAAAGAAAATCCACAAATTTAGAAATCTCAGTCTATTGAAATAAAGAATAAAAAGAAATCGAGAATATATTATATTAATTACGAAAGCAGTAACATCTTCACTTTCACTAAACTCTTGCTCAGCTACAAAATGCATATAAAAGACAATCCAAAGAAACAAAAAGAATTAGCTAACATCATTATAAGTATAGGGAATAGTTATGATTAAGACATAGCATTTTGCAATGAGTAACATAGCATTGAAAGCCCCTGACCCACAACACTTCTTGCAATAGTAATATGACAAAGAAATAAAGACAATAAGGGATTTGATTTATAAGTCTTGGAAGAGGTAATAGTTTGCACTTTGCAGCACATGACAACCCCAGATCAACATTCATCAAAAAAACCTAACAAACCACAAATAATCCCTTCATAGAAACTCCAAGTAAACTAAATCCACTACCACCTACAAAGTCCAAAAGACAAACAAATAAAATAAAAAATAAAGAACCTTGCACCAAAATAATAACTAAATTATCATTATTAGGAAACTATTTTCCAACTTTTCCAAATTACTTTTAGACATTTCCTCCCTTTTACTCCAGCACCATGGTACACTTGAACCTCCTTCCTTGGACCAACAACAAAATACAATGACAAGCCCATTGCACTAACATGTAATTTTCTAAGTACATCATGTGGTAAAGCAAAAGATGAATTTCACAGCTCTTTAGACAAAAGAAGCTCAAGTTTGTTTCCTCCAACAAAAAACCCAAAAACTGTTTCCACATTCCATGCCAAGCTTTTAAAATTGGGAGAATATAGGTGAAGCTCATAAAAGTAGAAGCAGATTTCTGGCCCCATTTTGCATCCAGTGTGAAAAATGGAGGAAAGTTACAAACTTTAAGATGATACAAGATCCTAGACATTTTTCTTGTTGAATTATAGTTTCAAGGATAATATGATCTAAGATCCTAGACATTTAAATGAACAAATTCTTGGAATACTATTTCAGGTGGTCATGGGGTGGCCACAGGGAGACCCTTTGCCTGGGGCTTATGCTACAAATAAGGAATTAAGTCCTGATAAATACTACTGTGATGACAATTAAAAATTATCTTATCCCTGCACTCCTGGAAAATACCGACTCACAGCCAAGAAGGCTTGGCTAATATGTACTTCCCTTAATAGGATAAGTGCACAAAAAAAATCTGTCTATCCCCTTAACATAAAAGATATGGCAAATCGGTAAGAAGGTATGGTAAAAATTGCTTTTCTAATTTCAAATATATTATATATTAACTTTTTTACAAAAGTTTCAAACAAATAAGAAATAAAAAATTAAAGGCTTAATTGTACTTTTGGTCCCTTAACTTTTTCAATTGTGCGATTTTAGTCCCTCAAAAATTTTAATTGCACTTTTGGTCCCTTAATTTTTTCGATTGTGCGATTTTGGTCCCTCAAAAATTTTATTGCACAATTCGTCGACTTTTAAAATTGTGCGCCTCGAAAATTTAATTGCACATTGATTAGTCATGGACATGAGGACTGATTTTGCACAATTCGACAAATTAGTGGACTAAATGTGCAATTAAATTTTTGAGGGACCAAAATCACACAATTGAAAAAGTTGAGGGACTAAATGTGCAATTAATTTTTTTGAGGGACCAAAATCGCACAATTGAAAAAGTTGAGGGACTAAATGTGCAATTAAATTTTTTGAGGGACCAAAATCGCACAATTGAAAAAGTTGAGGGACCAGAAGTACAATTAAGCCAAAATTAAACTATAAAGCATTGGAAAAACTTACCGTTACAACAGTCTAGTAAGATGCTCACAAACCATGTAGGCAAGTTAATGAATTGACATTAAAAATCACTGTTGCATTAGATGTGGTGTCGATGTTGGCAAGGAAGGCGACACATACAGCTCTTATCTAGTAAACTACATCATGGGTTTAACAAATTGTAAAAACATAATGTACAAAACCCAAACCAATTAGCAAATATTAATGCAGAAGAAGTTAATCCAAAAATCTAGATTAAAAAGTTAAAAGGCCACTCATACCTCTATATTTGGACCAAGATATGTGATTGTTGGATCATTAGCTATTGGTGCTTCTTCACAAAGCTTTATGGTCTTGTGTGCATCTTGAAGATGGCATCACCCGGGCTGTCTAATAATTCCGACATCATGCAGTTAAGACTAAGATAAACAGATCTTGGCATGAATGATTCAATAGATCTTTCAAAAAAAACATGTTTACTTTATTTGTTAAATGTATCCAACATATGTAGATAAAAATTAAACAAAACTCTCAGCTTCCAATGGAGCACTTAATCTATCTCCATCTCTAGTCATGGGAAAAGTTGACACAAAAAAGGAGATAATCAAGGACATAGACTAAGTAATGGGCATCTCCCAAAGAATAGACCGGGCAATAAGGACTTCAGTGTTTTTGGCCTCAACAGAGAAAATATAAGCTTTGCATTCACTTGAGGATCAACAATGGCTTTTAGATCGGAAAAAAAAAACATTGTGCAAGTGAAAAGTTTACTTTCACTGATTAAGTCATCAAGCAATGTCCACAAGCTAGCCCAATAGCCACAGATAGAAGCAAGCACTTAAAAAAAATATGTAATTGGATGAAAGCAAGCATCGAGTATTATTGGATGATTGAATTTATTTATTGTTATTTATTATCATTATCATTTACCGAAGAAAGAAACTGCACTTCAAAAAACATATAACAAAACAAAATATGTAATGAAATATATCACTTCAAATCCCATTTCCCACTTTTCTGTCAAAGGATGATGAAATAAAGCCAGCAAGATGAAAGTTCCTCGTATCTTTTAAAGAATTAAAATCATACCTTAGTAGTCACTTTCTTGTTTATTGGTGCAGAATTGTCACCCAATACCCACTCTTGGTGGGTTCTTGAAAGTTTCAAAAAACCATCATCACTATTACTCTCTGTGATCTATAAATATTAAGTTTCCCACATGTGATTGAATTGCTTAATCAACGAAATCATATACTACAGAATTTGCAATTCAATCACCATAAGGCAAATAATTGGCAAAGCATGTACACTTTATAAAATTTATAAAATCAAATCAGAACGGTTTGAAATGTAACAACGAAAGGACCTCAACCCATTGTATTTTAGCAAATAATTATAACTATAATAATTATTTTAGTACATTGAGCCTTACTATAACTTGAAACTATGACCTCTACAGAAATCCAACCTGCTCCAACCACATGAGCTAAAGCCTATATAGCATATTTTAGCAAACAAATTGTTTCCTTAACCCATTGCTGCTCAAAATGCACAACTGGAAGTAGGGATAATCAGCTAGAGAACATTGGTTTGGAATCATTCAAGGACCCTATTATGATTTGTCAAATTTCCATGAGCATTGTTTTTCCTACCTATTTTGCGGTCTCCCATCTATATCTATATAATAAAAAAATGGAGGATGCTCAAACCTATGCACTTATTTTTATTCATTTCCATATCTCACCTTCTACATAAAATAAACATATATATTATTCAGAGACGATTGTTGCCAGCTTAACACTTAGAAGAAGGTTTAGAATGTCAAATTTATAAACAAGACAGTTTAAATGTTGTTAAAATAAAATATATCCAAGTTTGAGCCTTGTAATTTTTCTGATTGACTTTGAAGCAAATTCAAAATGAAAAAAAGGCAATTCCTTATCTAATACCATACATAGAAATACGAGGATTTTATTATAATTAGGTAAACAACATGGCGGGTTTGGGGTGGGGTGGTTATCCGTATCCCCATCCCCGCCCCTGTCCCCAGTCATAGCGGGTTTTCCCCATCAAAATCGGGGCGGGTTCAGGTGGGTACCCGCGGGTTCGAGTCTCATTGCCATGCCTAATCATGTCCTATGTTAAAAAATGCCAAAAAGCATTAAAGTAACTTATAGATAGTAAGAAAAAGGAGACCTCGTAAATGAGGCCACACTTGATAGCAACATATATGACATTGATCACCACTACAATATATAGGCATATTGTGGTGCTTATAAAAGAAGATTTCTTCCAAAATGAAAGAGACGGTCTTGAGAGGATTAAAGCTAGTGTACTCTTGTTCAGTAGAGCCATAACAATAATATTAATTTTATATTGCCATTGTAAGAAATTTGTTATGTAGAGCTAGTACAGTAATATTTACTTTACATTGTCAACTGATCAGTGATAAGTCTAGCAATAAAAATGATTGGAAGATTGAAAATGATATGATTCGTGTATCATCAAAAAGCCAAATGGAGGAGGCTTTCCCTGTCATCGTATGCAAATATGTCAAAGAACCAGAATAACCATGTATAAAACATAATGCTTACAATTGTCATCTATGCAATGTCATTATAGCAAGGGCTGCAGATGTTCGATCATGGTAGTCCACGAAACCATAAGAGGAGAATTTGGGGAAATGCTGGAAACCTGGAAGAGAAAAAGAAAGAGAAAACAGAAGCAGTGCCATAAATGCATATTCAGTCAACATATCAAGGGCTTTTCAGTCCAAATTCACATTTCAGATCAATTGCATGTTGAATCATAAAAAATCTGAAGCCTGATTAATTCACAAAAGTAGCATTCTGTTTTTCTTTGAAAACACAATATTTTTAACATGATGGGCAAAACATCAAATCCCCCAATGCTTGAACTAATAAGCATCTTTACACTTTGGAACAACAATAAAACATAAAACGAAATCAAGCCCAAAACTAAAACAAACCAGCATTAAAAGGTAAAACACAACAACCTCATAGAATCCATTCAGCTAGATCTTTTTGAGACACAGCCTCGTGTCATGCCAAACAACAATCTTTGAAATCCATTCAGCTAGATAAACTCAAGGCGAAAACACTGAAAAAAGGGACTCATATAACCAAACCCATTTACATTTTCACTCAATATATTACAAAAGTATAGTTAAATCAAACTTGGAAGGGGAACAAAAAGCACATGTCAAAACCTTAAACTGAAAAAAGCCCTCTGCTGGAGTTGCTGGCCATGCGTCCTGGTTGCAATGGTGGTTCGAGGGGACGACGCGATATAAGAAAAAGAAGAATGGCCGGAAAGGAAAAATAAGAAAATGGATGGTGAAATGTTGAGAATAAAGAAATATTGTGGGATATGTTAGAGATATGAGATTTTACCTTTTTTGAAATTTGATTTTTGAATAAGTTTTAGATAGAGTCTAGACAGAGTCATTGTTATTGTTGCAGATTTTATCTTTTATTTTTCAATTTTCAGTTAGTTAAGTGTTATTCAAATAAATATGATCCATATGAGAATTTTTAGGTATTATCTGTTAGTGTTTGTAAGCCTATAAATGAGCACTTTCTTTTATGAATAATAGGCCAATTTTCCTCCTCCAATTTTTCAATCTCTCGATTTTATTTGTATGATCAAATTTTATATTCATGCTTATTGTAAATCAAATTGCCCCAATAGTGGTATCAAAGAGCCATTTTTCTTTCGGGCTGTGAAGAAAAGTTCTTATTTTTTTTAAGGGCTAAACACGCTGAGGTTGAGTGATTTATTTTTCAGGTAGTTGTGGTGCAAATATGCCTACTTCCAATATTTCTTCATCTGTGATTCCAATGTTTAATGGTGAAAACGATCAGATTTGGGCCATCAAGATGAAGTATTATTTGAGGTTTCAAAGTTTATGGAATGTTGTGATCTCCGAAGCTGATCCACCGCCATTGAGAGGGAATCCTACCGTTGCTCAGATGAAAGCACACGGGGAGGAGAAACTCAAGAAAGACAAAGCCATCACTCGTCTGCATTCGGAACTTGCAGATCATATTTTCACCAAAATCATGAACTTGGAATAAACGGGTATGGGACAAGATCCAGGATGAATTTGAAGGTAGTGACAGGGTCAAATCTGTTAGGCTCCTCACATTGAAGAGTGAATTTGAATTGTTGAAGATGAAGGACAACGAATCTGTCAAAGATTTTCTGGCATGTTAATGGATATTGTAAATCAAATGCGGCTTCTTGGCGAGGCATTACAAATCAAAAGATCGTAGAAAAGATCGTGGTTTCAGTGCCTAAAAAATTTGAAGCCAAGATCTCTGCAATTGAAGAGTCTTGTGAATTGCAAAGTCTCACGATTAGAGAGTTAACCAACAAGCTTAATGCACAGGAGCAAAGGGTATCAATGAGAGATGGTGAAGCTATTGAAGGTTCCTATCAAGCAAAACACAAGGGAATGTATTCTGAAAATCCACTGTCTTTCAATAACAATAATGTGAAAGCTGAAGGTTCTTTAAGAAAGGGTAATTTTTTGCCTTGTACTTACTTGAATATAAAACTGAATACTTCACTGTATTGATAATGAAAAGAACTATAAGATATATATACACTTGACTATGCATGATTCCTAGAACAATAAAGTCTATGCTAAGTCCTAGGAGAAATATACAATGAACATGAGAATACAATGGATGAGACTCCACCGTCCACATAAATCCACCATTCACATATATTAATTATATTTAACACTCCTCCTCAAGCTGGAGCATATATGTCTGATGCAACCATCTTGTCACATATGTATGCTATTCAAGGACCGCATAAAGACTTAGTCATCATATCTGCAAGTTGATCTCTAGTACCTACAAAGGAAGTCTTAATGATGCCCGAGAGGATCTTTTCCCGGATGAAGTGACAATCAACTTCTATATGCTTGGTTCTTTCATACAAGATAGGATTTGAAGAAAGATACAACGCTGATTGGTTATCACAAGCAAGTTCCATAGGACCTATCTCACAAAACTTCAACTCTTGGAGCAAATATTTTAGCCATAGGAGTTCACAAGTAGCATTAGCCATAGCACGATACTCTGCTTCTTTGCTTGATCTTGCAACAACAGTCTGCTTCTTACTTTTCCATGAAATCAGATTACCTCCAATAAGCACACAGTAGCCTGAAGTGGATCTCCTATCACTAGCATCGCCTGCCCAATTTGCAAATGTATACCCAATGATATTAGTATGACTCCTGTCCATATAAACAATCCCTTTACCAGGTGATCCCTTGATATATCTTAGGATTCCGACAACTGCATTCCAATGACTGTCACATGGTGAGTTGAGAAACTGACTTACAACACTGATTCGAAAAGCAAGGTATGGTCGAGTCATGGTGAGATAATTTAACTTCCCAACTAATCTTCTATATCTGCCTCGGTCAGGATAGGGCTCCCCCTCATTAGGTAGAACCTTTACATTTTGGTCCATACGAGTATCAACAGGTTTATAATCTAGCATCCCTGTTTCTTCAAGAATGTCAAGGGCATATTTCCTCTGAGAAATGGTGTTGGACGGATCTAGGCAAGTATACCTAGTCGTACAAGTAATACGGTGGTGAGACCGGTTATCATATCCACAGGGATCAGTTGCCAATTACCAATTCACAAATTAAACAACTATCTAGACTATGAAGAGAATTCAAAACAAACAAACAAAAGGAATAAAATCTTTTTGTATTTTTGTCGAATACTTGGAATGCGAAAAGAATATGTTGGGATTAAACTTCACCAACCCTCTGCCTCATGTACTACCAGGACTAGATACCTCCCATTCATGCTTCAAATATTAAAATCAATCCACTAGATTACTCAAGCCCTGATTCCTCAGATGACAAGAGCCTAAATCCACTAATAGACCATAATTCCTTAGGTGGCCTAGATTAATGAATTTGCATTAGGGTTAGGGATTACGCGATTACTAATAAACCAAACTCCATTCCTAGATGCAAGGTTTACTAGGTGATTAATTTCAGTTCTGGTTCTAATACGAATTTTCCAATTGCATACCAAAACACAAATCAAGTCATGGGGGTGCTAGCCACAACAGGCATTAAGCATGGAAATCAATCACTAATAGAGAAACATAAACACAGATTAATCAGTCAAGACAAATACATGAAGTTTAGTTTAGTTACATCTAATCCCAACCAAAAAGGGATTTAGCTACTCATGGTTACAGAGAAAGCCAAAATAAAAGCAATAGAGAAAAGGGAAAGGAAGAACTCCATGGCAGCTTCTAACAGTAGTCCAGCAGCCCCTCTCAACAGCTCCCTTCTAGGGTTGGAACCCTTTTTGCAGCCTCCAAGAATCCTTTAGTTCTGTGTAAAAAGTCCCCAGAGAGAAAAATCTCCTAGGTCTAAGTCTCCTCTCTGTTAATGGCGCTGCTGGCTAAATATATTGCAGCCGTGGGCTCCTGTTTCACATCAAATATCCATAAGATATGTTTCAATCAAAACCAAATCATGAATTGATCCCCTAATTATTGCTGCCATTATCTCCTTGCATATGATGATTGTTATTCATTAATGACTTCAAATCTTCTAAATTAACTGCCCAATCAATATTTTCATCTTCTATTTTTATGGTAAGTCATTAATATCCAAATCATCAAATCCATCACTTAGGCCTCTTACATGGCCGCTGGACTTTTGTTCCATATCAACTCATCAATTTCCAAAAATTCTTCTTTCAATCAGATTAAATTCATGCTGCTATCTTGTCAATTACCAACTTATGTAAATCTTCATTAGCATTAATTGGCAAGCAATCACATGGAGTCTTTGACCAAGTCCATAGCGATGACAAAGTCATGCTCATTCTTCATGCAATATTCTAAATTAACTGGATTTGAGCATTTTAATCATTAATTCCTGCAAAACAACACCACAAGACCACCTTACCCGTCCCAAGGTAAAAACTAATAAAAATCAAACTAATTATGCCTAAACTATATGAAAATGCATGGAAAAATGTACAAGAAATATGATGCGAAATCACACTATCAAATGGCAACCCCTGTTCTTGATTGGGCTACTTCAATCATGTTGAAGTTATGGGTTTAGATAGAGAAAGAGAAGAAAAAGAATGAACACTCAAAATATGATTATGATTGATTATGATCTTGCTGTACAAAAAACTTAAGCACTAACCCCTATTTATAGGGATACAAGACTCCTGATCCTAATTGAAAAGGGAAACTTGATAATAGCTAACTAATAACAACCTAATACTATGAGATAATTCAAGATACTCTTATAAGATATGATGTACTCTAAGATAAGATAAGATCATCTATTCTAACACTCCCCCTCAAGCTAAAGCTTACTAAGCTTTAAGCTTGTTACAAGTATACCCTTTGAAAGAGAAAATTTACAACCAAAGGTAACCATACCCATAAAGATATCCTGAATAAACCAAGAAATACAATAACGATCAACCAATAATGTTTGTGCCCAAGAACAAACCACCAATCAACCAACTGAAGAAATCATTGCTGATTTTTATGAACATCAACTAAACCAAACTGAAATGATATTTGGCCAGACGTTGTCCTTAGCCTGAAACAACTAACTTAAGTGTAGGACAGGTCATGAAGTTTTCTATGACTAGTGCCGACGTCTGAACCCTGACGATGGTCAGACGACGGGACTACCGAAACAGCCAACTTAAGTGGGAAAACATGTTGGAGAGGCCGGAGAGAGTTGTTGGAAAGATAACTTAGCAAGATAGCTGGAATGATCATCAGCCTGACAGAAATTTATTGGTAAGCAATCTAGCAGCAAGGTCCGAACTTCTCAAAATTGCATTTGGAAGCTTCAACAACAATATTGGAGACCCAAATTATTTAAAATTGAAATTAATGTAGACAACTACTTCCGGGACTGAGATGAGGCCAGTGCATCTGGGACAAATGATCATGATGACTAGTATGAGTTATAACCAAAATAAGTCAATCGTTGACGGAAATAGAAGTCACCACTAATATAATTCATCCATGGGAAAGGAGTCACCATCGAAATGATCATCGGTGGGAAGAGAAACCGCTGGTATGATCCATCAGTGGATAAGAGGAGTCACTGGTATGATCCATCAGTGGGAAAGGAGTCGCCACCGGAATGATCGTTGGTGGGAAGAGAAGGAACTGGTATGATCCTTCAGTGGATAAGAGGAGGAGTCACTGGTATGATCCATCAGTGAGAAAGGAGTCACTACCGGAATGATCGTCGGTGGGAAGAGAAGCCACTAGTATGATCTATCAGTGGATAAGAATTGGATGACAAACATTGGAGAAGCAAACAGTAGACCACAGATTTGAGCTTTCGAACACAGCAAAACATAACCTAAGGGAACCAAACGCATCAAGGTGGTTGCTGAAAAGTGGTCCATAATGGGAGTTGAGAACGAATCCGAAAATAGCATAGGCAGTTCGGCACGTCGGGAGGTGAATGACAGTGCGGTTTGGACGGTTGGACAGATTGGCGGTCGACGAGTTTAGTGATGGGGTCGACGACTGGAAACGACGGCAGCGGACAACGACTGACGGGATAAAAACAAGGGTGGGAAAGACGAAGGATGAAATCCTCCTCCTTCAGGTTACCGGAAAAGGAAAACACAACGGGGGAGAGAAAAATGATTTTTTTTTTGTATGACTAAGAAGATGATTAGAGTTCCTTCATACTTAACGGAACTCGGTAGCGGAATAGTGATGAGATAGGTCACGGAGGATGGTACCGCTCTGATACCATGTTGAAGTTATGGGTTTAGATAGAGAAAGAGAAGAAAAAGAATGAACACTCAAAATATGATTATGATTGATTATGATCTTGCTGTACAAAAAACTTAAGCACTAACCCCTATACAAGACTCTTAATCCTAATTGAAAAGGGAAACTAATTATGATAATAACTAACTAATAACAACCTAATACTATGAGATAATTCAAGATACTCTTATAAGATATGATGTACTCTAAGATAAGATAAGATAAGATAAGATAAGATATTCTAACAAATCCCAAGGAAGTATCGCAATCGACCAAGATCTTTGGTTTGAAAATGTTTAAATAAGTGTTGCTTCAATTCCTTAATGCCTTCTTGATTGTCACCTGTAATAACAATATCATCCACACACACCACGAGATAAATACGTTTATTCAAGGATGAGCATTTACAGAAAACAGAATGGTCTGCCTCGCAACGAATCATGCCAAACTGCTGGATGACTTTATTGAACTTTCCAAACCAAGCGCAAGATGACTGGTTTAAGGCATACAAGGACTTTTGTAACCTGCAAACAAGATCCCCCCCCCCGAGCAACAAACCCAGGTGGTTGCTCCATATAGATCTCCTCCTCCAGATCACCATGTAAGAAAGCATTTTTAATATCCAGATGGTATAATGACCAGTGTCTAATGGCGGCCACAGACAAGAACAAACAAAGAAATGCCATCTTAGCAACGGGATAAAAAGTATCACCGTAATTCAGACCATAGATCTGAGTGTACCCCTTTGCTACCAGCCGAGCTTTCAAGCGATCCACCTGCCCATTAGAACCAACTTTAACAGTAAATACCCATCGACAACCAACTACTGATTTCCTAGCAGGAGGGGAAACAAGGGTCCATGTATTGTTAGATTCCAATGCCGCCATCTCATCAATCATCGCCTGTCGCCACCCTGGATGAGATAGTGCTTCCTGAACATTCTTGGGAATGGTAACAGATGACAAGGCAAATATAAAATCATAATGGCAAGGAGATAATCGATGGTAACTCAGGAAATTGTAAATGGGATGGGGATTAAGAGTAGTGCGTTTACCTTTACAAAGGGCAATGGGTATGTTAGCGGAAGTGACCGGTTGGAGCGGGAGCTGAATCAGGAGGATCAATACTAGGTATGATCTCAGGAGCTTCAGGAACTTCAAGAGCCCGACGCTCATAATAAATACCATATCAATGAAACGGGAGGTCATCCTGTAGCTGTGGAGTCGGAGGATTAGAGATGGGTGTTGCAAGTTGAGGAGTGGGCAGTACCTGAGATGGAGTAGAGTCGGAGGTAGCTAATGTGACAAAGTAGGGCCTACCTTCAAAAAATGTAACATCTGCAGTTACATAAAAGCGATGTGTATAAGGGCGATAACATCGATATCCCTTCTGCACTCGAGAATACCAAGAAAGCCACATTTAACAGCTCGTGCAAACAATTTATCACGACCAGGAGAGAGATCATGGACAAAATAGGTGGAACCAAACACACGAGGGGGAACAATATAAAGAGAATCATTAGGAAATAAAATAGAGTGAGGAATTTAAATACCCAAAATAGAGGATGGCATTCGATTTACCAGATAACAAGCGGTGAGAATAGCGTCACCCCAAAACTTCAAGGGTGCATTGGCATTTATTAAAAGAGTCCGAGCTGTATCAACAAGATGACGATGTTTGCGTTCAGCAACACCATTTTGCTGTGGTGTGTGAGGACAACTGGACTGATGGATGATGCCATGAGAACTCAAAGCATTTAAATGATGTAGAAAAATATTCTTTTGCATTATCACTGCGCAAAATATGAATTGTTTTTCCAAACTGATTCTTTATTTGTGAACAAAAGGTTTGAAAGACATCAAATAACTCAGAACAATTTTTCATTAAAAATAACCAAGTGCATCTTGAGAAATCATCAATGAAAGTACCATAATACCTATATCCTCGAACATAAGGAATACGACTGGGACCCCAAACATCAGAGTGGATAATATCAAAAGGAGACATAGTTTGACTACTGACACTACTAGGAAAAGATAATGTAACATGTTTTCCAAGTTGACATGACTCACAGTTCAAGGTCTTCAAATGTGAAAGATGACAGACCATCTACTTTAACTTGTCTAACTTGGATGACCCAGACGACGATGTAGGAGATCGACCGATTCTGAAATAGCACATACGGTGGATGAGGGACCCCGTGATTCAGATCTAGATCCAATCATTTGTCCCGTGCTCCGATCCTATATGACAAAGGAATCAGAATTAAGGTTATTGAACAATTTAGAGTGCGAGTAATTTGACTAATTGAAATTAAATTGAAGGGACAACCAGGTACAAATAGAACTGAATTTAAAGGTAAGGATGGAAGAGGAGAAGCTTGACCAATACCAGTTGCTTGTGCCTTAGACCCATCGGCAAGAGTAATACTGTGCGGTGTTTTAGGGGATGACAATTTAGAGAAAAGAGAAGGATTACCAGCTAGGTGATCAGAAGCACCAGAGTCTTAAATCCAGGATCCAAAAGTGGCAGTTTGAGAGGGACAAACCATAGAATCATCGGTGTGAGCAATTGTGGCTGAAGAAGAAGCTTGTGGAGTGGCTTTAAACTGAAGACACTGCTTATATTCACTGGCTGATATTAGATGATCTCCCTTAGTAGATTCAGTCATGGAAGAAAATCAGAAGTAGTGACAAGTGTATAACACAGTGCACACTTGTTTTAAAGGAAGGGTAGCACAGTGGCAGACCCACAAACCAAACAAGGTTAGAACAGAACCGGGAGGAGATGGCGATCACGGTGGTGGAAGCGACGGCTTCAGCGGAGGCCAGGAAGGTGGCGTGTGGATCACACGCGCCGGAGAATGGAAATTCTGACGTCAGCGCGTGAGAGCGCATGAGGGAGGCACCGGTGGCGCCGCTTTGTCGGACAGCCGATTGGACACTTCTGAGGTGGACGCCGGTGGTAGTTTGATCGTCGGACACCTTGCAAACAATGGGTCAGTGCTTAACAGCAGTTGAAACCCCAAACAAAAACACCAGGGAGAACCAAATAGGCTCTGATACCAACTTGAATATAAAAGTGAATACTTCACTGTATTGATAATGAAAAGAACTACAAGATATATATACACTTGAATATGCACTTTATTCCTAGAACAATAAAGTCTATGCTAAGTCCTATGAGAAATATATAATGAACATGAGAATACAATGGACGGGACTCCACCGTCCATATAAATCCACCGTCCACATATATTAATTATATTTAACATACTTATTGCAAAAGAACCAATCATGCTGAGAAAGATTGCTATTAGAAAGATAAACCTCTTTTTCGCTGTGATTTTTGAAATAAACTTGGACACAATGAGAAGGATTGCCGAATCAAGAAAAAACAGTCTCAGCAGCAACCAGAACAACAGGTAAATGTGATTGAAAAAGACAACAATCATGAAGAGCATTTATTTATGGCATATGGTACTCAATGACAGGAGGAGTTTTGCTAAAGTAATCAAGATTGGAGTTCCTGAAGCTAAATCTTGGCATGTCCATGGCAAATCTCAAGGAGCAGTGTTAGAGATATGAGATTTTGCGTTATTTGAAATTTGATTTTTGAATAAGTTTTAGATAGAGTCTAGATAGAGTCATTGTTATTGTTGCAGATTTTATGTTTTATTTTTCAATTTTCAGTTAGTTAAGTGTTATTCAAATAAATATGATCCATATCAAAATTTGTAGGTATTATCTGTTAGTTTTTGTAAGCCTATACATGAGCACTTTCTTTTATGAATAATAGGCCAATTTTCCTCCTCCAATTTTTCAATCTCTCATTTATTTTATTTGCATGATCATATTTTATGTTCATGCTTATTGTAAATCAAATTGCCAACAGGATAGATGGGTTTAATTTTATTGAGAGCAAAAAAAAAAAGGTTTGAACAGAAGAGAGAAAAAATTGGTTTTCTGCTACTCTGCTGAAGAAGGACGTGAAGAAATGGGAAGCTGAGATAGAAAAGAAGCTTCTCGTGGAAGCTTTTACAGTGAAAAAGTCAGGATAGAGAGGCTTTAAATTAAATATTATTATTATTATTATTATGAATTATGAATTATAAAAGAGAGTAGAAAGTGTTGAGAAAGTTTAAAAACACATCTGGAATGACAGTGATTTGATATGATGAAAGTGCAGTCTAAAACGTATAATGCAAGCTTCTGGGGATTCTGAATGTAATAAATGTGAGTTGACCACGGAAAATAAAGAAAATAATAGAAACTAAAACCAAAACTGAAAATTTGTAGTGGGACCTCGCCTGACACGTGTCAGCAGTGAATTGTTCTACAGTAAAAACTGGATTACCATTGTATAGATATATATAAAAAAGAAAGAATAAGGATAGGAAAGCTGGAAACTGTAGAGTGGACACACCCTTGCCTTATCCCTTGTTTGAATGGGAAGAGGAACTCACGCAACCCACAGGCAAATAATCCAACCTATAATATGCATAAGCAAAACACATCAAGCAAAGAAGAAATCGAAGATGAAGCAAGGTAAGATTATAAAGGAAACAAAATTAAGGAGGAAGAAAAAGGGTATGATTTACCTGACATAAGAGGAAGAAAAAGTTCAAAGAAAAGGAAAGATGGTGGAAACCACCGTAGGCGGTGGTCGGAACCCTTACCCGCAGTTGTGATAGTGACCTAGCAAAAAAACAAACGGACCAAAGTGAGCGGGACGATGAGCTCTAACGTGTGATCAACTTTTTCTCTTCAGGCGTGGCGTGACGACGACCGGATAACGAATGATCATTGTCTGGTCTTGGAGAGAAGGAAGACGAAGCTAAAGTGAAGAGGGACAGGGAGATGCGTTCTGAAAGGAGAAGAAATAAGAAGATACAGGATACCTGCTTTTGGTCATTACTGTCAACAGCACGTGTATTTGAATTGGAATTTTGAAATAATGATACGGGTCCGGAAACAAAAAAACCTTTACCCATCAATCCAGCTCCTTCAAAAACGTGAAAAGCACATGGACCCGGAGTTTTGAAAACAATTTCTTGAATTGGCAAATTTTTGGGTGAAGTGTATTGCGAGTAAACATGGTAGCATGATTCTTGCTAAAGCCTCTTGGTTGGAATCGAACATGAAGGGGCAGTTCATCTTTCAATTAAAACTTGTTAACCAAGTTGACTGTATTTGTATTTTTCTCATTCTTACACATTTTAATGCAGAGAAGAAATCTGAATATATTTATCTAAGAAAATATTCTTTTACAAAAAGTCATTGACTATAGAGAACTCGGTTGAAGTGTTATAAAATACATAGAGGAAGAGTTAAACGACATATGTATATGATCTATTGTTTACGTAATTGGTTTGAATTAATGATGGGATGCCTGCTCACGGATTGTTCTCATATATTTGTGATACATTAACTGCAAAATCATGTACATATGGAGATCAATGCATCAGTACCATGAAATTCAAAGCAACATTGTGCAGCAAGTCTGTGGCCTTGTGAACCAATCATCTGGAGGTCACTCAACATCTGAATTGCACAGGCAGGTAACTTGGGATCTTGAATTGACTGTGTCGTCCTAGCAATCCAGTTTTGCCGCATTATTAAATTTCAACCGGACTTTATTCTGTCTCTACACGATTGGTTTAAGCTCAACCTTATTCCATTCGATGATGACAACATCAACAACAGCAAGGAACCATATGATATATTTTCCTTTTGGGATGAATGGCAGCTTGCTCTTGACCGTGTGTGTCCCAGACACAGTTGCCGCTGAAGCCATCAAAAGATTTATCAATGTTGTCCATGTAATATCTGCCAAGCAATCTGAAGAGTTCAAGATTAAAAAGCAAACTAAGACTGCTTCTAAGGAACTTGAGAAGAAATTTTCATCTCGCGAAACCTGGAAAAGATGTTTTACAACTCATATTCGCCTTCCTGACTCTGTGCCTGACAATGGACAAGGCTTGGACGCACGAGACCCGCTTGCTGAGAAAAAAATGGAACTAGCAGTCTCTACAGACAAGCTTGCTTGGAGTTTTTAAGGCACTGACCAGTTTTTCTACTTTATTCACTGAGGCTCTTGAGTCATCATGTACTCATTCATATGCCATCAAGTAGGTAATTTATTTGTTCTACTTGGGATATAAGTTCAACATAAGGGCTGGGATTTTTTGCGGTAGGCTCTTATGGATCTTACTATTTATGAAAAATTATGGTTTCATTGTTTTTTATTTATTTATGGATGCATCTGAATATGGTCATCAGTGTTTTATCTGATTAGTTGGGCTTTTTTCTTTTCTGATGGGCATGGAGTGTATTCCTGATGCTTTTCCTTTTTGCCCCATGCACTTCCCCGTATTGCGGCTCCGGAAGTCCCACACACTTCCCCACTGGCACATGACACGCACCTGTGTCTCAAAATTTTCGCTCCGGCGAAATTCAGAAAATGCTTCCAAAAATGCTTAATGTGAGATTCGAACTCTACACCTTGTTAAAGCCTTCATGCAACTCTGCCACTAGACCACAAGACTTGTTGCATATTATGATTACAAATATAATTATATTTACATATCTTCATTATAAGATTACAGACCAGCCCAAACTTTGATGTAGGTCAGGCTTAGGCCATAAAAATTAACCTATATAAGACTAATAGGCCAGGTTCGGGCCTTAGATTGGAATACAGACCAAGCCTATTTATGTTAGGGCCTAGCTCGGCCTAACCTACTCCCATCCCTAACCGCCACCCACCATTCCCATATAATCGCCGTCCATGGACACCCCATCACACAGCATCTGTCTCCAACCCATATCCTTGCAACCTCGCGAAACCCCTCTCCCATGTTACCTCATTACTCCGTTTCTGACACAAGATTGGAGGAGATGTCAAAGATTGCGGCTCATGACAGCCGAAAAACACAAACAACTACAGAGGATGAAGAAAAATCTTTTTGGAGCAAAAGCGAGGGGACAACATCTGAGAAGCCTTCTTGATTCATGCTACCCCCAATTAGCTCCCTGGTTTGGCCGAAAATTGTCTAAGCACATTTCAATCCAACCGCGAGAGTGTGAAGAGAATTTAATGGCATTAAATTTGCCATCATTAAAGATGCAAGTGGGGGAGTGATGGTTGTGGAACCTCTCCTATAAAAGGAGATGAAGAGGAGAAGAAAAGGGGTCCGAAAAATATTATGCCTTGGGTATGTATCTTTCTCTTTAGGTATTGTTTGGTTGGAGGGGAATGGAGGCGAGGAGAGGGCAGGGAGGGAGGGATTTTTTTAAAACATTTATGTTTGATTCAATACATGTGAAATGTTTTAAAATTCCTCCCCTCTCCTTCTTTGAACCAAACCCACCTTTAAGGTTCAGAAACAAAAGGGGAAGAAACTCTTTAAGTTTTTAGATTCCCAGTTGTTCGTGACCTTCATTTCATAGTAGGAAATGATTTGAAAGCGTGTTTTTAACCTGTAATTTTAACAGAGACTAAAGTCTTCTCACTCGTTTGGAAGCTGATTCTTTTGGTAATTCTACTTGTCTCTTTAATGAATTGAAGAACTCGCGCGGTTAGAGGATGTAAATTCGTTGAAGGCTCGTACTTATATTTGACCATGTTCATACATTTGGATTGCTATAATTTTATAGGTTTGTAGTATTTTAATCTTCTCCCTAACAATTATCTCAATAGACCACTGTTTGTTTGATGAAATTAGTGAATTGAATTTTTATGTCAATGACTACAGAAACAACTTTGAATATTTTCTGGTTGGTTCATAGATGCTACCAACTGAATTCGTTTACATTCTTACTAAGAACAATGTTTGAAACATGAATTTCTGATGGCATAACATGAGTTTGATTGGAAGCTGATAAACTTGTTTTATGCATTAGCAAGATAGCCTTTTGTGATTCATGTCATTCATTTGAAAGTAACTAACATGTCATGATCATGTGTTAGAATGTATTCTTAATTTTCATGGTTTATAGGAAGTGATAAAATGAAGGATATAGTAAATTTGAGAATCTGCTTTACTTCCTATGGCCGGTCCGGTCATACATTTAGATCAGATATGCTAGTAAACCGGCACTGACATCATCAAACTGCAGTTGAACCGATTTGAATTGATGAGTCGGTTCGCCGTTGAACCGCATCCAAGACCCATCTCATGCTTCCCCATGTACGACGGCTTCCAAAGTCCCATGCGCTTCACTGGTGAGCCGCCGAACTCACTCAAATTACAGAACAAATCCCTACCAGCTTGTAGTATAAGGAATGACTCAGATCGTCTCTCAAAAGACCATGAGTGCTATTCAATCATATCAAGACTCAACACAAAAATTGGGGGGGCGGGGGGGGGGGGGTTGTGATTTTAGATTACAAAAGATAAATTTAGACTAAGAGAAATCAAGTGAGAAATCAACCAATCCAAGACACTTAACCAGAATTCCAATTTTGGCTATCATAGACCACGGAATACTCAAACTGAATCCAAGTAATGGTTACTTCAATTTCAATCGAGATCTCTGCATCGGAATTGAGGTTCACTACTAGATAATCATCTAGGATTTAACTGACAAACAATTTTACAAATCTATAAAATCAGTGCAAGTTTAAATACAAGAACCAATTAACCTTAAACCACAAATCTGTAGTTTAATTTACTTCAACTCAGAGAATGAGATATTGAATTATCAATCAATATCACATTCCTAATTCATAATTTCGAATACACAAACAGTAATCACCATTCATGCATCACGAGTTCTGATTAGTAAGGAGAAGAGAAGATAAAAACTACTTGAATTCAAAATGAAAGTTGAAGTACAAAAGTCTCAAGCCAAACGAAATTCCTTCAAGCACCTTGGATTGATTTCAGAATTAGCCTTCCATGGCTACAGTCCAAGGAGGCTTGAGGAAGCGAAAATAAAAATACGAAAACAATAACAAACAACTTAATTAAGCAGCAAAAAACTAAAGGAACCACCAGTCTCCTATTCTATCAACCTCTGCCTCTTAGCTTTCCAAAGCCACTTAATTTGCTTAATTACGAATTAAGATGAGAGAGTTATGTCCACATTCAACTCATAGGGCAGCTGAAACGACCTCTGACTTCACATGGATTGAAGCCCATCAAAACGAATCTGTTTGGAACAATAGTCTTCATGAGAGTTAAATCTCCGTGTTTTATCTTTCATTTTCCACCGGTTTCAGTTCCAAACGACATCTACAACCCAAGTTATGGCGCAATCTTCATGACCAGTTCAGGTTCCAGCGACAACAATTATGTTCTGACTTCAAGGCCCAATGTGACCCACTATACATCCAATTCAGCATCTGAGTTCTTCATGAAAGTTGTTGGACTTACTTTTAGCTTTCCTAAAATATAAAGTTCATAATTTTTAGATGCCCGGAACTCAAGATATGGCTAAAATACAGAGTCAACGTTTATAATCATGAATTAGTGAAAATTTGCAATAAAGCCCAATGAGGCCCAAACTCATAAATCATTGCTAGACTAAATCAATTATGCACATTTAGCTTGTAAAAAGTACTAAAAATGAGCGATCTTCAATGCATGCAAATAATGTTTATCACATTCCCCCACACTTAGCTCTTGCACGTCCCAGGCAAACTTGAAATTGAAACACAACACCAAGAACAAAACACAAAACCTAAAAACTCTACAAGACTCAATTTCCAAAGATATTCAAGAAGGCAAAAGTCTATGAGCAAGGTAACCATCAAAGCCAAGAGATCACAACATCAATGAAATTACATTTCCTTTCATCTCGAATCAACAAGGTAACTTTAATTGGAAAGCATAGATCAAGAATGGTAGATCCTCACACAAGATACACTCTCAATCCCTCAAGTGTTTAGAAGGTAAAGATTTCACTCAAATCAACTAATGAAAATTGCACTACCATAAGCTTGCTCATATTCTACTTCTCCACTATTAAAAACACATGCACACACAAATCAAGAGGACTTTATCAAGGTTGCAATAAGGTCAAAAGCAAAGGGAATGATATGGCAAGTTAAGAACCAAAGAGAGTAAAAGAGCATTGGAGAAGGACTCAATTAGCAAAAGGTGAAAATTTACCCAAAAAATTCACAAAAATGCGCAATCTTTCACATTTTCCTTTATTGATCTTCAGAACCGTGTAACTGTATTCTTGTTTATTTCTTTTTCTTCTCTTTTTTTTTTCTAAATGCGCAATATTTTTTTTTTTGATACCCAATTTTCACCAAATACCAGCATTTCACCCCCCACACTTGGACCATTGCTTGTCCGCAAGAAATAAGAATGCCTCCAAAGAAACAATGCTCTCTCACTCGCTTAGGTTGGGTCAAAACATGGTTTTTCACTTAAGGCAAGAAATGAGCTAAAAACAATGAGTAGACAATTAGGCTCAAGGGGGCTAATCAAGGGAAAAATGATGCAAGGTAGGCTTATTTGGCCAAAGTAGCTAAGCAAGAAGAATGCCTCAATCATGTCCATGTATGCAAGCATAGATATAGCTTCAAAAAGAAATAATGCAAGTTCTAGAGTAACAAAAATCATGAGTGACAACCACACAGGAAAGGAAAAAATGGTACACATGCATAAACCATTCAACAATAGGCTCAAAATCTCACAAGGCATGGATGAATCTACCAAACTCAAACCAGCAAACCAAAAACCATAACGAAACCTGTGATTATGATGAAAGACAATAAATTCCACACATGTTATGACACTTAACTTTAAAATGAAACCAAACTCACAACTTTCACACATCTTACACATCAATGGAAACAACTTTAAAAGGCAATAATAGAAAAAAAATGCAAAAACAGAAAATAAAATGCAGAAACAGTAAAAACAGAAAACAGTAAAAAGGAAAAGAGTGGAAAGAGGCGCCCTCATGGTGGATATATAGCATCTAGCAAGGCCACCTCCTCCATGGTGGACTCTGGCACGTTCTCATAAAAGTGCTTGAGCCGATGCCTATTAACCTTGAAAATCCACTTTGTTGTCACATCCTGAAGTTCAACTGCACCATAAGGAAAAACATTAGTAACAACAAAGGGACCTTCCCACCTAGACCTCAATTTACCAGGCATCAACTTAAGTCGGGAATTAAACAACAAGACTTTCTAGCCGACCACAAATTATTTTCGCGTAAGCATCCTATCATGGAAAACTTTGGTCTTCTCCTTGTAGAGGCGAGAGCTCTCATAGGCCTCCAATCGGATCTCTTCCAATTACTGTAAGTGGAGCTTCCTTTCCACACCCGCTTGGTGTAAGTCCATATTGCACTGCTTAACCGCCCAGAATGCTCTATGCTCAATCTCCACCGGTAGGGGGCATGCCTTCCTGTTGAGTCACCGGCAAGTGTACCGGGTCGTCGCAAGTAATAAAATAAACACGGTAAGAATTTATCGAGGTCGAACACAAGGATTGGGCTACCAATTCAAATAATTCGCGAGAAATTCGATAAGTTGGTCAAGTAACAGAAAGTGGTTGAGAGAGAGAAAATAGGATCGCAATCAAATTAACAAATCAATTAAGCTAAGGTATTAAAATCTGAAATTAAAATATCTAAGGTCTCAAATCCACCTACCCAATCATGCACAGTACCCAAGTGATGATGATTCTTTCCTAAGTTCAATTACAATGTCAACCAGGACCCCCTAATTCTCCTATATCCACTGTCGTGCTCAATAGGACGTATTCAACGATTGGATTAATTACTTACTAGGTCTCATAACCCTAATCATCAAACTCTATTAATTCTTGTTCCCTATAAGGTTGCACCGATCTCCTACTCACTCTCGTGCAATATTCCATTAGTGATCCCAATTCAAGTTCTAAACGCGAATTGCCTACTAAGCCTCATCAACGTTAACAAGTCAATCACGCATGCATATGATCAACACAATCAAATCAGAATTGGAAAACATTAATTGAGAGAAGGGAGAGAAACATACATCACATGAACACTACACCACCATGGGTGGCTTCATTGATCCCTCAGACGAGGGGATTAGTTCCTCATGCTCGTAAAGACAGACAAGCAATCGGACATAACCACCATAGTAAAATAAGAAAAAGAAAAGAGGAGACGCAGCTCCAGAAACACAAGGATTCATCCCTAAACGCTACAGAACAGTGGTGAATCAAAAAGCTCCTAAATTCTGCCCTAAAACAGCAATATATAGGATTCAGGATCTGCGCGCGCTCGCGAGACGAATATTAAAATTGGCGCGCTTTCAAATTGGACTCTCGCGAGGCGAGAGTATGTTTTGTGTGGCGAGGCTTCAAATCCTAGTCTTTCACAACCGTGACCTTCATCACGGCTAGGCCGTGATGGTCTCTGTCCTCCAGGGTTTTCATGATTCGCGAGGCGAGACAGAAAAGATGACTGTTGCTGCTTAGCTGATCTTTAGGCACGCGAGGCGAGCATCCACTCGCGGGGCGAGTATCTCCAGAATGGCAATTTCCACTGTTTCTTGACTTTCCTTAACTCTCAGAGCTTCACTTCTAACCTGAAACATAAAAAGAAACAAAAACCGTAATTCTACTCCAAATAGACTAAAAACTACTAAAAATACATAAACCGAGTCAAAGTCTAACTTAGGAACAAAACAAGGCCAAATTTGGGCGAAAACGAGATTGAACTCGAATAATGCACATAAACCACAGTCTTACTAGTTATAAAACTAGATAAGCCAGAGGCTTATCACTTCCCAAACACAATCCGATATGGGGACATCCCAATCAGAGTCTTGTAGGCGGTCCTGTATGCCCATAAAGCATCTTCAAGCCTCAAACTCCAATCCTTCCTGTTAGGTTGGACTATCTTCTCAAGGATATGCTTGATCTCGCGGTTGGAAACCTCGGCTTGTCCATTGGTTTGGGGGTGGTAAGGTCTAGACACCTTGTGCAAGACTCCATACTTCCTCATCAAAGCCTCCATGCTCCGGTTGCAGAAGTGTGAACCCTGATCACTGATGATGACCCTCGGGATTCCAAACCTGCATAAAATATGTGATCTAACAAAATCCACAACAACTTTGGAATCATCAGTCCGAGTGGCTTTTTCCTCCACCCATTTAGATACATAATCAATAGCCAGCAATATGTAAACAAAACCAAAAGAAACAGGAAAAGGTCCCATGAAATCAATACCCCATACGTCGAATATCTCACAAAACAGCAAAGGCTGCTGGGGCATCTCATTCCTGCGAGAAATGTTTCCTATTCTCTGACACTGTTCACAAGACTTACAAAACAGAAATGCATCATGAAATAAGGTGGGCCAATATAATCCAGAATCTAACACCTTCCTAGATGTATGTTGGGGACCGAAATGCCCACCACATGCTAATGAATGACAAAAACTAAGAACAGAATGAAACTCATGATTAGGCACACATCTCCTAATAACCTGATCACTACAAAATCTCCACAGATAAGGATCATCCCACACATAATACTTATACTCACTTTTCAGCTTATCAGACTGAGCCCTAGTGGAATATGCAGGTAACACTCTAGCAACCAGGAAATTAACTAAGTCAGCAAACCAAGGAGAGGGGACCTTACCCTGTACCTGCAAAAGCTGCTCATCTGGGAAAGAATCCTGAATTGGCACGAGATCTGAGGCCCTCTCAATCCTACTCAAGTGATCCGCCACTAGGTTCTCTGCTCCACTCCTATCTCGGATCTCCAGATGAAACTCCTGAAGTAGTAGCATCCATCTAATTAGTCGTGGCTTGGCATCTAGCTTCTTTAAAAGGAACTTTAGAGCTGCATGAAACAAAATAACGCAGCGGAAAAAAAATGGAAATAAAAAATTCCCATCGAAGGATCCTTGCGAATGGTCATGATTCATGGTTAGAAGATTTACCTCTTGAAGCGATGAGAATTGATTGAAATCGTCTATCACGAACACCGCACGAACGATGTCTCTAAGGTATCCACACGAGCAGATCCCGTGAACGTCCAATGTCACGAACACGAAGCGTCTCTGCCTCACAGTGCTAGCTTCGAAAACCGAGATCTGCTGCTCACTGTCACTCTCTATGTGCGGCTAGGGTGAAAACCGTGTAGGCAAAATAGCTTAAGTGGTCTACTTATAGTAGCACCTCCTTAAGTGAGTTAGTGAGCAGTGTTTGACCTAAGCCCCATGTATATGCGCTAGGCCCAATAGAAGAGTCCAACTCTCCTTTTAATGCTTCTTTTGATCCACTCTTATGTGTGTCTGGAAACCAGAAGCCATCACGCCCAGGCCCTGATGCTCCTCACGGGCATATTTTAGAAGCACTTTACTGTTTCGCGTCGCGAGAAAAGTTCGCCTCGCGAGAGTCCCAATTCTGAAACAACAGATTTTAACTTTCGCCTCGCTAGAGACCATTCGCCTCGCGAGAGAGCGCAGAACTGATTGGTATAAGTGGCTGTTTTAGGGCAGAACTGAACAGTTTTTAGAGAGAGGAGTTCTTGGAGAAAGCACTTGGAGGCTGCGGCTGGAAGAGGGTTCCAACCCTGAAGGGGGATGTTTTCCTTGCTCTGGGACTGGAAGAAGATTGGAGGATCCTCCTATGGAGTTTGCTTCATCCCTTCTCTCTTTCTCTTTGTATTCTCTTTTTATGAGTAGTTAAATCCCTGTTTGTTGGGATTAGATGTAGCCAAACTTATTATCATGTATTTATCTTGACTGATTATTCTATGTTTATGCTTCGTATTAGTGATTAATTTTCCGTGCTTAATGCTTGTTGTGGCTAGCACCCCCATGACTCGATTTGTGTTTTGGTATGCAATGGGGACGTTCAGACGTCGAACCGAAACTGAATTTAATCACCTAGTAACCCTTTCATCTAGGAATGGAGTTAGGTTTACTAGTAATCGCGTAATCCCTAATCTTAATGCAAATTCATTAATCTAGGCCACCTAAGTAATTAAGGTCTATTAGTGGATTTAGGCTCTTGCCATCCGAGGAATCGGGGTTTGAGTAATTTAGTGGATTGATTTTAATATCTGAAGCATGAATGGGAGGTATCTAGTCCTGATAGTACATGAGACAGATGTTTGGTGAAGTCTAGTCCCAACTTATCCTTTCTGCACTCCAAGTGTTTGTCAAAAGTCCCCAAAAAGAAAAAAACATTTTATTTCTTTTCTTTTGGTTGTTTTGATTTCTCTTCATAGTCTAGCTAGTTGCTGAGTTTGTGAATTGGTACTTGACATCCAATCCCCGTGGATACGATAAACCGGTCTCACTACCGTATTACTTGCACGACTGGGTATACTTGCCCAGATTCGACAACAAGTTTTTGGCGCCGTTGCCGGGGATTGGCTTTGCCAATATCATTAGTAACAGAGGAGGCAACTTATTTAGACATTTTTATTCTTTTTTATTTTCCTGTATATATTTGATCTTTTTGTTTTGAGTTCTGTTTTTGCAAGGTGGACGAAAGTCATGGAAATTTTTTATTATCCACCCAATGAGGAAGCCGCAAGTCACACTTGGGAGGACAACTTGTGTTGGGAAGACGATATAAATTTGGGAGAATTCTTCGAGGAGTTTTCCTTATCTCATAATATTCCATCACGAGACGATCCTATGACTGGCGAGCTTGTGTATATATACACCAAGGAGGATTGGGAAACCTTTTGGTCATATTTACCACCTCCACCATCGTGTATTGTGATTCCCATAGAGCCACATGAAGCAGAAGTTGAGAAAAATCTGGTTGTGGGAATGGATCAAATTGAAGATGAAGTGGTGATGGGGGACAAGTCACAAGAAGAAGGAGTACTTTCCACAAGTCCTTGGGAAATTGAAGAATGGGAATGGAAGGAGCAGACACCGTTGAAAGCTGCTCTAGAACAGTATTCCCAAGAGCTATCCACCTCTGAGGCCAAGGCAAGAGCCAATTGTGATAGTATCGAAGCTGTGATGCAGAACTTCAAAACACAAGTTGAGGAGATTTGCAAACAGTTAGTACAAAAGTCACCTGAAGCCCAATTTGAGGAAAATCTGGTTTGGGGGATAGTTCAAGATGAAGACGAAGTGGTAGTGATTCCACCATGCTTGCTAAGGAACCTGAAATTTCTGCATTGGACAAATATGTCGGCTTGCATGCTTGTGTGGACATTGGTAAACTAGTCCCTTCCACTTGTCTGGCAAACTTCCTGGTGAGAATGCCATTTGACCCACTAGGAAGTAAGTGCATTATTATGGTTGAAAAGGTCAATGGTGGTTTCACACACTGGCTGGGTGGAGTTGAGGATAAAGTCATACTACTGCTACAATCTCCACTCCAAGTTCCATTTGATCCGGGAGGAGGATCCTAGGACGTCCAGCTAGTGACGTTAAAGAAGCGCTTATTGGGAGGCAACCCAAGTTTCTTAACCCTTATCTTTAGTTGTTTTCATTTTCTTAATAATTTTGTTTTTGATTTTAACCTCTTGAATAATTTGAGAAACTCAAGAGGAAAAATAATAAATTGAGAATTGCCAAGTGTTTGCAGGGTAAGAAGGAAGGAAGGGAGAGCAAGATGACAAGGAGAAGAGAAAAAGGGGCAGAGACAACAAAGCCAACACCCGCTACCGCCCTGGTAAGCCGTTCCAATTTTTCTTTCCTTTCTCCATCTTGATTGTTTACATTGGGGACAATGTAAATTCTTAAGCTTGGGGTAGGGGTATTTTGCATTTGCATTTTTCATGTTGCATTCATATAGTTTTGCATAATAGTTTGCATGATCACACAATTAGATTGCCCTTGTTTAGATTTTGCATCCAATTGTGAGAACTGAGTGCCAATTAAATTGTGATAGTGAATTGTTGAGCCCAATTTTTTCTATTCTTGTGATATGGCTACAAATGAAAATGCTTGAGATAATCTGTGATAGTTGATAATTAGCATATGGTTCTATAGATTTGTATTTCTCACTTATTTCTGAACTACTAAAAAGTGAGATTTCGAGCCACAAAGGGGTACTCACTAAATTTTCCCCCATTCTTTGTGTTAGAGTGTTATTCCTCTAGGATTGTTTTCTCTAGAACTTGACTTGAAACCATTTTAAAGCTTAAAAATTTTTGAAAACATTTTTGAAAATGATTGAGGCAATAGGTATTTTTTCTAGCCTTCTGAGCTTTGAATGACTAAATGCTACCCCTTAGTTGCCCAATTTTGAGCCTACATGAAAAAAAATGCTTTTCTTGGTACCCTGAAATGTTTTGATAAATGATGCTTGATAAGAGACCTTCTAAAGTATTACAAAAGGGTAAAAAAGGTAGTTGGAAAAAAAGTTTGGGATGAAAAGAATCAATATTTCTCTTGAGTTGAAAAAAATTTCCCCTTCTCCAAGAAAAAGAAAAAAAAAAGAAAAAAGAAATATATAGAGAAGGGGATGACAAAAAGAAATGAGAAATAAAAAATAAAAGAGAAAGAAAGAAAAGAAAGGTGGCAAAAGTGAAGCAAAACCCAAAAGGTATTTTAGAAGGTCATGTTTGCAATGCTTGATTTTGTGTAGCCTTTTGAAATGTCCTTTTATTGATTTACCCACCTAACGATTAATCCCATGGCCCCGTTACATCCAAAGTAAAAGACCTCTTGATTCTAAATTGTTTTCATTAATAAAGTAGAGATTTGGTTGATAGTCAAGCCTATGGTAGGAATCATTCCTTGAGGAAAATTGAGTGAATTGTCTTATTCCCCTAAACACTTGAGTGAGGTAGAAAGAGAGCCAAGCAAATGAACAATCTTGGGGTGAGCTTCAGGTGAGAAAGAGTGCCCAAATCAGTGAGAACATGAGTCTAAGGAACCTAAGCCTCTAATTGGACTTGAATTGATTGTCTCTTGCTGAATTGTTTGAAATGCCTGTTACTTGGATTATTATTTACTCGGGTTCTTAGTTCACTATCCATGCTTTGATTATTTTATTCTTCTGGCCTTAGTGATTGCTTGAGGACAAGCAATTGAATAAGCTTGGGGTGATTTGATAGTGTGATTTTACATCATGTTTTCTATATACTTTTGCATGCATTTTTCATATAGATTAGGCATTCTTAGTTTGATTTTTATTAGATTTTCCCTTGGAACGGGTGAAGCGGTTTCTTGGTGTTATTTTGCAGGAACTTAAGGAAAACTGTGCAGATTTGACCATAATGAAGCTTGGATGATTTTAGAGCTTGAAAAGAGAAGAAATTGAGCCAAGAAGAATTCTGGAGATTCGCCCCGCGAGACTGGATTCGCCTCGCGACCCTGAAAGCTGACTGTTCCAGAAAATGCAAGCCTTTCTGGTTCGCCTCGCGAACCTTGTCTCGCCTCGCGAGTCTGGAAACCAGAAGCCATCACGCCCAGGCCCTGATGCTCCTCACGGGCATATTTTAGAAGCACTTTACTGTTTCGCATCGCGAGAAAAGTTCGCCTCGCGAGAGTCCCAATTCTGAAACAGCAGATTTTAACTTTCGCCTCGCGAGAGGCCATTCGCCTCGCGAGAGAGCGCAGAACTGATTGGTATAAGTGGCTGTTTTAGGACAGAACTGAACAGTTTTTAGAGAGAGGAGTTCTTGGAGAAAGCACTTGGAGGCTGCGGCTGGAAGAGGGTTCCAACCCTGAAGGGGGATGTTTTCCTTGCTCTGGGACTGGAAGAAGATTGGAGGATCCTCCTATGGAGTTTGCTTCATCCCCTATCTCTTTCTCTTTGTATTCTCTTTTTATGAGTAGTTAAATCCCTGTTTGTTGGGATTGGATGTAGCTAAACTTATTATCATGTATTTATCTTGACTGATTATTCTATGTTTATGCTTCGTATTAGTGATTAATTTTCCGTGCTTAATGCTTGTTGTGGCTAGCACCCCCATGACTCGATTTGTGTTTTGGTATGCAATGGGGACGTTCGTATCAGAACCGGAACTGAATTTAATCACCTAGTAACCCTTTCATCTAGGAATGGAGTTAGGTTTACTAGTAATCGCGTAATCCCTAATCTTAATGCAAATTCAATAATCTAGGCCACCTAAGGAATTAGGGTCTATTAGTGGATTTAGGCTCTTGCCATCCGAGGAATCGGGGTTTGAGTAATTTAGTGGATTGATTTTAATATCTGAAGCATGAATGGGAGGTATCTAGTCCTGATAGTACATGAGACAGATGTTTGGTGAAGTCTAGTCCCAACTTATCCTTTCTGCACTCCAAGTGTTTGTCAAAAGTCCCCAAAAAGACAAAAACATTTTATTTCTTTTCTTTTGGTTGTTTTGATTTCTCTTCATAGTCTAGCTAGTTACTGAGTTTGTGAATTGGTACTTGACATCCAATCCCCGTGGATACGATAAACCGGTCTCACTACCATATTACTTGCATGACTGGGTATACTTGCCCAGATTCGTCAACATCATGGTAGCAAGCATAAGACAGCCGACGTCTAAGGCGTCATCCTGATGCTTCTTATAAGCATCCCTGTCAGCCCTAGGAGCACTTGAAGCCGGTGGCTCCTCAGGAATAGGCTCCTCAAGAACATACAGTTTTTTCTCATGTTTGAGGACAATCCTCAAGTTTCTGTACCAGTCCAGAAAATTTGTTCCGGATAGTTTGTCCTTCTCAAGGACGGATCGCAATGACAGGTTACTTGATGTGTTTGATGCCATGGTAATCTACAGAGATAAATATGCAAAATATAAGTATCACGCCATGAAGTTATTTAATAAGGTCTTTAATTAAATACGCCTCCCACTATTTTACACAAAAAAATGACCCTCATCATTGATTCGGAAAATCCTGTTGGAAGATTTTCTAGTGGGCCAAGATCCATATTTCACCTAGCTTTAAGTCAGCTTTGGCTGATCACTCAAAATTCGGTTATATAGGTAGGAAACACTTTCCGATTGCATCTCATGCAACTCTTGGATAGTTGGGTGAATAACTCTTATTCTAATCCTTCACATGGACTAAAGCCCAACTTTTAAGCCTCTAAGCCTTTCAATCCTATTGAAGTTGGCTTAGTTAAGTCAGACCCAATGGATAGCAGTTGAACATTACATTTGTCCCATCGCGTCTTACTAGTATAGCTAAAGGTACCCCGCTTTGGCGGACCCACACTTAATAGATCATAGTCTTGACGAGTGCCATGCATTGGAAGGCCTTTAAATGTGACTTAATATTTCCTTTTGAGGGATTTGATTAAAATTTGATCTCATCATTTGTTAAACTCTTTAACTTACTATTTACATACATGCATCTCATACATATATTAGTTAAACCCCTTTTAACATACTATATACATACATGCATCTCATACATATATAAGGCAAATAAATGTGATATGGTTATGGCCCCTAACGCATTGATTCTCCCAAGCCAATGAGAGAATCTAAACTGAAACCTAGGAGCGTCCAGGCTTCTCCAAGCATGATCTCCCACAAGATAACGTCTTCTTGTCTCCATCATTACATTACATAAACAGAAACCTCATTTTACATATGAGGGGAGTGAGATGAGAAAAGAATATACATATGGAATATAAGAGAAAGGCACGGCACGCAGACCGTATTTCAAAATATAAACCAAAAGATTAAAGGACTAAGGCCATAACCATTCACCATACATTACCAAATAAATAGTAACAACCAATAATAATACACAATTATTATTTTTTTTTATTATTAATTAGCGATTTCAAAATCTGAATTTTGAAAACATGACATATATACTATAAATCACATTTATTGTAATTGATGTTACTATAAATCACATTTATTGTAATTGATGTTACTATTAGTTAAGTATTTCAAAATCTAAATTTTGAAACCATATCATATATAATAAATCTCATTTATTATAATTGATGTTGTTATTAAATGGTGACATAAAAATTTCAAAAATTGAATTTCGAAATAGCACACTACGCAGAGGTAGCACGGGGTTCCCGCTTCCTTGGCGGCTAGGGCTTCAACCTCTCAACCCTAAAACCGCAAGGCCCGTGAACACTTCACGCTGCAAGGAACGGCGGCTAGGGTTTCAACCCTTGGAACCTCAGCCGCAAGAACATGAACTTTTCATGTCTGACACCCTTTAACGCCGCCAACAGAGAACTGAAACCGATCATGTTTAACATCAACACTTGACGCCATCGCAGAACATAATAAGGATTCCAGAACCAATGTACATATCGTATATATACACATAAATGTGCTATAGACGCATATATCATATACATACGAAAATTACAGAAACAAGGTTTCGCAAAAACGGATGCAAACGATTTTCAGAAAACAATTTTCAGAAAAACGATTCACATTATTAACATGTTATCATACATAACAGGTAAACCACGTAACAGAATCATGGTTTCGCAAGCGTCTCTGATACCACTGTTGGGAATTTGCGTATAAAACAAAATAACGCAGCGGAAAAAAAATTCCCATCGAAGGATCCTTGCGAATGGTCATGATTCATGGTTAGAAGATTTACCTCTTGAAGCGATGAGAATTGATTGAAATAGTCTATCACGAACACCGCACGAATGATGTCGCTAAGGTATCCACAAGAGCAGATCCCGTGAAC
The DNA here is from genome assembly GCA_030762895.1 of Sophora flavescens. Classification (NCBI taxonomy): domain Eukaryota; kingdom Viridiplantae; phylum Streptophyta; class Magnoliopsida; order Fabales; family Fabaceae; genus Sophora; species Sophora flavescens. The sequence continues at coordinate 595,293 of CM061064.1, read as the reverse complement.
GTCCAACGTCACGAACACGAAGCGTCTCTGCCTCACAGTGCTAGCTTCGAAAACCGAGACCTCCTGCTCACTGTCACTCTCCATGTGCGGCTAGGGTGAAAACCATGTAGGCATAATAGCTTAAGTGGTCTACTTATAGTAGCACCTCCTTAAGTGAGTTAGTGAGCAGTGTTTGACCTAAGCCCCATGTATATGCGCTAGGCCCAATAGAAGAGTCCAACTCTCCTTTTAATGCTTCTTTTGATCCGCTCTTATGTGTGTGACCCTATAGGTTCCCAAAACGTTAGTAGTAATATTAAATCCCATTTAATATTACAAACAGTGAGCGGTATCTAGCAATACATCACTGCCACCTAAGTAGTGAGAAAGTAAGTGATTTGATGAAACCTTTCTGTGGCAAATATTCTTGTGCATTATTATCCCTTTGTCCATATATCTATATTGAACACAAGACATAGAATGTGTCACCCTTGTATGGTTCAATATCATGTTCCCTGATACCCGATTATACTTAACAACAAATGAGGTCAATATCTCATATTGACTCATTTCAGTACGGCTATGCATTTTACAGTCTCACTCTATCAGGGCCCCCACAGATATTACTCCTGTTATGTAGGAGGGACAAATTCCATCTAGGTCACTCACATCCCTCTGCATGGCTCGTGGTATGCCCAATGACCGTCTTTATAATCATCCTATTACAGATGACGTTTGACGATATTAAAGCACACGACTCCTCATGTAGGGATCGTAGCGATTTCAGGTCGAAGGATTGCATACACCATTGTCACTATGAGAACTACTTATGACACTCACATAACGCTCCATGTAGTGTTCTCATGGTGGGTCAATCCAGTACATCATTAATCTAATGTGTACCTATGTGGCGACTCGATATCTCATATCCATGACCCGTGAGATATGGTCATCAGTCTGCACACATAATAGTCTCAATGTATTATTATTGTCCTTATTAATAAAATACTTGACTACGGATATTTAAGAATAGTATTTCATTGTTCAATAGTGTCTCACGATCAAGTCATGTACTTGATATTCTATTAAACTGAAAATTCTATTCTAAGGACTTTATTATGTTTAAACAAGTAACACAATAAACTGGAATGCCTCATATATATATATATATATATATATATATATATATATATATATATATATATATATATATATATATATATATATATATATATATATAATGGCAAGATACAAATGTAAGTCTAAGAAATACACTGGCCTCTAGGGCTTACACCAACAGGAGAGGGGACCTTACCCTGTAGCTGTAAAAGCTGCTCATCTGGGAAAGAATCCTGAATCGGCACGAGATCTGAGGCCCTCTCAATCCTACTCAAGTGATCCGCCACTAGGTTCTCTTCTCCACTCCAATCTCGGATCTCCAGATGAAACTCCTGAAGCAGTAGCACCCATCTAATTAGTCGTGGCTTGGCGTCTGGCTTCTTTAAAAGGAACTTTAGAGCTGCATGATCAGAAAATACAACAACTTTAGAGCCAAGCAAATACGATCTAAACTTATCTAAAGCAAAAACAATTTCTAAAAGCTCTTTCTCAGTGGTTGTGTAATTGGCTTGAGCAGCGTCCAAAGTCCTGGAAGCATAATAAATCACATGAGATGCTCTCCCCACTCTTTGTGCTAAAACTGCTCCCACAGCATAATTAGAAGAGTCACATATCAACTCAAATGGAAGGGTCCAATCTGGTGACTGAATAATGGGTGTGCTGGTCAAAGTTTGCTTCAGATGGTCGAATGCTGCCTTGCATTTCTCATCAAAAACAAAATCCACATCTTTTTGCATCAAGTGGGATAGAGGAACAACTATTTTGCTAAAATTTGCAATGAAACGCCTGTAGAAACCTGCATGACCAAGAAATGAACGCACCTCCCGCACGCATGTGGGGTAAGATAAACAGGTAATAACATCTATCTTAGTAGGGTCTACTTCAATACCCTTACTAGATACTACATGGCCTAATACTATACCCTGTTCTACCATGAAATGGCATTTCTCAAAATTAAGAACAAGGTTAGTCTCAATGCACCTATGCAGCACCCTAGACAAGTTATGCAAACATGAATCAAAAGAAGAACCATACACAGTAAAGTCATCCATAAATACCTCCATGCACTCCTCTAAGAAATCAGAAAATATGCTCACCATGCACCGCTGGAAGGTACCAGGGGCATTGCAGAGGCCGAAAGGCATGCGTCTGTAGGCAAAGGTGCCGAAGGGACAGGTAAATGTGGTCTTCTCTTGATCTTCTGGGGCAATGTGAATCTGGAAGTAGCCAGTGTAGCCATCCAGAAAGCAATAATGGGACTTACCAGCCAGCCGCTCCAACATCTAATCAATGAATGGAAGGGGGTAATGGTCCTTCCGAGTGGCTTGGTTGAGGCGTCTGTAGTCAATGCAAACTCTCCAGCTATTCTGCACTCGGGTCGGAATAAGCTCATTCTTCTGGTATGTCACTACTGTCACTCCAAATTTCTTGGGAACTACTTGCACTGGGCTCACCCACTTGCCATCAGATATAGGGTAGATGATACCAGCCTGCAGTAGCTTGGTCACCTCTTTCTTCACCACATCTAGAATGAGAGGATTTAGCCTCCTCTAGGGTTGCCTCACTGGTTTAACTTCATCTTCAAGTAGTATCCAATGCATGCAGGTGGAAGGGCTTATACCAGGAATGTCTGCAAGTGTCCATCCTATTTCTCTCTGATTCTCCCTGAGAATCCCCAACAGCTTCTTCTCCTGTTCAGCAAGGAGGTTCTTGGCCACAATCACCGGAAGCTGCTCATGATCTGCTAAGTAGGCATACTTCAGATGTGCAGGCAGTGGTTTTAGCTCCAATTTGGGTGGTTGCACTGTAGAGGGAAGTAATCTGGTGGGCTGCACATCTTCTGCAGATTTAAGCTGTGAAAAATCAGAATTTCCTGCATAATCTGCACCAGTTTTATCAGTTATGAAAATAGAATCATCAACACTTAAGAATGTAGCAATTTCATTACATGCATCACATAAAACAGTTCCATCACAACCAGTGCAGCATACAAAATCAGATAAATCAGTAAAACCATCAAAATCAGTAAAATCCACAGCACATAGTTCATCACATGCAGCATCAATTAATTCGGTAAGGACATCAATATGAAAAACAGAATGCTCTTCCATGGGATGCTTCATAGCATAAAAAATGTTAAATTGCACAATTGAGTCTCCAAACTCCATGTAAAGAGTTCCTTCATGCACATCAATCTTGGTCCGAGCTGTCTTAAGGAAAGGTCTTCCTAGAATGAGTGGGGCCTTGCTGGTTAGGGATTCGCCCCCCATCTCCAAGATGTAGAAGTCTGCAGGAAAGATCAGCTCATCCACTCATACTAACACATCCTCAATCAGTCCAGCTGAATATGTATTGCTCCTGTTTGCCAATTGAATCACCACACCTGTAGAATGCAAAGGTCCAAGTCCAAGAGAATTAAAAACAGACATAGGCATTACATTAATTGAAGCACCTAAGTCTAGCATGGCATTCTCAAATCTAGAATTTCCTATTATGCATGGAATTGTAAAAGTCCCTGGATCTTTGCATTTCCGAGGCATATGTTGAATGAGAGCCGAAATGTTGCGACTCATGCTAATTCGTTCATTTCCTTTCAGCCTCCTCTTGTGGGTGCAGAGTTCCTTCAGAAACTTGGCATATTTAGGAATTTGTTTGATTGCATCCAACAATGGAATGTTGACTTCCACCTTCCTAAAGGTCTCTAAAAGTTCCTTATCTTTCTCAACTTCATCTGCCTTCTTGGATACGACTGCTCGATGTGGGAATGGGAGTGGAATTGCACAATCTGACTTCTACTGCATTGTGACATGATTTGCAGATTTGGAATTTTCTGCTGCAGAGTTGGATTGATGATTTTCTGCAGAATCTTGTGCTACTTCTTTGAAGTCTGCAAAATTCGAATTTGCTACTCCTTCATCTGAATTTTTTGGAGAATTCTGCTTCCTTGACTTGCATGGTGGTTGGGGGTCAGTTGCCACAATCTTTCCAGTTCTCAGCATAATGGCACTTACACTACCTTTTGGATTAGGAATGGTCTGCGCAGGAAGTTGGCCACTGCCTTGGCTTTGTAGCTGATTCTTGGAGGAAGCTAGTTGCCCAATTTGAGTCTCCAAATTCTGAATTGTAGCTTCTGTTCTCTGCTGGAATTGGAGATTGTTGGTGGCCATTTGCTTCACTAGATCTTCAAATGAAAGGTCAGATTTTGGTGCTGCAGTAGCTTGATTCTGCATTGGCTGCTGTTGGAATGGTTGCCTATACTGCTGTTGTTGAGGTTATTGTTGTACATTACCATATCTCAAGTTGGGGTGGTCTCTCCAGCCAGGATTATAGGTGTTGGAAAAGGGTTCATACCTTTGCTGCTGCTGAAACTGAGGCTTACCAGGAAACACACCTGCTGCAGCTACAAACTGGTCTTGGAGTGCAATATTGTCTTCTTGCAAAGTGGGACACAAATCTGTGAAATGAGATGGATTGGAGCATATGCTGCAGACTCTTGCATTGGTCTGCATAGATGTAGGTTGTTGTCCCGTAGCCATTTGCCTCACCAAGGAAGTCAGCTCATCAAGTCTATGCTCCATTCTTTGTTGATCAGCAGTTGAAACTTGGACCTCATTGACTCCTCTGGTGGAACTCATCATTCTGGTGCCAAACTGTTGAGAGTTGGCAGCCATGTTGGCAATTAAATCTCTTGCAGCAGATGAGGTTTTATCAACTAAAGCACCACCACTAGCAGCATCAACCATGCTCCTCTCCATAGACATCAACCCCTCATAAAAATATTGGATCAGCAGCTGGTCACTAATCTGGTGATGAGGGCAGCTTGCACACAATTTCTTGAACCTCTCCCAATACTCATGTAAAGTTTCATCACCATTCTGCCTAATCCCACAAATGTCTTTTCGGATTGCATCAGCTCTAGATGCAGGGAAGAACTTCTCCAGAAACAACCTTTTCATGTCATTCCAGCATGCTATGGAGGCTGGTTGAAGGTAGTAAAGCCAATCCTTGGCTGCACCATCCAATGAGAAAGGAAATGCCCTAAGCTTGATGTGATCTTCAGGAACAGCATGTGGTCTCATGGTGGAACAAACCACATGAAACTCTTTTAAATGCTTATGTGGGTCTTCACCTGCTAAACCATGAAACCTAGGCAAAAGGTGTATTAATCCAGATTTTAATTCAAAATCAACCTCAAGAGTAGGATATTGGATACATAATGGTTGGTAGTTCACATCAGGTGCAGCAAGTTCTTTCATTGTTAGCCATGTTAGCACAATTATCAGTTAAATCAGAATAAAAAACAACAGAATTATCAAATTGATCAAGTAATCTCCTCTGAGTCCTATTCAACTAATGCAAGGTCCTTTCAATCTCAGGGTCGTATGCAACTAAATCACCAGGTTGGGACCTAGTCATACACATATATAGGCCAGGAGAGCAAGAACCATCTCAAAACACTACAAGTACAAATGCTAAAAAGACACCAATTGGAAAATCGTACCAAATAAATTTTAAAAAATATAAGATCACCACAGAAAAACTCTAAAAAGTCAGCAAAGCAAATACAATTTTTTTTGGAATTTTTAAAAATGGTAAAATACTTAAAAAAAATTAGAAAAGTGGCCTAAACGATGGAATTTTGGCTTCGGAGGCCCTATGTCCCGAAGTACTCCGTACTATTGGGAGTTCTATTTCCTGATTTTTTTTCGGATTTTTTGGGAAAATTTGAGAGCAATCGGAGCACAAAAATTCTGATAGCAAAATATTACCAAAATGCCACTGGTTTCACTACAAACAGCAATTCAGTGGATAAACAGGTTAGAAATTAATATAAACACTATCTAATATGATTGAATACTCAAAATGGTCCCCGACAACGGTGCCAAAATTTGGTGAGACGCCAAACTCACTCAAATTACAGAACAAATCCCTACTAGCTTGTAGTATAAGGAATGACTCAAATCGTCTCTCAAAAGATCATGAGTGCTATTCAATCATATCAAGACTCAACACAAAAATGTGTGTGTGTGTGTGTTGGGGGGGTTGTGATTTTAGATTGCAAAATATAAATTTAGACTAAGAGAAATCAAGTGAGAAATCAACCAATCCAAGACACTTAACCATAATTCCAATTTTGGCTATCATAGACCACATAATACTCAAACCGAATCCAAGTAATGGTTAATTCAATTTCAACCGAGATCTCTGCATCGGAATTGAGGTTCACTACTAGATAATCATCTAGGATTTAACTGACAAACGATTTTACAAATCTATAAAATCAGTGCAAGTTTAAATACAAGAACCAATTAACCTTAAACCACAAATCTGTAGTATATTGAATTATCAATCAATATCACATTCCTAATTCATAATTTCGAATACACAAACAGTAATCACCATTCATGCATCACGAGTTCTGATTAGTAAGGAGAAGAGAAGATAAAAACTACTTGAATTCAAAATGAAAGTTGAAGTACAAAAGTCTCAAGCCAAACGAAATTCCTTCAAGCACCTTGGATTGATTTCAGAATTAGCCTTCCATGGCTACAGTCCAAGGAGGCTTGAGGAAGAGAAAAGAAAAATACGAAAACAATAACAAACAACTTAATTAAGCAGCAGAAAACTAAAGGAACCACCAATCTCCTATTCTGGCTCCTATTTATACAAATTCTCTCAAGACCTCCTCTCAATATCTGAATGCTCCTTCAATTAACTTCAACCTCTGCCTCTTAGCTTTCCAAAGCCACTTAATTTGCTTAATTACGAATTAAGATGAGAGAGTTATGTCCACATTCAACTCATAGGGCAGCTGAAACGACCTCTGACTTCACATGGATTGAAGCCCATCAAAACGAATCTGTTTGGAACAATAGTCTTCATGAGAGTTAAATCTCTGTGTTTTATCTTTCATTTTCCACCGGTTTCAGTTCCAAACGACATCTACAGCCCAAGTTATGGCGCAATCTTCATGACCAGTTCAGGTTCTAGTGACAGCAATTATGTTCTGACTTCAAGGCCCAATGTGACCCACTATACATCCAATTCAGCATCTAAGTTCTTCATTAAAGTTGTTGGGATTCCTTTTAGATTTCCTAAAATATAAATTTCATAATTTTTAGATGCCCGGAACTCAAGATATGGCTAACATACAGAGTCAACGTCTATAATCATGAATTAGTGAAAATTTGCAATAAAGCCCAATGAGGCCCAAACTCATAAATCATTGCTAGACTAAATCAATTATATGCACATTTAGCTTGTAAAAAGTACTAAAAATGAGGGATCTTCAATGCATGCAAATAATGTTTATCATTCACCGTATTGCGGCTCTCAAAGTCCCACATGCTTTCCCACTCGCGTATGACACGCACCTGTTGCTCCACATTTCCTCTCCTGCGAAATTCTGAAAATGCTTCCAAAAATGCTTCATGTGACATTCAAACCATGCACCTTGTTAAATCCTTCATGCAACTCTGTCGCTAGACCACAAGACTTGTTGCATATTCTATTTACAAATATAAATATATACCGATGTCTCCATTATAAAATTTATAAATTTGATATATAGCGGTTCATGTGGTTGAACCAATGACTCACCGGTTCGATCAGTGACCCACCGTCCTGACCGAGTCAATGACCGCTCCGAGTTTTATAACACTCATCACAAGAAACATAAATCCAGTACAATTGCATGTGCCAAATTATACATGTATATCAACTAATGCATGAGAAGAAATAAGAAATAAGCAACAAAGTATTTATGTTCATAATGGCTAACAAAAATAGTTCATACTTCATAATAGTAAATTTTTCACATGTTCAAATACTTGATTCTCTCTTTCTTTCATCTTTCTTTTCAAGTTGAGTTTCTCAAAAACTCTTCCAATGTAAAAGATTAACGGTCAGACAAAAACATTACCATTTTTCCAGTCTAGGTAAATCTTCATGAAAACTAAAAAGCAAAAAAGGTAATTGCATAACTGATACTTGAACATATGCACATAAACACACACAAATACGTATAAAAATTACTCACTACTGCTCAAACAGGATCTTCATGATGAATGCAATTAATAAAGAGCTTAGGTAAACAAATGCAACTATGTAAATATAAGGTTTACCATGCAGCATATTCTGAGAAATGTTTCCCAGGTTGCTGCTGCCTTAAAGTGTGTAGATCACCCCCAAAGACAGTATTCTTAACTTTTTGTCAGTCTCAATGTGTATACAAATTTGGCAGAAATGGATGGTCCAACAACTGCAATATCTCCTTCTCCTCTGTCCGCCCTTTACCATGCCCCACGCTCATCTTTGCCCCACTGGCCTTATGGTTAGGTGAGATCAAAATCACTCTCCTAAACCTCATTACATATTGTGGGTGGTTTGTGGATTACAGCTCATTGCTTCAACTACCGTAAAGCTACTTAAACAACCATTCAAAATGTCCCTTTCAAACTTCCTTCCACATGAGCCATTCATTACACACAAAAATAACAAAAGCATCCAGTTCCAGTGCGCAACATGTGGAGAAGAGCGGTAATATGCACAGTGGAAAAGAAACATCCATTAAAATCTTGTTTGTAGTAGGTGACATAGCATGATAATTCCAGCACAGCTTAATCTGGGTAGAGGACATACTCATAGATTAGGCGATATCTCAAACAGCAGTGTCTTCAGCCCATTGAATAGCTATCTCTTGAACAGTTCTTGAAAGATGTTGGTCCTTGGAAGACAGTCCATGGGCATTATACTCATCTGCATAATCATACTGACCAGCTCTGTAAATGAAACCCCCCAGAGTTGAGGCAGAAAAAAAAGTTAAGAACACCATTTGCATGACAATTCTGCATAGTCAGCAAAAAAACAGTAATTGACTGACTCATAAGCATAATCTTTTGAAGATATATAAGGAAAATGCAAAATCATGCTTCTTAGTGAATACGATGGAAAACTATTGTTTAATTTAATGCTATCACTCAAAATAAATATATAGAACAAATGCCACCAAGATAATGGAACATATCATGAAAGAAATGTCACATATGGTGGAGGAAGGCATGCACATTAGAAGAGAAAAACAATAAAAATAAAAATAGTCATCATGAACAAAATAACTCTTTAATAGAAAAATAAGAAGAAATCATAGAAGAAGCAATATTTAATAAGTTCTGGCATTGCTATACAGCTTGTTCAACAATAAACTTCACAATAAATAATATAAAGGTACTGCATAATGGAAGTGATGCGTGCATTCATAACTAGCAAGGATGTATAATAATCCAACGAAAAAAAATACTGTGTTCATGAATAAAAATTATCAGTTGATTCATTTGTTTTATCAAAAATAAAATTTGCATTAATCTTCTAAATGATGTTTAAGTCAGTTTCAAATTCAATTATGAAGAGTATGAACCAATACCGAACTAGAATTTCAGTGTTCAAATGATTAGAGTTGGGAAAACCAGTTCCCAACAATCATTTGAAATCTGTCTATGTAATATGAAAACTCAGAAAAACAATTGTTGTAGCACTGGCATAAAGAGGAAGAATTCAGCCTTATGCTAATCTTCAACATCTTCTACAAAAGAACCTATTTCCAGCGTAGCATCTCCTGTTCTTATACTTAGTAATTCCAGAATGGTTATATAATATTCACTATGGGGATGAGACAGATCCCCAGAAACAAATGCATTTAATTGATCATTGACGTTAATCCAAGACCATCCTGGCTCCTTTATTATGCCCTTTGACTTCATGACCTTCCTTATATGTGCAGCTTCCTTCCATCTCCCCTTGGCAGCATATATGTTAGCCAGGGTGATGTGAGTTCCAGCAGAATCCAGATCCAAGCGAAGTATCTGTTCTGGTGCCCGTCTTTCACGGTCAACATCCCCATGAACCCTACATGCTCTCAGTAAGGTAGACCACACAACATCATCACTGTGGAAAGGCATGGTTCGTATCATATGCTCTGCTTCATTCAATCGCCCTGCTCTGCATAAAAGATCAATCATGCAACCATAGTGCTCTTTTGAAGGACTGATCCGGTACTCATTAGTCATTAGCATAAAGTAGTAGAAACCAAGATCAACCAATCCAGCATGGCTACAAGCTGTCAGAACTCCAATGAAAGTCACATAGTCTGGTTTTAAACCAATACTGGATATCTTCTCAAACAACTAATGGCATCTTGGCTATAACCATGCTCAGCATACCCACTAATCATGGCTGTCCATGATATAATGTCATTATTTTCAATCCCATCAAATATTTTTGAAGCTTCTTGTTGACTTCCACATTTTGAGTACATACTAATTAGAGCACTATGGACCATTGCTTCATGATCTATGCCAATGAGCAAGACATGAGCATGCACCTGCTTCCCTTGCTCAAGAAATGCCATGCTTCCACACACACTCAGCACACTAACAAAAGCAAATTCATTTGGTTTCGGCCCCTCCCTTCTCATCCATGATAGATAGTCAAAAGCTTCTTTTGCATAACCTCCTTGAGAATAAACAACAATTATAGTGCTCCAAGAAATCATATCTTTTCTTGTCATACCATGAAACACTATTGAAGCTGAAGTAAATAGACCACATTTTGAATAAAGAGTAATGATGGAATTCGCCATCGACAAGGCATCTTCCAGACCTAGACGCAATACATAGCACTGTATATGTTCCCCCCATTTAGTAATAGCAAGATTTGCACAAGCAGAAATTACTGCTGCAAAAGTGTATTCATTGGGACTGACATTTGATTTTCTCATTCTTTTAAATGCTTCCACTGCGTATTATTCTTTACCCATATGTACATAAGTCGTAATAAGGGTTGTCCATGACACTACGTCTGGCATCCTCATTTTTTCAAACAATAGTATAACATAGTCTGGTTTCCCACATTTATTATACATGGTAGCAAGAGTATTAACCACAAACGAGCTCTCATCAAACCCTTTGATGAGCCTCTGTTTTACTAGTTTTATAACTAGTAAAGACCTTGGCTTTGTGCTTATTTTATATCATTTTCACCCAAATTAGACTTGATTGTCCTTAAGTAGTATTTTGAGTCTGTAAATTATTTTTAAGTTAATTTAGTTGATTTAGAGTGAATAAAGTATTTACTTTTATTTTCTATTTTCAGGTAAATAAAAAGGAATAATTCTGGAGTTTCTCGCCCCGCGAGAAGGCTGCTCGCCTCGCGACCCCGAAGCTGACTGTTCCAAGAAAATGCAAAGTCTCTAGTTCGCCCCGCGAATAAATGGCTCGCCTCGCGAGTCATCCAACCATGAAAAGTCAGAGACGATCACGGCTTGCCCGTGTGGAAGGTCACGGGCGTTGCAGTTTAGGAATTTGAAGCGTTCGCCTCGCGAAGCTATGCTCGCCTCGCGAGAAGACAAAGAGTTGCAGACCTTTCATGTTATTCGCCTCGCGAGCAGTGCTTCGCCTCGCGAGGACTTGGATTCCAGAAACATGTATATAAGTAGTCTTAGGCAGAACTGAATAGGGAGTCAGAATTAGCCAGTTTTGGCTAGTTTCTGAGTTTGTAGTTTTTTTTGTTTTCATCTTAGTTTATTGTTTTACTTTTGTAATGGAGAGCTAGTCTCCTAGATTAATCTACTGTAATTGGTTTCTGTTTACACTTGAGGTTCTGTATTCCAAGTTTAGTTGCTTTTCTCTTTTCAATGCCATGCTGTATGTTTCGCTTTTGTTATTTCAGGAATGTATAGTGTGGTATTGTTTCATTTCGGTGATGTAATGTTCCTATATATAATCGCGTTTGTTATTTCGCGTGTGTTCATTCATGTTCGTTTGTTCATGAGAGCTTAACCCCGTTTGTTATTTCGGGAATAGGAACATACATCTGTAGTAGCGGTTTTCGTTTGTTAATTGTTGCTACAACCGGGAGGGGATTAGTATCTGCTTAGGATTTGCATGAATCAATGATAGTGGGAAACCAAGAACAGTAGGTTAATCGTCTTTTGTTTATTTGTTACTCTCTTTAACTACTTTGTTTTCATTATTTTGTTTTCTTAATTTAGTTTCAAATCTCAAAACCCCCAGTTCTAACTTTTTCTAACTTTTTCTGTTAATAATAACAACACTAAAGAGTCCTTGAGAGACGATCCGAGTTGTCGCACTATACTGCATTATTTTATAATCGCTCGTTCTTTTTGGCGCGTGGCGACAGCGCGTTCAAAAATTGGCGCCGTTGCCGGGGACTCTTGTTTGTTGTTATTAGCAGAAAGTTACATTTTAAAAAAAAATAATTCTTTGCTAATTAGTTTTGTCTGCTTGTCTGGTTGTTTGATTGCCATGGATAATTACATGTATGGATATTTGCCTAACGTTTATTATGAACCACCGCCTTGCATGTATTATCCTAATTTTAGTGAGCCACCACCATACTATCCTAGCCAAGTGACCACCTCTGCACCTTCCGAACCTTCACAGAGCACCTTGGATGAGATTGCTTCAATGCTACAACAAATGGAAGAGAACAATCAACGGATGGCATACAATCTTGAATTTCAACAGAGGATGGAGGCAATGGAGGCAAGTAATCGTGAAGCCCAACAGATGGACCAAGCTGAATCTCAAAAGTTGTGGGCTCTAATTGATCAAGTTACCGCCAACTCGGCTGCGATGCTAACTCCACAGCCCCTTGAGGATCATAAGGATTCACAGATGGTTATTCCTGAAAATACTTTTGATGATAATTCTGATGATAATGTTTCTGTTGATGATGATTTATGTGTTGAATCCCCTGATCCTAATGCTTGTTATTGTGACGGAACTGCTTTGTGTGTTGAATGTTTCTAGAGGTTTATACTTTTCAGGAAAAATAGAAAATGCGGATCGTTTTGCAGGTTTGTTCTGTTTCAGAAACTTAGAAAAAGAGGATCAAGAGGGCATTTGCTCCCCGTGCTCGAAGATAAAGAAGAACCTTTGGGAGTAGATGATTCAAGTAAAACAATTGAATGTGTTGAGAGTAATGGGGTGGATGAATTGATTGAAGAATTCCGGACATTGTAGATTTTTCCCGATTCATTTTATTGTAATATATGTACCGACTCTAACCTTTGTTTGGTGTGTCTTGAAATTTCTGCGTGTATAGCAGGTGAAAAATTTGTTCGTGCAGTAAATGAAGAAACTGCAGAAATTGAAGCAACACCGGTAACCGTTTCTAACTGTTTTCCACCTCCCCCTGTGGAACCAAAAGCTCCGGATTTTGCACCCTTGGATTTTGCACCATGGCCAGTCCAAGAGGTTGAGCCCCACTTCTATTGGGAGGATTTTGTTGAGAAAGCGGTCATCTGTGACCCGAGAGGAAGTGAGAAGTCCGCCGCACTCGGCGAGGTCGTCATAATTGTCAAGCACCCACTTCCAAATCAAAGCTGCAAGTTAGGGAGGCTTGGAACAAATTTCAGTCCTTTGGCTACCACGTGGGCCTTATGTTTCAGGCAGTGGGATCCTGGTGGAACCGCCTTTCAATGAGTTTTCTTAACCCTTTCTCCTTTTTAATTTTCTTTTGCTTTACTTTAATTCTGTTTTGTTTTGAATAATGCTCCTGAATAATTTGAGAAGCTCAGGAGTTCTGTTTGTGTCTTGGTTATGGCAAGTTTATTGGATTTTATTAATTTTTGCATAGATTGATTGCATGATAGTGTTGACTGTTTTTCCCCTAGGACTTGAAAATTTTAGAAAAATGATCCCCATATGATTGAAAACTGAACTTTGAGCTTTTATTATGATGACATGATTTATGATAAGTTTGGGGTGATAGGAAGCACACACTAGGGATAGAATCTCTTTTAAACAACTTGCAAAAATGTCCAGGTGAGGTTTTGAGCCTCCAACATGTTTTAAACTGTGAGAAAATCACTTTTGATTGCACTTTCCTGAATTTGCTTGAATCTCTTTTTGGTTTGCATGATTATATGTGTGTAGCAAATGATTTAGGCATTTTCTGTGTAAATAGCTACTTGGCCTAAAATAACCAATTCCTAATGCATGTTCCCTAGTTAGCCCCATTGAGCCTATTAGCCTGTTAATTCTTGATAACCTAATGTTATAAGCCCAAAAATCTGGAAAACCATGTTAACCCGATCTTAGGATTAGGAGAGCATGTAATCTTAGAATGGGTGCAAGAAATTAAGTTTGGGGTGGCTACCCGGTGCAATGTGTTGTTTGGGTTTGGGAAAAAGAAAAAATAATAATAGAAAAAAAAAAAGAAAAAAAAAAGAAAAAAAAAGAAAAAAAAAGAAAAAAAAAAGAGAGAGAAAAGCAGAAATAAAAAAAATAAAAAAAATAAAAATAAAAAGTGGACAAATACCAAAAAGGCTGTTTGAATAAAGAGGTTGTAGCCACCCAAGGCAAAATGAAAAATGAAAAAGGAACTTGAGTTAAATTCAAAGTGTAAATAATGTTCATGCTCTCTTAGTTCCTAGGGTCTTCAGCCTAGTTCCTTTGTATATCCTACCCTTAGCCAGGCCCTATTACAACCCATAAAAGACCTTTTGATGTTGCTTGCATATTTTCTGTGGGAATCATTTAGAGATGAAAATCAAATTTATGGGAAGTGTTCTTAAAAGTGAAATTGAGTGAAATGTTAGCCTGACACAAATTGAGCGATTGAGTGAACATAAATTTCCCTTGTGAGGAAGGCAGTTGTTTGATTTTGGTGATCTCCCTTTTGTGTGTAACTTTGACCCCCTGCTTAGATTTCTGATTGTCTGAATGATTAATTTCTCAACTGTTTGGAATAAATGATTGTGGGGATTGTTTTGCTTGTAAGGGGGGGAACATTGAAAGAAAAATTCTTTTGAAAAATTGCTTGAAATCTATGAAAGTTGATTGAATTCTTAAGCTTGCCATGTTTTACCAGGTCTTGAGTCTTTTTAAGTTTTTGAGTTTTAGTTTGCTTGGGGACAAGCAAAGTTTAAGTTTGGGGTATTTTGATGAGCCTCTGTTTTACTAGTTTTATAACTAGTAAAGACCTTGGCTTTGTGCTTATTTTATATCATTTTCACCCAAATTAGACTTGATTGTCCTTAAGTAGTATTTTGAGTCTGCAAATTATTTTTAAGTTAATTTAGTTGATTTAGAGTGAATAAAGTATTTACTTTTATTTTCTATTTTCAGGTAAATAAAAAGGAATAATTTTGGAGTTTCTCGCCCGGCGAGAAGGCTGCTCGCCTCGCGACCCCGAAGCTGACTGTTCCAAGAAAATGCAAAGTCTCTGGTTCGCCCCGCGAATAAATGGCTCGCCTCGCGAGTCATCCAACCATGAAAAGTCAGAGACGATCACGGCTTGCCCGTGTGGAAGGTCACGGGCGTTGCAGTTTAGGAATTTGAAGCGTTCGCCTCGCGAAGCTATGCTCGCCTCGCGAGAAGACAAAGAGTTGCAGACCTTTCATGTTATTCGCCTCGCGAGCAGTGCTTCGCCTCGCGAGGACTTGGATTCCAGAAACGTGTATATCAGTAGTCTTAGGCAGAACTGAATAGGGAGTCAGAATTAGCCAGTTTTGGCTAGTTTCTGAGTTTGTAGTTTTTTTTGTTTTCATCTTAGTTTATTGTTTTACTTTTGTAATGGAGAGCTAGTCTGCTAGATTAATCTACTGTAATTGGTTTCTGTTAACACTTGAGGTTCTGTATTCCAAGTTTAGTAGCTTTTCTCTTTTCAATGCCATGCTGTATGTTTCTGTTTGTTATTTCAGGAATGTATAGTGTGGTATTGTTTCATTTCGGTGATGTAATGTTCCTATATATAATCACGTTTGTTATTTCGCGTGTGTTCATTCATGTTCGTTTGTTCATGAGAGCTTAACCCCGTTTGTTATTTCGGGAATAGGAACATACATCTGTAGTAGCGGTTTTAGTTTGTTAATTGTTGCTACAACCGGGAGGGGATTAGTATCTGCTTAGGATTTGCATGAATCAATGATAGTGGGAAACCAAGAACAGTAGGTTAATCGTCTTTTGTTTATTTGTTACTCTCTTTAACTACTTTGTTTTCATTATTTTGTTTTCTTAATTTAGTTTCAAATCTCAAAACCCCCAGTTCTAACTTTTTCTAACTTTTTCTGTTAATAATAACAACACTAAAGAGTCCTTGAGAGACGATCCGAGTTGTCGCACTATACTGCATTTTTTATAATCGCTCGTTCTTTTTGGCGCGTGGCGACAGCGCGAGCCTCTGTTTGACTGGTTTTATAACTAGTAAAGACCTTGGCTTTGTGCTTATTTTATATCATTTTCACCCAAATTAGACTTGATTGTCCTTAAGTAGTATTTTGAGTCTGCAAATTATTTTTAAGTTAATTTAGTTGATTTAGAGTGAATAAAGTATTTACTTTTATTTTCTATTTTCAGGTAAATAAAAAGGAATAATTTTGGAGTTTCTCGCCCGGCGAGAAGGCTGCTCGCCTCGCGACCCCGAAGCTGACTGTTCCAAGAAAATCCAAAGTCTCTGGTTCGCCCCGCGAATAAATGGCTCGCCTCGCGAGTCATCCAACCATGAAAAGTCAGAGACGATCAAGGCTTGCCCGTGTGGAAGGTCACGGGCGTTCCAGTTTAGGAATTTGAAGCGTTCGCCTCGCGAAGCTATGCTCGCCTCGCGAGAAGACAAAGAGTTGCAGACCTTTCATGTTATTCGTCTCGCGAGCAGTGCTTCGCCTCGCGAGGACTTGGATTCCAGAAACGTGTATATCAGTAGTCTTAGGCAGAACTGAATAGGGAGTCAGAATTAGCCAGTTTTGGCTAGTTTGAGTTTGTAGTTTTTTTGTTTTCATCTTTGTTTATTGTTTTACTTTTGTAATGGAGAGCTAGTCTCCTAGATTAATCTACTGTAATTGGTTTCTGTTAACACTTGAGGTTCTGTATTCCAAGTTTAGTTGCTTTTCTCTTTTCAATGCCATGCTGTATGTTTCTGTTTTTTATTTCAGGAATGTATAGTGTGGTATTGTTTCATTTCGGTGATGTAATGTTCCTATATATAATCGCGTTTGTTATTTCGCGTGTGTTCATTCATGTTCGTTTGTTCATGAGAGCTTAACCCCGTTTGTTATTTCGGGAATAGGAACATACATCTGTAGTAGCGGTTTTAGTTTGTTAATTGTTGCTACAACCGGGAGGGGATTAGTATCTGCTTAGGATTTGCATGAATCAATGATAGTGGGAAACCAAGAACAGTAGGTTAATCGTCTTTTGTTTATTTGTTACTCTCTTTAACTACTTTGTTTTCATTATTTTGTTTTCTTAATTTAGTTTCAAATCTCAAAACCCCCAGTTCTAACTTTTTCTAACTTTTTCTGTTAATAATAACAACACTAAAGAGTCCTTGAGAGACGATCCGAGTTGTCGCACTATACTGCATTTTTTATAATCGCTCGTTCTTTTTGGCGCGTGGCGACAGCGCGAGCCTCTGTTTGACTGGTTTTATAACTAGTAAAGACCTTGGCTTTGTGCTAATTTTATATCATTTTCACCCAAATTAGACTTTATTGTCCTTAAGTAGTATTTTGAGTCTGCAAATTATTTTTAAGTTAATTTAGTTGATTTAGAGTGAATAAAGTATTTACTTTTATTTTCTATTTTCAGGTAAATAAAAAGGAATAATTCTGGAGTTTCTCGCCCCGCGAGAAGGCTGCTCGCCTCGCGACCCCGAAGCCGACTGTTCCAAGAAAATGCAAAGTCTCTGGTTCGCCCCGCGAATAAATGGCTCACCTCGCGAGTCATCCAACCATGAAAAGTCAGAGACGATCACGGCTTGCCCGTGTGGAAGGTCACGGGCGTTGCAGTTTAGGAATTTGAAGCGTTCTCCTCGCGTAGCTATGCTCGCCTCGCGAGAAGACAAAGAGTTGCAGACCTTTCATGTTATTCGCCTCGCGAGCAAGTGCTTCGCCTCGCGAGGACTTGGATTCCCAAACGTGTATATCGGTAGTCTTAGGCAGAATCGAATAGGGAGTCGAATTAGCTGATTTTGGCTAGTTTCTCGAGTTTGTAGTTTTTTTTGTTTTCATCTTAGTTTATTGTTTTACTTTTGTAATGGAGAGCTAGTCTCCTAGATTAATCTCTTGTAATTGGTTTTCGTTAACACTTGAGGTTCCGTATTCCAAGTTTAGTAGCTTTTCTCTTTTCAATGCCATGTTGTATGTTTCGTTTGTTATTTCGAGGAATGTATAGTGTGGTATTGTTTCATTTCGGTGATGTAATGTTCCTATATATAATCACGTTTGTTATTTCGCGTGTGTTCATTCATGTTCGTTTGTTCATGAGAGCTTAACCCCGTTTGTTATTTCGGGAATAGGAACATACATCCGTAGTAGCGGTTTTAGTTTGTTAATTGTTGCTACAACCGGGAGGGGATTAGTATCTCGCTTAGGATTTGCATGAATCAATGATAGTGGGAAACCAAGAAAAGAGAGGTTAATCGTCTTTTGTTTATTTGTTACTCTCTTTAACTACTTTGTTTTCATTATTTTGTTTTCTTAATTTAGTTTCAAATCTCAAAACCCCCAGTTCTAAATTTTTCTAACTTTTTCTGTTAATAATAACAACACTAAAGAGTCCTTGAGAGACGATCCGAGTTGTCGCACTATACCGCATTTTTATAATCGCTCGTTCTTTTTGGCGCGTGGCGGCAATGCGAGCCTCTGTTTGACTGGTTTTATAACTAGTAAAGACCTTGGCTTTGTGCTAATTTTATATCATTTTCACCCAAATTAGACTTTATTGTCCTTAAGTAGTGTTTTGAGTCTGCAAATTATTTTTAAGTTAATTTAGTTGATTTAGAGTGAATAAAGTATTTACTTTTATTTTCTATTTTCAGGTAAATAAAAAGGAATAATTCTGGAGTTTCTCGCCCCGCGAGAAGGCTGCTCGCCTCGCGACCCCGAAGCTGACTGTTCCAAGAAAATGCAAAGTCTCTGGTTCGCCCCGCGAATAAATGGCTCACCTCGCGAGTCATCCAACCATGAAAAGTCAGAGACGATCACGGCTTGCCCGTGTGGAAGGTCACGGGCGTTGCAGTTTAGGAATTTGAAGCGTTCGCCTCGCGAAGCTATGCTCGCCTCGCGAGAAGACAAAGAGTTGCAGACCTTTCATGTTATTCGCCTCGCGACGAAAGTGCTTCGCCTTGCGAGGACTTGGATTCCGAAACGTGTATATCAGTAGTCTTAGGCGTAACTGAATAGGGAGTCGATTAGCCGAGTTTTGGCTAGTTTTCGAGTTTGTAGTTTTTTTTGTTTTCATCTTAGTTTATTGTTTTACTTTTGTAATGGAGAGCTAGTCTCCTAGATTAATCCATCTGTAATTGGTTTCATTAACACTTGAGGTTCCGTATTCCAAGTTTAGTAGCTTTTCTCTTTTCAATGCCATGTTTGTATGTTTCATTTTGTTATTTCGGGAATGTATAGTGTGGTATTGTTTCATTTCGGTGATGTAATGTTCCTATATATAATCACGTTTGTTATTTCGCGTGTGTTCATTCATGTTCGTTTGTTCATGAGAGCTTAACCCCGTTTGTTATTTCGGGAATAGGAACATACATCTGTAGTAGCGGTTTTAGTTTGTTAATTGTTGCTACAACCGGGAGGGGATTAGTATCTGCTTAGGATTTGCATGAATCAATGATAGTGGGAAACCAAGAAACAGAGGGTTAATCGTCTTTTGTTTATTTGTTACTCTCTTTAACTACTTTGTTTTCATTATTTTGTTTTCTTAATTTAGTTTCAAATCTCAAAACCCCAGTTCTAACTTTTTCTAACTTTTTCTCATTAATAATAACAACACTAAAGAGTCCTTGAGAGACGATCCGAGTTGTCGCACTATACTGCATTTTTTATAATCGCTCGTTCTTTTTGGCGCGTGGCGGCAATGCGAGCCTCTGTTTGACTTGGTTTTATAACTAGTAAAGACCTTGGCTTTGTGCTTATTTTATATCATTTTCACCCAAATTAGACTTGATTGTCCTTAAGTAGTATTTTGAGTCTGCAAATTATTTTTAAGTTAATTTAGTTGATTTAGAGTGAATAAAGTATTTACTTTTATTTTCTATTTTCAGGTAAATAAAAAGGAATAATTTTGGAGTTTCTCGCCCGGCGAGAAGGCTGCTCGCCTCGCGACCCCGAAGCTGACTGTTCCAAGAAAATCCAAAGTCTCTGGTTCGCCCCGCGAATAAATGGCTCGCCTCGCGAGTCATCCAACCATGAAAAGTCAGAGACGATCAAGGCTTGCCGTGTGGAAGGTCACGGGCGTTCCTGTTTAGGAATTTGAAGCGTTCGCCTCGCGAAGCTATGCTCGCCTCGCGAGAAGACAAAGAGTTGCAGACCTTTCATGTTATTCGTCTCGCGAGCAGTGCTTCGCCTCGCGAGGACTTGGATTCCAGAAACGTGTATATCAGTAGTCTTAGGCAGAACTGAATAGGGAGTCAGAATTAGCCAGTTTTGGCTAGTTTGAGTTTGTAGTTTTTTTGTTTTCATCTTTGTTTATTGTTTTACTTTTGTAATGGAGAGCTAGTCTCCTAGATTAATCTCTGTAATTGGTTTCGTTAACACTTGAGGTTCCGTATTCCAAGTTTAGTTGCTTTTCTCTTTTCAATGCCATGTCTGTATGTTTCTGTTTTTATTTCGGGAATGTATAGTGTGGTAGTGTTTCATTTCGGTGATGTCCTGTTCCTCTCTCTACGTGCGTGTGTTATTTCGCGTGCGTTCATTCATGTTCGGTTGTTCATGCGAGCTTAACCCCGTTTGTTATTTCGGGAATAGGAACATACATCCGTAGTAGCGGTTTTAGTTTGTTAATTGTTGCTACAACCGGGAGGGATTAGTATCTGCTTAGGATTTGCATGAATCAATGATAGTGGGAAACCAAGAACAGATAGGTTAATCGTCTTTTGTTTATTTGTTACTCTCTTTAACTACTTTGTTTTCATTATTTTGTTTTCTTAATTTAGTTTCAAATCTCAAAACCCCAGTTCTAACTTTTTCTAACTTTTTCTGTTAATAATAACAACACTAAAGAGTCCTTGAGAGACGATCCGAGTTGTCGCACTATACTGCATTTTTTATAATCGCTCGTTCTTTTTGGCGCGTGGCGACAGCGCGAGCCTCTGTTTGACTGGTTTTATAACTAGTAAAGACCTTGGCTTTGTGCTAATTTTATATCATTTTCACCCAAATTAGACTTTATTGTCCTTAAGTAGTATTTTGAGTCTGCAAATTATTTTTAAGTTAATTTAGTTGATTTAGAGTGAATAAAGTATTTACTTTTATTTTCTATTTTCAGGTAAATAAAAAGGAATAATTGGGAGTTTCTCGCCCCGCGAGAAGGCTGCTCGCCTCGCGACCCCGAAGCCGACTGTTCCAAGAAAATGCAAAGTCTCTGGTTCGCCCCGCGAATAAATGGCTCACCTCGCGAGTCATCCAACCACGAAAAGTCAGAGACGATCACGGCTTGCCCGTGTGGAAGGTCACGGGCGTTGCAGTTTAGGAATTTGAAGCGTTCGCCTCGCGAAGCTATGCTCGCCTCGCGAGAAGACAAAGAGTTGCAGACCTTTCATGTTATTCGCCTCGCGAGCAGTGCTTCGCCTCGCGAGGACTTGGATTCCAGAAACGTGTATATCAGTAGTCTTAGGCAGAACTGAATAGGGAGTCGAGTGCTTGATTTTGGCTAGTTTCGAGTTTGTAGTTTTTTTTGTTTTCATCTTAGTTTATTGTTTTACTTTTGTAATGGAGAGCTAGTCTCCTAGATTAATCTACTGTAATTGGTTTCGTTAACACTTGAGGTTCTCGTATTCCAAGTTTAGTTGCTTTTCTCTTTTCAATGCCATGTTTGTATGTTTTCGTTTGTTATTTCAGGGATGTATAGTGTGGTATTGTTTCATTTCGGTGATGTAATGTTCCTATATATAATCGCGTTTGTTATTTCGCGTGTGTTCATTCATGTTCGTTTGTTCATGAGAGCTTAACCCCGTTTGTTATTTCGGGAATAGGAACATACATCTGTAGTAGCGGTTTTCGTTTGTTAATTGTTGCTACAACCGGGAGGGGATTAGTATATGCTTAGGATTTGCATGAATCAATGATAGTGGGAAACCAAGAACAGTAGGTTAATCGTCTTTTGTTTATTTGTTACTCTCTTTAACTACTTTGTTTTCATTATTTTGTTTTCTTAATTTAGTTTCAAATCTCAAAACCCCCAGTTCTAACTTTTTCTAACTTTTTCTGTTAATAATAACAACACTAAAGAGTCCTTGAGAGACGATCCGAGTTGTCGCACTATACTGCATTTTTTATAATCGCTTGTTCTTTTTGGCGCGTGGCGACAGCGCGAGCCTCTGTTTGACTGGTTTTATAACTAGTAAAGACCTTGGCTTTGTGCTAATTTTATATCATTTTCACCCAAATTAGACTTTATTGTCCTTAAGTAGTGTTTTGAGTCTGCAAATTATTTTTAAGTTAATTTAGTTGATTTAGAGTGAATAAAGTATTTACTTTTATTTTCTATTTTCAGGTAAATAAAAAGGAATAATTCTGGATTTCTCGCCCCGCGAGAAGGCTGCTCGCCTCGCGACCCCGAAGCTGACTGTTCCAAGAAAATGCAAAGTCTCTGGTTCGCCCCGCGAATAAATGGCTCACCTCGCGAGTCATCCAACCATGAAAAGTCAGAGACGATCACGGCTTGCCCGTGTGGAAGGTCACGGGCGTTGCAGTTTAGGAATTTGAAGCGTTCGCCTCGCGAAGCAATGCTCGCCTCGCGAGAAGACAAAGAGTTGCAGACCTTTCATGTTATTCGCCTCGCGAGCAGTGCTTCGCCTCGCGAGGACTTGGATTCCAGAAACGTGTATATCAGTAGTCTTAGGCGGAAGCGAAGAGGAGTCGAGTAGCTTTGTTTTGGCTAGTTTCTGAGTTTGTAGTTTTTTTTGTTTTCATCTTAGTTTATTGTTTTACTTTTGTAATGGAGAGCTAGTCTCCTAGATTAATCTACTGTAATTGGTTTCTGTTAACACTTGAGGTTTTGTATTCCAAGTTTAGTTGCTTTTCTCTTTTCAATGCCATGCTGTATGTTTCTGTTTGTTATTTCAGGAATGTATAGTGTGGTATTGTTTCATTTCGGTGATGTAATGTTCCTATATATAATCGCGTTTGTTATTTCGCGTGTGTTCATTCATGTTCGTTTGTTCATGAGAGCTTAACCCCGTTTGTTATTTCGGGAATAGGAACATACATCTGTAGTAGCGGTTTTAGTTTGTTAATTGTTGCTACAACCGGGAGGGGATTAGTATCTGCTTAGGATTTGCATGAATCAATGATAGTGGGAAACCAAGAACAGTAGGTTAATCGTCTTTTGTTTATTTGTTACTCTCTTTAACTACTTTGTTTTCATTATTTTGTTTTCTTAATTTAGTTTCAAATCTCAAAACCCCCAGTTCTAACTTTTTCTGTTAATAATAACAACAATAAAGAGTCCTTGAGAGACGATCCGAGTTGTCGCACTATACTGCATTTTTTATAATCGCTCGTTCTTTTTGGCGCGTGGCGACAGCTCGAGCCTCTGTTTGACTTGTTTTATAACTAGTAAAGACCTTGGCTTTGTGCTAATTTTATATCATTTTCACCCAAATTAGACTTTATTGTCCTTAAGTAGTATTTTGAGTCTGCAAATTATTTTTAAGTTAATTTAGTTGATTTAGAGTGAATAAAGTATTTACTTTTATTTTCTATTTTCAGGTAAATAAAAAGGAATAATTCTGGAGTTTCTCGCCCTGCGAGAAGGCTGCTCGCCTCGCGACCCCGAAGCTGACTGTTCCAAGAAAATGCAAAGTCCCTGGTTCGCCCCGCGAATAAATGGCTCACCTCGCGAGTCATCCAACCATGAAAAGTCAGAGACGATCACGGCTTGCCCGTGTGGAAGGTCACGGGCGTTACAGTTTAGGAATTTGAAGCGTTCGCCTCGCGAAGCTATGCTCGCCTCGCGAGAAGACAAAGAGTGGCAGACCTTTCATGTTATTCGCCTCGCGAGCAGTGCTTCGCCTCGCGAGGACTTGGATTCCAGAAACGTGTATATCAGTAGTCTTAGGCAGAACTGAATAGGGAGTCAGAATTAGCCAGTTTTGGCTAGTTTCTGAGTTTGTAGTTTTTTTTGTTTTCATCTTAGTTTATTGTTTTACTTTTGTAATGGAGAGCTAGTCTCCTAGATTAATCTACTGTAATTGGTTTCTGTTAACACTTGAGGTTCTGTATTCCAAGTTTAGTAGCTTTTCTCTTTTCAATGCCATGCTGTATGTTTCTGTTTGTTATTTCAGGAATGTATAGTGTGGTATTGTTTCATTTCGGTGATGTAATGTTCCTATATATAATCACGTTTGTTATTTCGCGTGTGTTCATTCATGTTCGTTTGTTCATGAGAGCTTAACCCCGTTTGTTATTTCGGGAATAGGAACATACATCTGTAGTAGCGGTTTTCGTTTGTTAATTGTTGCTACAACCGGGAGGGGATTAGTATCTGCTTAGGATTTGCATGACTCAATGATAGTGGGAAACCAAGAAACAGTGAGGTTAATCGTCTTTTGTTTATTTGTTACTCTCTTTAACTACTTTGTTTTCGTTATTTTGTTTTCTTAATTTAGTTTCAAATCTCAAAACCCCCAGTTCTAACTTTTTCTAACTTTTTCTGTTAATAATAACAACACTAAAGAGTCCTTGAGAGACGATCCGAGTTGTCGCACTATACTGCATTTTTTATAATCGCCCGTTCTTTTTGGCGCGTGGCGACAGCGCGAGCCTCTGTTTGACTGGTTTTATAACTAGTAAAGACCTTGGCTTTGTGCTAATTTTATATCATTTTTACCCAAATTAGACTTTATTGTCCTTAAGTAGTATTTTGAGTCTGTAAATTATTTTTAAGTTAATTTAGTTGATTTAGAGTGAATAAAGTATTTACTTTTATTTTCTATTTTCAGGTAAATAAAAAGGAATAATTCTGGAGTTTCTCGCCCCGCGAGAAGGCTGCTCGCCTCGCGACCCCGAAGCTGACTGTTCCAAGAAAATGCAAAGTCTCTGGTTCGCCCCGCGAATAAATGGCTCACCTCGCGAGTCATCCAACCATGAAAAGTCAAAGACGATCACGGCTTGCCCGTGTGGAAGGTCACGGGCGTTGCAGTTTAGGAATTTGAAGCGTTTGCCTCGCGAGAAGACAAAGAGTTGCGGACCTTTCATGTTATTCGCCTCGCGAGCAGTGCTTCGCCTCGCGAGGACTTGGATTCCAGAAACGTGTATATCAGTAGTCTTAGGCAGAACTGAATAGGGAGTCAGAATTAGCCAGTTTTGTCTAGTTTCTGAGTTTGTAGTTTTTTTTTGTTTTCATCTTAGTTTATTGTTTTACTTTTGTAATGGAGAGCTAGTCTCCTAGATTAATCTACTGTAATTGGTTTCTGTTAACACTTGAGGTTCTGTATTCCAAGTTTAGTTGCTTTTCTCTTTTCAATGCCATGCTGTATGTTTTTGTTTGTTATTTCAGGAATGTATAGTGTGGTATTGTTTCATTTCGGTGATGTAATGTTCCTATATATAATCGCGTTTGTTATTTCGCGTGTGTTCATTCATGTTCGTTTGTTCATGAGAGCTTAACACCGTTTGTTATTTCGGGAATAGGAACATACATCTGGAGTAGCGGTTTTCGTTTGTTAATTGTTGCTACAACCGGGAGGGGATTAGTATCTGCTTAGGATTTGCATGAATCAATGATAGTGGGAAACCAAGAACAGTAGGTTAATCGTCTTTTGTTTATTTGTTACTCTCTTTAACTACTTTGTTTTCGTTATTTTGTTTTCTTAATTTAGTTTCAAATCTCAAAACCCCCAGTTCTAACTTTTTCTAACCTTTTCTGTTAATAATAACAACACTAAAGAGTCCTTGAGAGACGATCCGAGTTGTCGTACTATACTGCATTTTTTATAATCGCTCGTTCTTTTTGGCGCGTGGCGGCAATGTGAGCCTCTGTTTGACTGGTTTTATAACTAGTAAAGACCTTGGCTTTGTGCTAATTTTATATCATTTTTACCCAAATTAGACTTTATTGTCCTTAAGTAGTATTTTGAGTCTGTAAATTATTTTTAAGTTAATTTAGTTGATTTAGAGTGAATAAAGTATTTACTTTTATTTTCTATTTTCAGGTAAATAAAAAGGAATAATTCTGGAGTTTCTCGCCCCGCGAGAAGGCTGCTCGCCTCGCGACCCCGAAGCTGACTGTTCTAAGAAAATGCAAAGTCTCTGGTTCGCCCCGCGAATAAATGGCTCACCTCGCGAGTCATCCAACCATGAAAAGTCAGAGACGATCACGGCTTGCCCGTGTGGAAGATCACGGGCGTTGCAGTTTAGGAATTTGAAGCGTTCGCCTCGCGAAGCTATGCTCGCCTCGCGAGAAGACAAAGAGTTGCAGACCTTTCATGTTATTCGCCTCGCGAGCAGTGCTTCGCCTCGCGAGGACTTGGATTCCAGAAACGTGTATATCAGTAGTCTTAGGCAGAACTGAATAGGGAGTCGAGTAGCTGATTTTGGCTAGTTTCGAGTTTGTAGTTTTTTTGTTTTCATCTTAGTTTATTGTTTTACTTTTGTAATGGAGAGCTAGTCTCCTAGATTAATCTCGTAATTGGTTTTGTTAACACTTGAGGTTCCGTATTCCAAGTTTAGTTGCTTTTCTCTTTTCAATGCCATGCTGTATGTTTCTGTTTGTTATTTCAGGAATGTATAGTGTGGTATTGTTTCATTTCGGTGATGTAATGTTCCTATATATAATCGCGTTTGTTATTTCGCGTGTGTTCATTCATGTTCGTTTGTTCATGAGAGCTTAACCCCGTTTGTTATTTCGGGAATAGGAACATACATCTGTAGTAGCGGTTTTCGTTTGTTAATTGTTGCTACAACCGGGAGGGGATTAGTATCTCGCTTAGGATTTGCATGAATCAATGATAGTGGGAAACCAAGAACAAGAGGTTAATCGTCTTTTGTTTATTTGTTACTCTCTTTAACTACTTTGTTTTCATTATTTTGTTTTCTTAATTTAGTTTCAAATCTCAAAACCCCAGTTCTAACTTTTTCTAACTTTTCTGTTAATAATAACAACACTAAAGAGTCCTTGAGAGACGATCCGAGTTGTCGTACTATACTGCATTTTTTATAATCGCTCGTTCTTTTTGGCGCGTGGCGGCAATGCGAGCCTCTGTTTGATTGGTTTTATAACTAGTAAAGACCTTGGCTTTGTGCTAATTTTATATCATTTTTACCCAAATTAGACTTTATTGTCCTTAAGTAGTATTTTGAGTCTGTAAATTATTTTTAAGTTAATTTAGTTGATTTAGAGTGAATAAAGTATTTACTTTTATTTTCTATTTTCGGGTAAATAAAAAGGAATAATTCTGGAGTTTCTCGCCCACGAGAAGGCTGCTCGCCTCGCGACCCGAAGCCGATTGTTCTAAGAAAATGCAAAGTCTCTGGTTCGCCCGCGAATAAATGGCTCACCTCGCGAGTCATCCAACCATGAAAAGTCGAGACGATCACGGCTTGCCCGTGTGGAAGATCACGGGCGTTGCGGTTTAGGAATTTGAAGCGTTCGCCTCGCTGAAGCTATGCTCGCCTCGCGAGAAGACAAAGAGTTGCAGACCTTTCATGTTATTCGCCTCGCGAGCAGTGCTTCGCCTCGCGAGGACTTGGATTCCAAACGTGTATATCGGTAGTCTTGGGCGTAACTGAATAGGGAGTCGACTAGCCGATTTTGGCTAGTTTCGAGTTTGTAGTTTTTTTGTTTTCATCTTAGTTTATTGTTTTACTTTTGTAATGGAGAGCTAGTCTCCTAGATTAATCTACTGTAATTGGTTTCTGTTAACACTTGAGGTTCCGTATTCCAAGTTTAGTTGCTTTTCTCTTTTCAATGCCATCTTTGTATGTTTCCTTTTGTTATTTCGGGAATGTATAGTGTGGTATTGTTTCATTTTGGTGATGTAATGTTCCTATATATAATCGCGTTTGTTATTTCGCGTGTGTTCATTCATGTTCGTTTGTTCATGAGAGCTTAACCCCGTTTGTTATTTCGGGAATAGGAACATACATCCGTAGTAGCGGTTTTCGTTTGTTAATTGTTGCTACAACCGGGAGGGGATTAGTATCTCGCTTAGGATTTGCATGAATCAATGATAGTGGGAAACCAAGAACAGAGGTTAATCGTCTTTTGTTTATTTGTTACTCTCTTTAACTACTTTGTTTTCATTATTTTGTTTTCTTAATTTAGTTTCAAATCTCAAAACCCCAGTTCTAACTTTTTCTAACTTTTTCCGTTAATAATAACAACACTAAAGAGTCCTTGAGAGACGATCCGAGTTGTCGTACTATCTTGCATTTTTTATAATCGCTCGTTCTTTTTGGCGCGTGGCGGCAATGCGAGCCTCTGTTTGACTGGTTTTATAACTAGTAAAGACCTTGGCTTTGTGCTAATTTTATATCATTTTTACCCAAATTAGACTTTATTGTCCTTAAGTAGTATTTTGAGTCTGTAAATTATTTTTAAGTTAATTTAGTTGATTTAGAGTGAATAAAGTATTTACTTTTATTTTCTATTTTCGGGTAAATAAAAAGGAATAATTCTGGAGTTTCTCGCCCCCATGAGAAGGCTGCTCGCCTCGCGACCCCGAAGCTGGACTGTTCTAAGAAAATGCAAAGTCTCCGGTTCGCCCCGCGAATAAATGGCTCACCTCGCGAGTCATCCAACCATGAAAAGTCGAGACGATCACGGCTTGCCCGTGTGGAAGATCACGGGCGTTGCGGTTTAGGAATTTGAAGCGTTCGCCTCGCAAGCTATGCTCGCCTCGCGAGAAGACAAAGAGTTGCAGACCTTTCATGTTATTCGCCTCGCGAGCAAGTGCTTCGCCTCGCGAGGACTTGGATTCCAGAAACGTGTATATCGGTAGTCTTAGGCGGAATCGAATAGGGAGTCGAGTAGCTGAGTTTTGGCTAGTTTCGAGTTTGTAGTTTTTTTGTTTTCATCTTAGTTTATTGTTTTACTTTTGTAATGGAGAGCTAGTCTCCTAGATTAATCATCTGTAATTGGTTTATGTTAACACTTGAGGTTCCGTATTCCAAGTTTAGTTGCTTTTCTCTTTTCAATGCCATGTTTGTATGTTTCGTTTGTTATTTCAGGGAATGTATAGTGTGGTATTGTTTCATTTGGTGATGTAATGTTCCTATATATAATCGCGTTTGTTATTTCGCGTGTGTTCATTCATGTTCGTTTGTTCATGAGAGCTTAACCCCGTTTGTTATTTCGGGAATAGGAACATACATCTGTAGTAGCGGTTTTCGTTTGTTAATTGTTGCTACAACCGGGAGGGGATTAGTATCTGCTTAGGATTTTCATGAATCAATGATAGTGGGAAACCAAGAACAGTAGGTTAATCGTCTTTTGTTTATTTGTTACTCTCTTTAACTACTTTGTTTTCATTATTTTGTTTTCTTAATTTAGTTTCAAATCTCAAAACCCCCAGTTCTAACTTTTTCTAACTTTTTCTGTTAATAATAACAACACTAAAGAGTCCTTGAGAGACGATCCGAGTTGTCGTACTATACTGCATTTTTTATAATCGCTCGTTCTTTTTGGCGCGTGGCGACAGCGCGAGCCTCTGTTTGACTGGTTTTATAACTAGTAAAGACCTTGGCTTTGTGCTAATTTTATATCATTTTTACCCAAATTAGACTTTATTGTCCTTAAGTAGTATTTTGAGTCTGTAAATTATTTTTAAGTTAATTTAGTTGATTTAGAGTGAATAAAGTATTTACTTTTATTTTCTATTTTCAGGTAAATAAAAAGGAATAATTCTGGAGTTTCTCGCCACGCGAGAAGGCTTCTCGCCTCGCGTGCCCGAAGCTGACTGTTCTAAGAAAATGCAAAGTCTCTGGTTCGCCCCGCGAATAAATGGCACACCTCGCAAGTCATCCAACCATGAAAAGTCAGAGACGATCACGGCTTGCCCGTGTGGAAGATCACGGGCGTTGCAGTTTAGGAATTTGAAGCGTTCGCCTCGCGAAGCTATGCTCGCCTCGCGAGAAGACAAAGAGTTGCAGACCTTTCATGTTATTCGCCTCGCGAGCAGTGCTTCGCCTCGCGAGGACTTGGATTCCAGAAACGTGTATATCAGTAGTCTTAGGCAGAACTGAATAGGGAGTCAGAATTAGCCAGTTTTGGCTAGTTTCTGAGTTTGTAGTTTTTTTGTTTTCATCTTAGTTTATTGTTTTACTTTTGTAATGGAGAGCTAGTCTCCTAGATTAATCTACTGTAATTGGTTTCTGTTAACACTTGAGGTTCTGTATTCCAAGTTTAGTTGCTTTTCTCTTTTCAATGCCTTGCTGTATGTTTCTGTTTGTTATTTCAGGAATGTATAGTGTGGTATTGTTTCATTTCGGTGATGTAATGTTCCTATATATAATCGCGTTTGTTATTTCGCGTGTGTTCATTCATGTTCGTTTGTTCATGAGAGCTTAACCCCGTTTGTTATTTCGGGAATAGGAACATACATCTGTAGTAGCGGTTTTCGTTTGTTAATTGTTGCTACAACCGGGAGGGGATTAGTATCTGCTTAGGATTTGCATGAATCAATGATAGTGGGAAACCAAGAACAGTAGGTTAATCGTCTTTTGTTTATTTGTTACTCTCTTTAACTACTTTGTTTTCATTATTTTGTTTTCTTAATTTAGTTTCAAATCTCAAAACCCCCAGTTCTAACTTTTTCTAACTTTTTCTGTTAATAATAACAACACTAAAGAGTCCTTGAGAGACGATCCGAGTTGTCGTACTATACTGCATTTTTTATAATCGCTCGTTCTTTTTGGCGCGTGGCGACAGCGCGAGCCTCTGTTTGACTGGTTTTATAACTAGTAAAGACCTTGGCTTTGTGC
The DNA here is from genome assembly GCA_030762895.1 of Sophora flavescens. Taxonomy (NCBI): domain Eukaryota; kingdom Viridiplantae; phylum Streptophyta; class Magnoliopsida; order Fabales; family Fabaceae; genus Sophora; species Sophora flavescens. The sequence continues at coordinate 564,245 of CM061064.1, read as the reverse complement.
TAATTTTATATCATTTTTACCCAAATTAGACTTTATTGTCCTTAAGTAGTATTTTGAGTCTGTAAATTATTTTTAAGTTAATTTAGTTGATTTAGAGTGAATAAAGTATTTACTTTTATTTTCTATTTTCAGGTAAATAAAAAGGAATAATTCTGGAGTTTCTCGCCCCGCGAGAAGGCTGCTCGCCTCGCGACCCCGAAGCTGACTGTTCTAAGAAAATGCAAAGTCTCTGGTTCGCCCCGCGAATAAATGGCTCACCTCGCGAGTCATCCAACCATGAAAAGTCAGAGACGATCACGGCTTGCCCGTGTGGAAGATCACGGGCGTTGCAGTTTAGGAATTTGAAGCGTTCGCCTCGCGAAGCTATGCTCGCCTCGCGAGAAGACAAAGAGTTGCAGACCTTTCATGTTATTCGCCTCGCGAGCAGTGCTTCGCCTCGCGAGGACTTGGATTCCAGAAACGTGTATATCAGTAGTCTTAGGCAGAACTGAATAGGGAGTCAGAATTAGCCAGTTTTGGCTAGTTTCTGAGTTTGTAGTTTTTTTGTTTTCATCTTAGTTTATTGTTTTACTTTTGTAATGGAGAGCTAGTCTCCTAGATTAATCTACTGTAATTGGTTTCTGTTAACACTTGAGGTTCTGTATTCCAAGTTTAGTTGCTTTTCTCTTTTCAATGCCATGCTGTATGTTTCTGTTTGTTATTTCAGGAATGTATAGTGTGGTATTGTTTCATTTCGGTGATGTAATGTTCCTATATGTAATCGCGTTTGTTATTTCGCGTGTGTTCATTCATGTTCGTTTGTTCATGAGAGCTTAACCCCGTTTGTTATTTCGGGAATAGGAACATACATCTGTAGTAGCGGTTTTCGTTTGTTAATTGTTGCTACAACCGGGAGGGGATTAGTATCTGCTTAGGATTTGCATGAATCAATGATAGTGGGAAACCAAGAACAGTAGGTTAATCGTCTTTTGTTTATTTGTTACTCTCTTTAACTACTTTGTTTTCATTATTTTGTTTTCTTAATTTAGTTTCAAATCTCAAAACCCCCAGTTCTAACTTTTTCTGTTAATAATAACAACACTAAAGAGTCCTTGAGAGACGATCCGAGTTGTCGAACTATACCGCATTATTTTATAATCGCTCGTTCTTTTTGGCGCGTGGCGACAGCGCGTTCAAAAATTGGCGCCGTTGCCGGGGAAGTGAGTATTCCCGCCTGTCACGCGGGTGACCCGGGTTCGATCCCCGGCAATAAAAGTAAAATATTATTGACAACGAACATTATTTTAATTCATATTAAAATATTATTTTTTAATATAATCAGTTTTTTTAATCAAAAAACATTATTTTAATATGGGTTAAATTTGTGAATACAAAGAGTACATATACTATGCTACAATATATTGTATTAATATATTTGACTACAGTAGAGATACAACTAGAAAGTTTGAAATTTTGACCAAACCCATATGGCAATTTGATTGGTCCAAAATTTGCCACATATGGGTGGTGTAGTGGGTGGTGCAAAATATGGGTGGTGCATCTTAGCCCAACTCCACTTTTGATCTCCACATTTCAGAAAAATACATTAATCCCTCCGTGTAGTAACCAGCATGTACAAGCCCCGCAATAATGGCAGTCCATGATACTACATTTCTGGTTGTCATTTTTTCAAAGACTCTGCGACCTTGCTCTACTTTGCCTACTTTCATATACATGTCTACTAGGGCACTGCTGACAAATACTGAGTTTATTAAACTAGATTTTACTGAGAATCCATGCAATAATTCTCCAAAATACACATTCATGCCAAGTGCACAAGCCTTGACTGCAACACTAATCATGAATTGATCCTTTTGGAGTCCTGGCTGGACCCACATATTTGAAAACAAGATCAATGCTTCGTATGAATCTGAGGCATTGACGTATCCAACAATTAATGTGGTCCATGAAATCTCATCTCTGTGAGCCATTTATCAAACATATCCCTCGCTTCACACAGTTGACCTGATTTCACTAGTTGCTTCAGTTCAGAGTTAAGTTCAATCATAATATGAACAGAATAGGCAGTTGGAGCTAGCTGTTCTATTTTTGCTTGCCAGATTAGTTCTCTGCAAGCAGTTGTAGTTCCTGTAAATATACTAACTTAAATAAGGTTGAAGCATGGTTCTTTGGTTTGTGCCAGAAACATGTGTGCCTTGAAACAACCATGCAAAGCTTTCATGAATACTTTTAAAGTATTAGTATCTCAAGATGGGTTCCTAATTTTTATTATGACATATAAATATGAAGAAATTACCAGGAGAATAAAGAAAAAATTACCATATAAAACCACATTGTAATTCTTTTAAATTAAGGGGTGGAAACCTGGCTAGAAAGAACAAATCTATTAGTACTAGACCTAAATAAAGTTTCAATAAACTGAAAATCAATAATACACAACATAAAATGACACCAACTTGATCAAAACCTTCTAATAAAAATAGGCAGGTAGGAGGGGGAAATTTTAACATTTTACACTTTGCTCTTATCATGTAATGCATTAGACAGTGATACAACTTAGAAGTTGATTTCTTTGTGAAGTTCTATATCGATAACCAAAAAATAATAATTGAAAAAAAAAGTATAAAAAATATCAGTGGAGACACCATCGGAAAGCTCTATAACATCAAATAACATCCTATTATCAAGATTCGTTGTTTAGGGTTAAATTAAAAACAACCTGGATACACCGAATTGAGAGGTGAGTCTAGGTTCCTTGAGGATAGGGGAGTGTTTGGATGGAGAGAAAATGAGAGGTCGAGGGGGAGGGCAAGTGAAGAAGCATGGCCATGATGCTCCCAAACACGTCATTGGAATATATGTATCCTCGGCCAAGCGACCCCCAAACCAGGAAACTCTGTCTCAGTCCAATCCAAGTGACAAACTTAATCATTGAGGTAGATTTTTTGCTCCTGCTAATGAGTAATGAAATTGAACCCGATTCAAATTATTTTGGAGCGAATATTTTATCTTCCATTTTCATTTTCACCTCATACATGTTCACATAGCATCAATATTTAATATTTATCAGAACTAGATTATGGATCTGCACTTCCGCACGGACAAATAATGTATGGGGATGGATGGGGAGTATAAAAATTAGGTTTAATTACTCTTGTTCCAAAACTTTTGGAAATTTTTAAATAGGTCCCTATACTAAAAAAATTTGTAATTGGGTCCCCGAACTTTTATAAAGATTTTAATTGGATCTCTGAACTAAAAAAAATTCTAATTAGATCACTCAACTTAAATAAAATTTTCATTTGAGTCCCTAGGGTAGGGATCCATGAAAAGGATGTTAAGTTTGCTGATGTGAAATGTGACCTGGAATCCTCCAAAATTTGTATATAGGGTTGTAAGAGATGACTGATATGGTTATTCAGCTTGGATGACTGATATGGTTATCCAGCTTAGATGAAATCAGTAATATTCTGTCCAATTCAATAAATCACTAATGAATTTTCTAGGATATTGTTGTTATTATGAGACTCGATTGAAAATAAAAAAGTTCTCAGACTTACTTGAAAATTTTATTTAAGTTCAGGGACCCAATTAGAAAATTCTTTAATTCTGGGACGCAATTAAAATCTTTATAAATTTTTTTCAAATTTTGGGGGAATTCCAAGTCACGTTTCACACCAGAAAACTTAACAACCTCTTCACGGAACGCTACCCCAATGACTCAACTGAAAATTTTATATAAGTTCAGGGACCCAATTAAAATATTTGTAAAAGTTTCGGACCCAATTACAAATTTTTTTACTATAGGGACCAATTTGAAAATTCTCAAAATGTTCAGGGACCTATAGAGTAATTAAACCTAAAAATTATCATGTTAAAAACAGTAATCTTATTTAAAACGAAAAAAAAAATAAAAAAATAAAAATAATAATAATAATAATAATAATAATAATAATAATAATAATAATAATAATAATAATAATAATAATAATAATAATAATAATTGATGAATATGTTATAAAAAAATTGATGAAAATTTTCACATATTTATTAATAAAATAAAGACAATATAATAATAAAAATATACGAAAAATGAATAATTACTAATAATTCACACCTAAGTGATTTTAATAGGCTAAGAGCATCCACATCCCAGCACTCCACTTTGAAGTTCTTAAATGGATCCCATCATTGTACATCATTTATTTTTATTTTTTATAACTTAAGCACATCATCTCTCCAACCCAACAATTTCTAAAAAGTTCTTAGATGGACCCCACCAGTAACTATGTTAAAAAAGAAATTGATATTTTAAAAAAGAAAAAAAAAGGACCAAGCATTCTGTTGAATTTGTACAGGACACATAGTCCCCCAAGTTTATAAACATAGGACATATTAATGTCTCCTCCCACTTCCAATGTTCATTTACTTGCCTATAAGTCTCGTTAACCATCTTGCCTGACACGTTAGTGATCATGCATAGTCTATGACAAATTTTCATAGTGAACAACAAATAACAAGTGAAACAATATGCACAATTTCCAAGTATATGGGTTTTAAAATTTTGCACATTTTTTTCACTTTCGATCATTTTTCATGGTAGAAATTTGTCATAGCACGGGATCACTAACGAGTCAGACAGGATAGTTGACGAGACACTTAGGCAAGTAAACAGACGTTGAAAGTGAAGCGATTAATGTGTACCGTATTTGTAACTATGAGGATTAAGTGGGTAATTTTACAAAACTGCCACCTTGTTTTCATTCTGTTTCCTGTACAAATTTTTGAAAACAGGAAATAAAATGAAAATAAGGTAGTGACAGTTTTATAATTATTTCTGAAAAATGTAAACCGCAAACTGAAAACAAAGTAAACATACACTTAATTTTTCGAGGATCAAAATTGAGTCCCGAAATTTTCCAGGTACTGGGTCTTTAGTCTCTCTCTGTGTTTTTTTTTATTCGTACAAACTGCGCATAGCCCACTTCCACTTTGACAATGCAGGATGGCATTAAAGTTGCTACCCATGCGGGTATGTCTAGTTTGTTCAAATGCGGGTATGAAGACGAGTACTACAGTACCCCACGCAGAAGGTACACATAGTCCCCCAAGTTTACAAACATAGGACATATTAGTGCCTCCTCCCATCTCCAACGTTCATTTACTTGCCTATAAGTCTTGTTAACCATCTTGCCTGACACGTTAGTGATCCTACGTAGTCTATGACAAATTTTCACAGTAAAAAACAAATAACAAGTGAAACAATATGCACAATTTCCAAGTATCTGGGTTTTAAAATTGTACACATTTTTTTTTTACTTTCGATCATTTTTTATGGCAGAAATTTGTCATAGCACAGGATCACTAACGAGTCAGACAGGATAGTTAACGAGACACCTAGACAAGTAAACAGACGTTGAAAGTGGAGCGATTAATGTGTACCGTATTTATAAATTTGAGGATTAAGTGGGTAATTTTACAAAACTGCCACCTTATTTACATTCTATTTCCTATATAAATTTTTAAAAATAAGAAATAAAATAAAAATATGTCAATGACAGTTTTATAATTATTTTCAAAAAATGAAAACCGCAGACTAAAAAGAAAGTAAACATACACATAATTTTTTGAGGATAAAAAATTGATCCCGAAATTTTCCAAGTACAAGGCCTTTAGTCTCTCTCTATTTTTTTTTTATTCGTACAAACTGCGCATAGCCTGATGAGTGTGATTCCACCTCATCTTTGTCCATCATTTTGCATGCATTTTCATGTAGTTTAGGCATATTTTTATTAGATTTTAGGTTAATTTTCCTTTGGAACGGGTAAGGCGGTTTTCGTGTGTTGTTTTGCAGATATCAAGGGTAAATTGCTCAAGATCAACCATGATGAAGTTTGGATGAAGATGGAGCTTTAAAACTGAAGAAAATGAGCCAAACAGAGCCCATCACGGCCTAGCCGTGATGCCCATCACGGCCATGATCGAGCAAAACTGAAAAAGAACAAAGGTCAAGTCGAGTGCATCACGGCCTAGCCGTGATAGCCATCACGGCCGTGACCCAAAACCACCACAAGTCGAAGTCGTCGGGGCCAGGCCATGATGGCCATCACGGCCGTGATGGGCCGTCACCGGCCAGGCCGTGATGAGCATCACGGCCATGACGGACCAACCAGTGAAGAATTTTCAAGGCAGAATCCATCACGGCCAGGCCGTGATAGCCATCACGGCCGTGACGCGTATTACTTGGCTCAGAAGTAACAGAATTGGATCTAATTTGAGTTGGATTAGGACTCTAACTGCCCAATTCTATAAAGAAGGGACCAGGCAGAGGCAGAAAAGATCAGACCTTTGGGGCTACTACTCTAGGCATAGATTATAGATCTCTTCTCTTCTTCTCCTCTCTTCTCTTTTCTGATTTTCACTATGTTGTCAACCCAGCTTGTCATCTCCATGGCAAGGCGTGAGTAGTAGCATAGTTTCTAGGGATTAGGGCTCTGCCCAAGTTTGTTTATGATGTAAATTTGATGTAAACTCTTTGTTAATTACGATTTACTTTAGATCTGATTTCTAGTGTGTTAATCAATCGTAAAATCGGCGACCGCTTATTTGCGTGACGTAGTCGTTCTAAGGAGGAACCTAGCGGTGAACTTAGGATTTCTAGTGTGTTCCACACGTAAAGTTCGGCGGCCGCTTATCAGCGAGACGTAGATATTCTAAGGAGGAACCTAGCGGTGAACTTAGGTTATTTGCATGACTTAGACATTCTAGGGAGGAACCTAGCGGTGAACCTAGGTGTCGGATCTATAGAGTCAGACTTGGGACTGAAATCACGAGAGTTAGAAGCCGTCCCTCGAGGATCAACGAGTTGTCACGAAACGCAAAGGGTTCAATATGGGATCGACTACCACGAGAGTAGGGGTCGGGTCAATTGGGCACGGCTTTTGTAACCCGAGAGGGAGCTTAAGCTATCAGAGGATAAACTCGCCTTCAAGGCAATTTCGCTAATTAACAAGGGTAATCAACTTCATAACGTAAACGATCTTGTGGTAACCTAAATCCCTAGGAACCCATTTAGATCTGAAAAATCAAAAAGATTTGTTTTCTGTTTTGTTTGATTCTGTTTTATCTCTTAAATTCAAATTCAAAAACCATTTCAAAAATATAAAAATCTTTTTAAACAGTCCAGATCTAATCGATTTGATAATTAGTTGCGATTCGAGAACACAGTCTCTATGGGATCGATATCTTTTATTACTTGGCGACGATCCGGTACACTTGCCGGAATCGCACGTGCATTCGCACGACATCAAGTTTTTGGCGCCGTTGCCGGGGACTGTGCCTTTTCGAACCTCAATTCAAAATTTTGAATTGATTTTTCTGGACCTTTTCTTTTTGTTTAATTTTTATTTCTGAAAAAAAAAATATTCAAAAAAAAAAAAAATTTCTTTTCCTTCTATTGTATCCATCTCTCTGTGTGTTATATGCAAAGATCTCTAAGTCTTGGGAGCCTTAGTGAGATTGATCCGGAGATCGAGAGGACCTTCCACCGACGTAGAAGACTACAAAGAGAGGGAGAAAGGTTGAGTCCCGTTCCACTCATGGCGAATCAACCGGATACAAAACCTTTGAAGGATTACGCAGCCCCAAATGCGAGAGGCTTGCGAACTGGGATTGCAAGGCCAGAGATTGAGGCGGAAAACTACACCATACCGCCTATGCTAATCAACATGATTAGGCAACATCAATTCGGAGGATTGCCTTCGGAGGACCCGACCGATCACATAGAGACATTTTTAGAGTTCACCGATGCAATCCGGATTCATGGAGCCTCGATCGATGTTGTGCGTTTGAGACCCTTCCCCTCATCTCTCACTGGAAAGGCGAAGGCCTGGCTTAAGCAAATCCCCACTAACACTTTGACCACTTGGGACCAACTGGAGCAGGCGTTCTTGGAGAAATTCTTCCCTCCATCCAAGACGGCCTACATAAGAACCCAGATCACCGGCTTCTTCCAGAAAGACGGAGAATCATTATCGGAAGCTTGGGATCGATACAAGGGACTGCTGGAGTCGTGCCCACATCACGGACTCGAGAGGTGGTTAATAGTGCACACCTTCTATAACGGATTGGACTACTCTTGAAGGTGTCACTAGATTCTGCAGCCTGGTGGAGCGTTTATGAATAGGCCTCTCACCGAGGCATTCAACATCATCGAGAATGTCGCCACCAACTACCACCAATGGGGATCCGAAAGAGGTAATAACCCGAACAAGATTTTGGGGGTAAGTTTGAGGTGAATAGCACAGATCTTATTATGTCAAAGATAGACTCACTTAATAAACGTTTTGATCGGCTTGAAAGAGCTAATGTGAGTGCATTAGGTGCTACTAACCTTGTTTGTGAGATTTGTGGAATGCAGGGACATGACATGATGGGATGCCCACATGGATCCAGCGCTTCGGGTGAGCAAGTGAACTCTTGTAACAACTACTATGATACGAACCCGAAGCTGCCCAACTATGCTCCCCAAAATCCCTACAACCAAAGAAGGAACAACCCTTACCTCTCTTACGGCAACTACAGCAACACGCTCAACCATGAGTTCCAAGAGGGTCAAGGTAATAAGAAAGCAGCACCGGGGTACCCTCAGGTACAAAGATCTAAACTCGAGACTCTATTTGAAAGTTTTGTCGAAACTCGGACAAAACAGAATGAGGAGTTTAGACAACAAGGAAGGGCAGTGAGTGAGGCAATAAAGGATCTAGCATCTAAGGTAGACAACTTAGCAACTCATAACAAGATGCTAGAAACCCAGATTGCCCAACAAGCCAGCACGTACTCGAGACCTAAGGGTACATTCCCGGGGCAACCCGAAGCAAATCCCAATGAGCATTGCAATGTCATACACTTGAGGGATGATAAGCTTGGGGTGGGGGTAGCTGAAATGGAGGTGGAACCGGAGGAAGACATGAGCGAAAAAGAAGAGCCAGAACCGAAATATGTCCCTCCACCACCGTACCAACCCCCGATACCTTTCCCACAGAGGTTGGTCAGGAAAAAGCAAGTAGATGTAGAGACTAAAATGCCTACTAAACTGAAAGACCCAGTGTAGTTTCTCCATCGCTTGCTCGATTGAACAAGTGCAAATTGACCAAGCCTTATGTGACCTAGGGGCTAGTGCAAGCTTGATGCCCCTCACTATCATGGAAAGGTTGGAAAGCAAAGAGTTGAGACCGTTCAAATTCTCCTTACAATTTGCGGACGGCTCAACTAGGACTCCTCTAGGCATACTAGAGAATGTCCCTGTGAAGGTAGGGAAATTCTTCATCCCTACCGACTTCCTGGTATTAGACATGAAAGGGAATTCTGAATTCCCCATTATTTTAGGAAGGCCATTCTTGGCAACTGCTGGAGCAGAAATAGACGTAAGGAATGGGAAGCTCTCTCTAATCTGTAGAGGAAGGTAGGATCGATTTTCAATTGACTAACTCTGATAACAACCTTCCTTTTGAGAGCCATGTGTGCAGAATTGATACAACGTCTCCAGTGGTAAAAGAAGAACTGAACATGGAAGCAACTCCGAAGGTATGCATGGCTAATGATGCACCCAGCAGGTGATGGAAGTGGAGTTGCTGTCCATATTGAAACAAAACTTCCGCCGGAAGGAAGGAAGGCTAGGAAGCTCCGAGAAAAATGAGCGAAGCGGAAGCATTATTGGCCGTATGAGCAGAAACGGCTATTTGAAGGAGCTCCTTGGAAGAAAAGTGTGCCTGCACATCTACGCCCAGCCGACCCCGGTTGATTTAAGGAAGTATGGTCAAGCTTAAGACCATAAATAAGCGCTTCTTGGGAGGCAACCCAAGTTTTCTTTCCCTTTTTCCTTTTGTTTTTGATTTAACCTCTTGAATAATTTGAGAAGATCAAGAGGCAAAAATATCATTAATAGGTTTGTCTAGTGTTTTCAGGTTGAGAAAGAGAAGAAGAGCATAAAAAAATAAAGTCAGAGGCCATCACGCCCTGGCCGTGACAGTGGTCACGGCCGTGATGAACTAAACAAGAGCACAGAAAGGATCACGGCCTAGCCGTGACAACCATCACGGGCGTGATGAGTAGGATGCCAAAGCCAGAGAGCATCACGGCCTAGCCGTGATGTAGATCACGGCCGTGACAGGGCAACTCCTGAGGACCAGAAACGATCACGGCCTAGCCGTGATGAGCCTCACGGCCGTGATAAAATTTCTACCCAAATTTTGACTGGAATGTGAAGCCAACACCCGCTACCGGCTCGGTAAGTTGTTCCATTTTTCTCCTCTCTCCGACTTGATTATTTACATTGGAGACAATGTAAGTAATCAAGCTTGGGGTAGGGGTATTTGTTTATTTTTGCATTTGCATTGTTGCATTCATATTGCATTCACATAGGCATAGATTGGTATGATCACATTCTTTAGATTGCCCCTCAATTAGAACATGCATCCGATTGTGAGAACTTGGAGCCAAATGAATTGAGATAGTGAATTTTGAACCCAATTTTTCATTATTCTTGTGATATGGCTAAAAATGAAATTTCTTGAGATAGTCATTTGATAGTTGATAATTAGCATGTGGTTCCTTAGCCTTGTGTACCTCACTGATTTTTGAACTACTAAATGTAAGATTTTGAGCCAAAAAGGGGTATTCACTAAATCTACCCCATTTCTTGTGATAGAGTGATTTAATTCCTCATGGACTGTATTTTCTAGAACTTGACTTGAAACCATTTCAAAACTTAAAAATTTCTGAAAACATTTTTGGAAATGATTAGGGCACTAGGTATTTTTCTGGCCTCCCGAGCTTTGAATGATAAATGCTACCCCTTAGTTGCCCAATTTTGAGCCTAAAGAAAAAAAAATACTTTTCTTGGTACCATGAATTAATTTGATAAATAATGCTTGGTATGGCACCTTTTAAAGTATTACAAAAAGGGCAAAATGGTAGTGGGAAGAAGAATGGGATGAAAATATTTCTCGTGAGCTAAATCTCCCCTTCTCCAAACAAATAAAAATGAAATAAACAGAAAAAAATGGAGAAGGGGATGACAAAGAAAGTGAGAAATGAAAAGAAAAAGAAAAAAAAAGAAAAAAAAAGAAGAAAGGTGGAAAAAGTAAATCAAAGCCCTCAAAAGGTATTTTAGAAGGTGTCATACTTTGTAATGTTTGATAATCTATCTAGCCTTCTTGAAAATTCCCTTTCTTTGATTTTCCCACCTAACAACAAATCCCATGGCCACATTACAACCAAAGGAAAAGACCTCTTGATTCTTAAGTGTTTTCTTAAATAAAGTAGAGATTTGGTTAATAGTCAAGCCTATGGTAAAATACTTTACTTGAGGAAATGGAGTGAATTGTCATAAACCCTAAAACACTTGAGTGAGGTGAGATGAGTGCCCAAATCAGTGAGGATATGAACTTGAAGAACCTAAGCTTCTAATTGGACTTGAAATTGATTATCTCTTGAATGCTTATTAAAAATGCCTATTACTTGGATTAGCTTCTAGGGTTCACTATCCATGCTTTGAATGATTTATATCTTATGGCCTGAGTAATTGCTTGAGGACAAGCAAAGTTTTAAGCTTGGGGTGATTTGATGAGTGTGATTCCACCTCATCTTTGTCCATCATTTTGCATGCATTTTCATGTAGTTTAGGCATATTTTTATTAGATTTTAGGTTAATTTTCCTTTGGAACGGGTAAGGCGGTTTTCGTGTGTTGTTTTGCAGATATCAAGGGTAAATTGCTCAAGATCAACCATGATGAAGTTTGGATGAAGATGGAGCTTTAAAACTGAAGAAAATGAGCCAAACAGAGCCCATCACGGCCATGATCGAGCAAAACTGAAAAAGAACAAAGGCTGAAGTCAGAGTCTGTCACGGCCTAGCCGTGATAGCCATCACGGCCGTGACCCAAAACCACCACAAGTCAGAAGCTGTCAGGGCCAGGCCATGATGGCCATCACGGCCGTGATGGCCGTCACGGCCAGGCCGTGATGAGCATCACGGCCATGACAGACCAACCAGTGAAGAATTTTCAAGGCAGAATCCGTCACGGCCAGGCCGTGATAGCCATCACGGCCGTGACGCGTATTACTTGGCTCAGAAGTAACAGAATTGGATCTAATTTGAGTTGGATTAGGACTCTAACTGCCCAATTCTATAAATAAGGGACCAGGCAGAGGCAGAAAAGATCAGACCTTTGGGGCTACTACTCTAGGCATAGATTATAGATCTCTTCTCTTCTTCTCCTCTCTTCTCTTTTCTGATTTTCACTATGTTGTCAACCCAGCTTGTCATCTCCATGGCAAGGCGTGAGTAGTAGCATAGTTTCTAGGGATTAGGGCTCTGCCCAAGTTTGTTTATGATGTAAATTTGATGTAAACTCTTTGTTAATTACGATTTACTTTAGATCTGATTTCTAGTGTGTTAATCAATCGTAAAATCGGCGACCGCTTATTTGCGTGACGTAGTCGTTCTAAGGAGGAACCTAGCGGTGAACTTAGGATTTCTAGTGTGTTCCACACGTAAAGTTCGGCGGCCGCTTATCAGCGAGACGTAGATATTCTAAGGAGGAACCTAGCGGTGAACTTAGGTTATTTGCATGACTTAGACATTCTAGGGAGGAACCTAGCGGTGAACCTAGGTGTCGGATCTATAGAGTCAGACTTGGGACTGAAATCACGAGAGTTAGAAGCCGTCCCTCGAGGATCAACGAGTTGTCACGAAACGCAAAGGGTTCAATATGGGATCGACTACCACGAGAGTAGGGGTCGGGTCAATTGGGCACGGCTTTTGTAACCCGAGAGGGAGCTTAAGCTATCAGAGGATAAACTCGCCTTCAAGGCAATTTCGCTAATTAACAAGGGTAATCAACTTCATAACGTAAACGATCTTGTGGTAACCTAAATCCCTAGGAACCCATTTAGATCTGAAAAATCAAAAAGATTTGTTTTCTGTTTTGTTTGATTCTGTTTTATCTCTTAAATTCAAATTCAAAAACCATTTCAAAAATATAAAAATCTTTTTAAACAGTCCAGATCTAATCGATTTGATAATTAGTTGCGATTCGAGAACACAGTCTCTGTGGGATCGATATCTTTTATTACTTGGCGACGATCCGGTACACTTGCCGGAATCGCACGTGCATTCGCACGCTATCATAGCCCACTTCCACTTTGACAATGTAGGATGGCCGTTGTTAATGCTCTTCTTTCCTCTCCTCAAAGGAGCTAAAAAAGAAGAAGCTAAACTCACAACCCAAGCCAACGTGCAACAGAACGATGGCGCATCCTGGAGCTGTTGCCGATTCCCACAGCAACACAGCAGCAGTGCATGCCACCAACGACGACGCTTCCGCCAATAAATTGTTCGTACTTTCTCATCCTCTTTTCTTCCTTAACCCTATTTAACCAATTTCCTTAACACAGCTTTACAAATCATGCAGTTTGAATTGTATTTCTCAATTTGTGTCCTCTTCAGATAATGTTAATATAAAATTTTTCTCTTTGTTTCTCAATTTGTGTATCCTGCTTTTATATGAATTGTATATGTTATTCTTAAACATGAATAATTCCATAATCTGGGTGAAGGTCATGTGTGAAGAAGGGATACATGAAAGATGATTACATTCATTTATTTGTGAGAAGACCTGTCAGGAGATCTCCAATTATTAACAGTGGTAAGATTTAGCTTCTCTAAGGAATTTACTTGTTTCGAATTTGATAACTTAAAGGGTGGATGAAAAAGGGAAGGGGACATCAATTTTCTTCATCTTTAAATTGAGGGAGTGATAAAATATTTATCTTACAAACATAATTTACGATAGGATATTATGGGGTTTTTTTGGTTTGTGTAGCCGACCCCACAGGTGGAAAAAGACTTAGGTTTGTTTTAGTTGTTGTTGTGCACTTGTGCCGGTAAAATATTTGTAAAAATGAATATGGAATAATTTGGGGGTAACATCTTAAGAGAATATTTACTCAAATTGAACAATTTTACTTTCCAAACTCATCCATCCAAACATACCCCGAGTATCCTTCAACTTCTTAATAGTCTCTGTTAATGAGCAATTTTATTGTCTGTGGGTATGAAGGTTACTTTGCTTGTTGGGCCGCTTTGCGGAAGATTCTCTACCACTTTCTTGATGTGGAGAAAAAGACAGATGACGGTGGCCCGACAAAGAAGCATATATTATCACTTGGAGCGGGATTTGACACTACATATTTTCAGTTGCAGGTGCTTGGTTTTCCTTGTGATTTTCATAAGTACTGTGCTGGTCATACATAATAACTGATCTGTTTTCAGTCTTTCCATAAAGCTATAGCTTTGATATCGTTTTAGATTCATACGAGTGAATGAAGGTTTGCAGTGAATCAAAGCTTTTGTGTTATAATCTTGGTGATATTTTTTTATTTACGTTTTAACGGGACATAGGGACACTATTTAATTTAGTTCTAGTAGTTGGCTGTATGCTATATGGTGCTGCTTTTACAATTATAAATCTTTAAGAGAGCTGTACACCGGCTACATGAGGGTTAGTCATATAAGTTTACCAGAATAAAAAAATGATAATGGATGAGAATGTGGTGAACAAAATAATATTAAGTTCATGATCACCGCTAATAAATCTCAATAATAGGCAATTGGGACTTGTCAACTTTTTGATTTGAATATGAATCAGTGAGTGTTGGAACATTCTTATACAGATATGTAGATAAGAATCTAAGACTCCACCCAGGCCTTTGGAATTCTTCTTGACTGACACTTTTGCTTTCACTCATTCTCTTGCTAATCTGTGTTTCCTATCTTTGTTCTGGTGACTTCAAAGATGATATGGTTTGTTAGGACCCTGATTATTCAGAATGAGCTTAGCCTAGCAGAGTGAAAGGTATATGACTATGTGTGAGAAAGAAAAACAATTTCCTTGGGACCCAGGACAGTCAGAGGAGAGAAAATTTGTTACAGGGAGGCTGCTGTAGTGCGTGTAGGTTTTAGGGGGAGTGTTTGGCCGCGTTAGGAGAGTAGATTAGATGGACGGTAGCCCACTCGCTAGAAGCAGAGGGAGACCAAGAAAACCTATAGGCGAAATCATTAAGAAGGATTTAGATTTCAATAATTTGTCTATAGACATGATTAGTGATAGAATATTATGGATTCATTTGATCCAAGTAGCGGACTCTACCTGGTGGAAAAAGACTTGGTTGTTGTTGTTGTTAATTTGTTATTGTTGAGTCGATTGAGATAGGCATGCCATACGGTTTTGGTGTTGTTAAGGATTAGAGTTGAGGCTTGGCTCGCATGGAATTTGTATTTCTTTCTCACACATACCTTCTACTCTGTTGGGCTGACTCATTCCTATTAATCGGGGTCCTAATATGGTTTCCGTCGTTCCCTTTTATAAATATTCCTCATGTTGTAGAATGAACTCATGCTTCATTCCTTTCAACTAACTTTTGGGTGAATGATAGAACTGGACCAAGAAATGAGAAATATGGCATTTTATTGATATGAATACTGTGATTACAATT
Source organism: Sophora flavescens (assembly GCA_030762895.1). Classification (NCBI taxonomy): domain Eukaryota; kingdom Viridiplantae; phylum Streptophyta; class Magnoliopsida; order Fabales; family Fabaceae; genus Sophora; species Sophora flavescens. Next base: position 548,687 of record CM061064.1, on the reverse strand, counting down.
ACAAGTGTAGAACACTGTAATTGCAGAACTCTCTTCCTATACACTCCATGTATTTGAGTAGAGCCGTCAAAATGGGCTAACCCATCCCTTTTAGTCTTAACCCATAGGGCCAAAAAGCTCAAAGGGTGATAGGAATTCTACAATTCCCAAGCCGAAGCCCAAGATCCCAAAGCAACCTCCTTAGCCATGTGGCACGATCAAGAGAAGCCAGCATTATAGGAAATAATAGTTAGCACTATAAGGAAATAGTAGTTTGTTACAGAGAGAGAGAGAAAGAGAGGAGTTTGTTATATAAAGGTAAGACGTGAGAGAGGGGAGGGTAGGTACATTTCCTGCACTCGATTTCAATTCCTAACACGGGCCAAAAGCCACGTAGGGCCTTGTGGGTTAGGGGCCAGATCCATGGGCCAATCTATTATACAATTTGTACAGATCTAAAATTGAGAATTATAAATTACCCAAAAACTTAGAAAATGTTCTTGATAAAAGCAAAAACCGAATAAGTACGTGTAATATCCAAACAAAAAAAAATTTATCTACTTTGAAAAAAAGAACAGCCAATTTAATTAAAAATCTTATAAGCTAGTCATAAAAATGTAAAAATTAAATAAAACCAAAGAAACACCAAAAACAATTTTTCTACTCATTGTTGACAAACCATTATTAAAATGCATTTTTTTGGAGTAGTTGGATATCTCGAGTTTTTTCTTCTAATTTATCATTTTAAATTTCCTAAACATATATTATTGTTATTCTCTCTATAGACTCTATACATACTCATTATTAAAGGCCTATATTCTTGCTCATCAATAATGATGATAATGGTGAAAGTACATGTTCTTGGGGGGAATGAGTTAAAAGATAACTCCATTTGTGATATGCTAATTTTACATATTTTTATATAAAAGATAGGCATCATTATAACCTGATATATTGAACTATATTGAATTTTGTGTCATCTCAATTAATTTATTCAAATTTATGGTTTATTAAATTTTGTAATAAAATGTAGAATTTATTGGTTCTCGTGCAAATACAGAATTGGTGATTAGAAGTTACCCAAAATTTGGGCCTATGGTGGTGTGTTGAAACTGCAGCAGAATGGTCCAATGAATAAAATTAATTTGTGGGCCACAGTCCAAGAGGATTAGACTGAAAAGGCACTTGATATGAGAAGAGAATGTACAACAAGAGTGAAAGTGGAATTGAAGAGTGAGCATTTTAATTTGGATTTTGGAAACAAAGGATGAGATGGGGGCCGCCCAAATGAAAAGACTCACGCAGAGGAGATAGCATCCTACAATCATGATGTGGGATCAGGGAGTTTGTGAGGGTTGGGGGCTGACCCACTTCCAACCCACCCTTAACCATGTAATTAGGGGGACTGTGTGGGTTAGGGTTGTAAAAGTCCCCTATCAAATGGGTTAAACAAGATAGGACCAAAATGTGGGGCTAAGTGGGCTGACCCATGAATTGGGGGCTGAATTGACAACTCTATTTTGAGAGACTCGGACCTCTCTCTTACTTCCCTTTCCTTTCCAATACAATTGATAATCCCCCTATCTCCTTATGACTCATGACTCACTTATAACCACTAACCCCTACAACTGGCAACTTGCTACTATCCAATCATAATTGAGGAGAATTGCTGGAATCGAGGAGAATGTTTGACGAAGAGAAACTCTAGAGACTTGAAACACGAAGGCAATTAGGCGAATTAATTGAGACGGTGAGAGGACTATCGAGTCACAGTGATCATCACGATCACACAATTGAAGGAAGCCACATCGGTAACAGTGACGACACCGGAGATCAAGACAGTTCCCAAATCCGCGACGAGCGTTGGAGGAAACTTAAGATTCTGATCTTTGGAGGAGACAATGCTTACGTTTGGGCGAATCATGTGGAAAGGTATTTCGAATTGAAAGGAATGAACGACGAAGAGAAAGGCATTGACTTGGTATCAGTGGTGGGAATTATGTGCACAAAATCCTACCTAGAACAATTTCCAATCAGTCGTACTCGGAAGGTTTCAGTCATCAATGATGCAAATTACTGTTAAGCCTCCTAATAAGGGAACAATGGAGGAATACCGGTAATAGTTTGATCTATACGCAGGCCCACTCAGAAGTACTGCACCGAAATACATGAAAAGAATTTTCCTTAACGGTCTCAAGGAAGTGGTGAGGGCAGAACTGAAACTCCATCAGGTAGAGAACCTTTCGAAATTGATGGACTACGCGTTGAGGATCACCGAGAAGAATGCATTACTTAACATGGGAATCTCGTGGCTGAACAAGGGAGGAGGGAACACAAGGAGCTATAGTAACTTGGGAACTGTGACCTGGGAAGTTGGAGAAAAAAATGAAGGCCAAACAGTGACATGTGGAGGTAATTTGAGTGGTGATTATAACAGCTAAGAGCAACAAGATCTTTTAGAGGGCGAAGGTTCATAAGGTTGGCTGATGCAGAGATGCAAGAAAGATAAAGGAACGGTTGTCCCCTCCCAACTCATGATAGAAAAAACCCAAAATACATAAGTTTTTACAAATTACAATTGTCTTTATACGTATTTTCATATTTTGAAAATGTTGTATGATTTTTTAATTTTTTTGTTATCATGTAATTGGTACGAAGTATCCACCATTGTAAATAGTAACTAATCTCTATCGGGGGACTTGGACGACATGTAAGGGTTGTCCCCTCCCAATTAGGTTTTCTCTATACACAATATCATTCAATCATTCATCTTCCATACAATTGATCTTTTGTTTTGGGCAACAAGAAGGACCAAGGACATCAAGGCCCTGAGAGGTAATGCTAAACTGGCCAGTACCCAAGGACATAAAGGCCCTGAGAGGTTTCTTGGGGTTCACGGGGTATTACAGGAGGCTTGATAAGGATTATGGTAAGCTGGCTAGAGTGCTAGACCACTGGCTCAACTGTTGAAGAAGGGCTGTTTTAGTGGAACCCAAAGGCCCAGGAAGCTTTTGAATGGTTGAAGAAAATCGTGGCGAAGTTACCTATTTCCACTATTCCTGATTTCACTAAGCCATTCACTATTGAAACATAAGCTTCCAACAAAGGTCTACGGGTAGTACTGTAACAGGAGGGCATACCCGTAGCTTTCATCAGTCAGACCTTGTTGGATAGGGGACAAACCAGAACATGTGTCCCATACATCTTCCACCACTTAGCTGTAATTAATAACCAAGATTACTATTAACACAAAAGCTCATGTAAATCTAATTAAATTTATCAAAACAATGCACTTTAACTTGCCAGGAACGACACTTATTTAGGGGAAAAGGGGATCTTCACCAAGCCCTCATTGTCGCGTCCACAGCCGCCATGATTTGGCCGTGATTCGTGGTTGTGACGCCCTGTACGCAGAAAGGCCTCGCTACGCACGATCACTTCGCGCCTCAGTGCCTTTCCTCCGTGACTCTACGATACTGCCGCTATTGGTGCCATTAACTATAGAGCTATCAAACATTGGGACCTTCAATCTCCTCCTCCGATCTCGAACTTCCTATTCTCCCTTTCTCCAACATGCAAAATTCCTCCACATGTCTTCAAAAATCTTGACCTTCTCAATCGCACCTCCATTTTTGATCAACTTGTGAATAGCTCCCAAAATCTTGAGAGTTCTGATACCAGTTGATAGAAATAGGCCAAGAATTGATAAATATGGTGTTTTATTGATATGAACATTGTGATTACAAGTGTAGAACACTGTAATTACATAACTCTCTTCCACTCCACTCCATGTATTTGATAGACCCGGAACCCTTCCTTACTTCCCTCTCCTTTCCATCTCCTTTCCACTACAATCGATAATTCTCCCCCTCTCCCTATAACTCACTTATAACCATAACCCACTACAACTATCAACTAACTAACTACTATATAATCATAATAGTGTCTATGTGAATTATGATATAGTACTATACATGCTAAATATGCATTATTTTTAAGCTTAAACAGAATTAGTTGAGCAGTAGTCTAAAGCATCTGCACTCAAATTTTTCCATTATTTTGCGATAATGTATTGGTATGAATTTTAACCCTTATTATAGCTTGACACTGAAGAACTTTTCCAGCTTTTTACCCATACACATCAAAGATGCAAAAATATTTTTGACACGCAGCTTGATTATGCCTTATGCCATTCTATATCACACCTCTTTCCTTTTGCTGAGATGTGAGTTGAATGTGCGAAGCTTTGTACGTAGTTTTTCCCAGTAAATCGGTTTTGCTTAATTTCACTCATCTATGGCATAGGCCAATTTACTGTTGTAACTAAATATTTATATCTTTTCTTTCCAGGATGAGGGGAAAGCACTGTATTTATATGTGGAATTGGATTTTCAGGAGGTGGAAGCTGGAAGCTTGAATCTGTTTTTTTTCTTCTAGGGTTTGATTGTGAATGTTGACTTTATTTTTCTATTCACTTATGGGTCCTGAGTTGGACTGTCTTTAGATGCTTTGTCATGGAACTCATGACTAACATAATGGTTTGACTAAGTGTCTATATAATTGGAAAAAAAAGGAAAAAAGAAAAAAAAAGCTGTATATAGTTTGTGAATCTTAAGTTTTTAACTGTCATTATCAATTTATAAAGTTTAATTACCATCGCTTTTGTATTTTAGGTAACTAGTAAAAAGGCAGCACTTATTGAGACTTGCAGTCAATTGAGGAACAAAGTTGGGGTAACAACATCCATATCAAGAGGTAAACATTTCTGGATATATTGCCGTATCAGGAACTGACGTTCTTTGATTGTTTCTGGCTCTGCTCTCATTATAGTGCTGTCCTTTTCTTTTGCAGTAGAACATGGTGCAGAGTGCTATCAACTCTGCCCTCGTATTTTTATTGGGAAAAGAACTATGGCATGGTGGAGGTGGTTTTTGAGGGAGAAGAAACGATGGCATAAATTAATATTGAACAAGAAGAATTAAAGTAGGACACTGCATAAAAATGACTGTGAAATGATCTTTACATCATATCACTCATTCTCATATTAATTCAATACCTCGTGTGTCATATCGAGAACCATTGTTTAGCTTTAGGAATTATGAGGCACTGAGCGCTAATATATAATATAGATTGATAGCTGTTTGAAGTACCTTTGAGGGGCCTTCTTTATGAATTTCTTTTTATATCAAAAAAGTACATCTGAGGGGATACTGATCAGCCTCTGGCTCATCTAGTTTTATGACTACTTTGACCGTGGTTTTGTGCTAATTATATCTCGTTTTCGCCCAAATTAGACTTGATTGTCTTCAAGCAACATTTTGAGTCTATAAAGTATTTTTAGTTTAATTTAGTTGATTTGGAGTCGAATAAAGCACTTACTGCTAATCCTTGTTTTCAGGTTAATAAAGAGAAGCAATTCTGGAGTTATTCGCCCCGCGAGAGGCTACTCGCCTCGCGAGCCTGAAGCCTCACTGTGCCAGATATGCCATCCTCTCTGACTCGCCCCGTGAATAAATGTCTCGCCCCGCGAGAAATCCAACCCTGAAGGACAGATACCATCACGGCCTGCCCGTGATATGAATCACGGCTGTGACAAACTGGAGTTTGAAGTCTAGCCTCGCGAACTGTTATCTCGCCACGCGAGAACCAAATTTGAACTCGCGCCATAATTAATATTCGCGTCGCGAGCTCATGCTCGCCTCGCGAGAGCATGCTGATCCTGGGTTTATAAATTGCTGTTTAGGGCAGATTAGAAGGAGATCCAGATTTTTAGATAGTGACGGCTGCGAATTTAGGTTTAGTAGTTTGTGTTTCTTTTGTAATGGAGAACTAGTCTCCTCGATTGATCTGCTGTAATCGGGTTCCATTGACGCTTGAGGTTTTGTAATTCCTGAACTTAATGCTATTTTCTTTCAATATTTGTTCTGTATGTTCTGTTTGCTTAATTCAGAATTGTATAGAGTATGTATTGATTTGTTTCGATGATTGTGTGTTCCTAAACTCAATCGCGTTTGCTTAATTCGCGTGCGTTCAATTCGTGTTTGCTTAATTCACGAAGGGCTTAATCCGTTTGCTTAATTCGGAATTAAGAACATATGTCTCGTAGCGTTGGTTTCACTTGTTAATTGATGCTACAATCGAAAAGCGTTTAGAATCCTCTTAGGGCATGGATTTATATGAACTGATGATAGTGGGAAACCGAAAGCAGTAGGTTGATCGTTTAGCTTATTTGGTAATTACTTAGTTTGCATAGTTTTCTGCTTTGTTTTCTTAATTTAGTTTTTAATCTCAAAACCCCCCAATCTGACTTTTTCTGTTAACAACAACCCAAGAGTCCTTGTGAGACGATAATCGAGTTGTCGCTCCCTAAACTACATATTTTTACAAATCGCTCGCTTTTTGCCGCATGCGCGACAGCGTGTTAAAAAATTGGCGCCGTTGCCGGGGACTCTTGTTATTATTAACAGAAAAAAAAAATCATCGCTGAATTAGTTTTGGCTACTAGGTCTGGTTGTGAACCTTAGTATGGATAATTATATGCAAAATTATATGCCTAATGTTTATTATGAGCCAGCATGCATAAATTATCCTAACTTTGCTGGACCTTATGAGTTTAGCAGTGATTTTGGCATGTTTGGAGTGAATGGTTATTCTGGCCAACATGGTGAAGGACAAGGCAGCTTGGATGAGATTGCCTCTTTGGTGCATCAGATGACAATACGCGAGCAGCAATATCAGCCTGACCCTACACCAGTCCAGCCCAATCTGGAGGAATTGGTACAACAAATGGCAGAGCACACTCTTCAACTCCAACAAGCAAGTTTTCAGGAAATGGCACAAGACATGCTTGAATACCAACGGAGGACAGAAGCAAGTCTTCAGGATTTGGCCGCTCAAATTGATCACATTGCCTCCGCCTTGACCACACTGAAAACTCAACGTCTCCTTGAAGGACATATAGATTCACAAATAGTTGTTCTTGACAATACTTCTTTTGAACATGATTTTGATAATAATGTCAAGAACACTATTAATGATGAACTGTGTGTTGAATTTCCAGACATTCAAGCCTTTACTGATTCTGCTTATTGTACTATATGTACTGACTGTACTAACACTAACCCTTGTGTGGTGTGTGCTGAGATTTCTGCATGTATAGCAGGTGATGGATTTGTTAGTGCAGTGAATGAAGATCGTGCAGAAGTTGAAGCGGCACCGGAGACCCTCTCTACCTGTTTGCCACCTCCCACTGTGGAACAACCAGCGATGGAGTTCAAGCCTCTAGATTTTGCACCCTTGAGTATGAAGACACTATGGCCAGTCCAAGAGGTTGAACCCTATTTTTATTGGGAGGACTTTGTTGACAATATTGACAAGGAGGTCAACTTTGACCCAAGAGGGAGTGAGAAGTCCGCCGCACTTGGCGGAGTTACCATGATTGTCAGGTGTCCACTCCCATACTTATGCTTCATGCCATGGGATCCGGGAGGATCATATCGCACTTTGAGCATTCTGTGGCCACTGTATCACAGACAGTGGGATCCTGGTGGAACCACCCTCATGAGTTTCCTCTAAACCCTCTCCTTTTTAATTTTCTTTTCCTTGCTTTGTTTTAGTTTTGTTTTCTTTTAGCTCTTGAATAATTTGAGAAGATCAAGAGCCTGTGTGTTGAGTCTTGTGTCGGCAAGCTTGATCGAGTTCTGTTGAATTTGCATAGATGGATTGCATGTTATGTTTTGACTATTTTCCCCTTAGGTCTTAAAAATTGAAAATTGATCCCCATGTGAAAAATTGAAAATTGAACTTTGAGATATTTTGTTATGATTGCTTGATATATGATATGTTTCAGGTGAAGGGATGCACACACTAGGGATTGAATCTCGGTCAAACAATTTGCGAAAAATGTCCAGGTGAGGATTTGAGCCTCCAACATGTTTTTAACTGTGTGAATCACTTTTGAGTTGCACTTTCCTGAATTTGCTTGAGTCTCTACTTGGTTTGCATGTTTATGTGTTGCATCAGATGATTTAGGCAAATTTCTTTGAATTAGCTACTTGGCCTAAATTGAACCAGTCCCTAATGCATGTTCCTTAGTTAGCCCCTTTGAGCCTAATTAGCCTATTGCTTCTTGATAACCCTATGTTACAAGCCAAAAATCTGAAGAAAAAAAACCATGTTAACCCGATCTTAGGATTAGGAGAGCATGGAATACTTAGGAAGACAGAGGTTTGCAAGAAACTAAGTTTGGGGTGGCTACAAGGATATGATGTGTTGTTTGGGATTGAGAAAAAGAAAAAATGTTGGTTGGAGCCAAAAAAAAAAAGTAAAAAAAAAGGGGTATTAAAAGAGAAAGACTGGAGTCACCCAAAAGCATAAAGAAAAAAAATGGAAGAAGGAATTTGAGTGGAAATTCAATGTATCAAATGCTCATGCTCTCTTAGTTCCTAAGGACTTAAGCCTAGTACCTTTGAATATCCTACCCTTAGCCAGGCCCCATTACAACCTTAACAGACCTTTTGATGTTGTATGCATGTTTTCGTGGGAACCTTGTTGGGGATGAAAATCAAATTCATGGGAAGTGCTCTTAAAAGTGAAATTGAGTGAAATGTTGATAGACTAGACAAAAATTGAGCGAATGAGTGAAACACTAAATGCCCTTGTGAGGAAGGCGACTGTTTGAATTTGGTGATCTCCCTTTTGTGTGTAACTTGGATCCCTTGCTTAGATTACTGATTGCATGAATGGTAGAATTCTCAATGTTTAAAGTAGATGAATGTGGGGGTCACATTGTTACAAAGGGGGGAAACATTGAAGAGAAATTGTCTGTTGAAATTGCATGAAATTTGTGCGAATTTGATTGAATCTTTTAAGCTTGCCAAGTTTGAGTCCTTTTTGAGTTTTAGTTTGCTTGGGGACAAGCAAAGTTTAAGTTTGGGGTATTTTGATCAGCCTCTGGCTCATCTAGTTTTATGACTAGTATGACCTTGGTTTTGTGCTAATTATATCTCGTTTTCGCCCAAATTAGACTTGATTGTCTTCAAGCAACATTTTGAGTTTTAGTTTAATTTAGTTGATTTGGAGTCGAATAAAGCACTTACTGCTAATCCTTGTTTTCAGGTTAATAAAGAGAAGCAATTCTGGAGTTATTCGCCCCGCGAGAGGCTACTCGCCTCGCGATCCTGAAGCCTCACTGTGCCAGATATGCCATCCTCTCTGACTCGCCCCGCGAATAAATGTCTCGCCTCGCGAGAAATCCAACCCTGAAGGACAGATACCATCACGGCCTGCCCGTGATATGAATCACGGCTGTGACAAACTGGAGTTTGAAGTCTCACCTCGCGAACTGTTATCTCGCCAGGCGAGAACCAAATTTGAACTCGCGCCATAATTAATATTCGCGTCGCGAACTCATGCTCGCCTCATGAGAGCACGCTGATCCTGGGTTTATAAATTTCTGTTTAGGGCAGATTAGAAGGAGATCCAGATTTTTAGATAGTGACGGCTGCGAATTTAGGTTTAGTATTTTGTGCTTCTTTTGTAATGGAGAACTAGTCTCCTTGATTGATCTGCTGTAATCGGGTTTCATTGATGCTTGAGGTTTTGTAATTCCTGAACTTAATGCTATTCTCTTTCAATATTTGTTCTGTATGTTCTGTTTGCTTAATTCAGAATTGTATAGAGTATGTATTGATTTGTCTCGATGATTGTGTGTTCCTAAACTCAATCGCGTTTGCTTAATTCGCGTGCGTTCAATTCGTGTTTGCTTAATTCACGAAGGGCTTAATCCGTTTGCTTAATTTGGAATTAGGAACATATGTCTCGTAGCGTCGATTTCGCTTGTTAATTGATGCTACAGTCGAAAAGAGTTTAGAATCCGCTTAGGGCATGGATTTATATGAACCGATGATAGTGGGAAACCGAAAGCAGTAGGTTGATCGTTTAACTTATTTGGTAATTACTTAGTTTGCATAGTTTTCTGCTTTGTTTTCTTAATTTAGTTTTTAATCTCAAAACCCCCCAATCTGACTTTTTCTGTTAACAACAACCCAAGAGTCCTTGTGAGACGATAATCGAGTTGTCGCTCCCTAAACTACATATTTTTACAAACCGCTCGCTTTTTGACGTGTGCGCGACAGCGTGTCAGATACATTGTCCGTCTTTTTTCTTTAATAACTATTTTTCACCTTTTGTACTATTAGAAATAGAGAATCTAGAGAGTATAGAATATTAGAACTAGAGAATCTAGAGAGAATAGAAGAGAAATGAATCTAAAGAGAATCTTGTATTATGCATTCTGAATCATTACAGAGAAGCTACTGCCTTATATAGCAGTGACTGTGACAGTTGGAAGCCAAACCGTCTAACAGAAATAACAGATTGTACAACTGTGTCTAACTGAACAATAGTGAGCTTTAAGCCCAATCACACTGAAAGTAAACTATCTCTAACATTCCCCCATATAAACTCAGGGTGTTTGAGCAAGTGAGAGCTTGTCAAATACTCTAAGTTTATCTTTTAGGGTGTAGAACCTTGCAGCTGAAAGATGCTTGGTAAGCACATCAGCCAATTGATCATGAGATGGAACATGAGTCACACTTAGATTGTGGTTCAGCATCTACTCTCAAACAAAGAAAATTTCTAATTCCATGTGCTTGGTTGGTAAGCACATCAGCCAATTGATCATGAGCTGGAACATGAGTCACACTTAGACTGTGGTTCAGCACCTTCTCTCGAACAAAGAAAATGTCTAATTCCATGTTCTTGGTTCGGGAATGTAGAACAGGGTTGGGGGCCAGAGATACAATACTTAGGTTATCACATAGGATCCTAGGAGTCTGAGCTTTAATTCTCAATTCTGAAAGTAAAGACTGAACCCAAAGAATCTCAGCACAGAGGGCTATCATGCTTCTATACTCTGCCTCGGCACTTGATCTTGCAACAAGGGTTTGTTTCTTTGACCACCAGGAAATGAGATTTGGGCCCAGATACACACATGCCCCAGAAGTGGAACGTCTATCATCTGGGTCTGAAGCCCAATCCACATCACAAAACCCAGTTAAAGTTAAAGGGGCATGTTTGGCAGCAGGCTGAATGAGAAGACCATGATGTAGTGTACCCTTAAGGTACATGAGAATGTGCTTTACATCCTTCCAATGATCCTCCAATGGCTGAGATAGAAACTGGCATACTTTGTTCACTGAATAAGATATCTCTGGTCTTGTGAGTGTTGCATATTGCAAAGCTCCAACAATTGACCGAAATATGGAGGGACCAGGGACATAGTTAGCTCCTAGCTTAGAGAGTTGGAGATTAGCAACCATAGCTATGTTGATGCCCTTTGCTGACTCCATTTTGGCCTTAGACAGCAAGTCACGAAGATACTTGGTTTGGGAAAGAAGCTGGGCACCATTGGGTAAGTGAGTGACCTCTATGCCCAAGAAGTAGTGATCGGCCTCTGGTTATCTAGTTTTATAACTAGTAAGATCATGGTTTTTGTGCTAATTATTCGAGTTCAATCTCGTTTTAGCCCAAATTTGGATTTAATTGTCCTCAAGCAACATTTTGAGTTTCTTAAGTAATTTAGGGCGTTTTAGTTAATTTTGAGTCAAATAAAGCATCTACTGCTATTTCATGTTTTCAGGTTAATAAGAAAAGCAATCCTGGGAATATTCGCCCCACGAGAGGCTACTCGCCTCGCGAGCCTGAAGACCAGCATAAGCAGCAACAGTCACCCTTTCTGTCTCGCCTCGTGAATCACTATCTCGCCACGCGAGCCTGAAGACCTGACTGTGCCATAGAATGCCACCCTTTCGGTCTCGCCTCGCGAATCACCATCTCACGTTGCGAGAACCCAATTTTTAACGCGCGCCACTTTTAATATTCGCCTCGCGAGCGGGCGCAGATCCTGAATGTTATAAATTGCTATTTTAGGGCAGATTGCAGGGACTTCTTCTTAACTTTTGATATCCACTGCTGCGAATTATTTTCTAGGTTTTGTGTTTCCTTTGTAATGGAGAACTAATTTCCTGAGATTAATCTGCTGCAATCAGTTTCCATTGCCACTTGAGGTTCTATAATTCCCAATCTTATTGCTATTCTCTTTCAATACTATGCTATATGTTCTGTTTGCTTAATTCAGGATTGTATAGAATAGGTATTGATTTATTTCGATGATCGTATGTTTCTATACGTAATCGCGTTTGCTTAATTCACGTGTGTTCAATCGTGTTTGCTTAATTCACGAGTGCTTCACCCCGTTTGCTTAATTCAGGAATTAGGAACATACATCTTGTAGTGCCAATTTCACTTGTTAATTGTTTCTACAATCGAAAAGGGATTAGAATCTGCTCAGGGCATGGGGATTATACGAATCAATGATAGTGGGGAAACCGCAACAGTAGATTAATCGTTTTTAGCTAATTGATAATCACTTCTTACTCTGTTTTCTTAATTGAATCTTCATCTTCAACACCCCCCCCCCCCCCAAAACTGATTTTGCTGTTAATAACAATCCAAGAGTCCTTGAGAGACGATACCCGAGTTGTCGCACCCTAGCTGCAGTTTTTAAACCACTCGTTCTTCTTGACCCACGCGCGACAGCGTGTCGAAATTAGCACTGTTGCCGGGGACTCTTGTTGTTATTTTTGCATATTTTTTTCTTTTTTGTTTTTTTTTTGTTGAATTAGTTATGGCTGCTAGGCCTGGTTATGAATCCTAGTACTTCCCATGGATAAATATATGCAAAATTATATGCCTTATGTTGATTATGAGCCATCATGCATATATTATCCTGGCTTTACTGGAGATTATGAGTTTAGCAGTGATTTTGGCATGAATGCAGTGAATGAGGTGCAACCTTTCTATCATGGCCAACATGGTGGAGAACATGGCAGCTTGGATGAGTTAGCCTCATTAGTGCATCAAATAACAATAAGCCAGCAGCAATATCAGCCTGATCCCACACCGGTCCAACCCAGTCTGGAGGAATTAGTGCAACAAATGGCAGAAGACACTCTTGAATTCCAACAGAGGACAGAAGCAAGTCTTCAGGATTTGGCCACTCAAATTGGTCACATTGCCTCCGCCTTGACTACACTGCAATCTCAACATCTCCTTGAAGAACATACAGATTCACAAATAGTTGTTCTTGACAATACTTCTTTTGAGCATGATTTTGATAATGATGTCAAGAACACTATTATTGATGAATTGTGTGTTGAATTTCCAGACATTCAAGCCTTTCCTGATTCTGTTTATTGTACTATATGTGCTGATTGTACTAACACTGACTTTTGTGTGGTGTGTGCTGAGATTACTGCATGTAAAGAGGTGATGGATTTGTTAGTGCAGTGAGTGAAAATCATGCAGAAGTTGAAGCAGCACCAATGATCCTCCCCAGTTGTTTATCACCACCCACTGTGGAACAACCAGCGATGGAGTTCGAGCCTCTGCCTGAGAGACTGGATTTTGCATCCTTAGATATGAAGGCACTATGGCTAGTCCAAGAGGTTGAACCCCATTTTTATTGGGAAGACTTTGTTGACAAGGAGGTCATCTTTGACCCAAGAGGGAGTGAGAAGTCCGCCGCACTTGGCGAGGTCACCATAATTGTCAAGCGCTCACTTTCATACTTATGCTGCATGCCATGGGATTATGGAGGATCATATTGCACTTTGAGCATTCCTTGGCCGCTATATCACAGGCAGTGGGATCCCGGTGGAACCACCTTCATGAGTTTCTATAAACCTTCTTCTTTTTAATTATCTTCGCTTTGTTTTTGTTTTTGTTTTCCTCGTTTGTGTTGCTTTGTGTCGTATGCGTGTGAGTCTTGTGTCGGTGAGCTTGCTGGATTTTAATTGAATTAGCATAGATGGATTGCATGATATATGTTGACTATGGATGATTTCCCCCTAGGTTTTGAAAAATGAAAATTGATCCCTATACGAAAAATTGAAAAATTGAACTTTGAGATATTTTGTTATGATTGCATGATTTATGATAAGTTTTGGGTGAAGGGGTGCACGCACTAGGGATTGAATCTCGGTCAAACAAATTGCAAAAATGTCCAGGTGAGGATTTGAGCCTCCAACATGTTTTTAATTGTGTGAATCACTTTTAAGTTGCACTTTCCCGAATTTGCTTGAATCTCTTCATGGTTTGCATGCTTATATGGTTGCATCAAATGATTTAGGCAATTTTCTTTGAATTAACTAATTGGCCTAAAAAGAACCATCCCCTAATGCATGTTCCCTAGTCAGCCACATTGAGCCTAATTAGCCTATTGTTTCTTGATGACCCTATATTATAAGTCAAAAATCTGGAAAAACCATATTAACCCAATCTTAGGATTAGGAGAGCATGGAAGCTTAGCAAGAAACTGAGTTTGGGGTGGCTACATGGATACAATATGTCATTCTGGGTTGAGAAAAAGAGAAATAAAGGTCGGAGCCAAAGGCAAAAAGAAAAGAAAATAGAAAAAAAAAAGAGAACAAAATGTCAGAAAAGGGTATTGGAAGAAAAAGGCTGTAGTCACCCAAAGAAAAAAAGAAAAATGGAAAAAGGAATTTAAGTGGAAATTCAATGTGTCAAAATGCTCATGCTCTCTTAGTTCCTAGGGACTTAAGCCTAGTACCTTTGAATATCCTACCTTTAGCCATGCCCCATTACAACCTTTAAAAGACCTTTTGATGTTGCATGCATGTTCTCGTGGGAACTTTGTTTGAGATGAAAATCAAATTGATGGGAAGTGCTCTTGAAATGTGAAATTGAGTGAAAAGTTGATGGCCTAGACAAATTGAGCGAATGAGTGAAATATTAAATGCCCTTGTGAGGAAGGCGATTGTTTGAAATTGGTGATCTCCCTTTTGTGTGTAACTTGGATACTCAAACTCAGATTACTGATTGCATGAATGATGGAATTCTCAAATTTTTAAAGTAAATGAATGTGGGGATTACATTGTTGAAAAGGGGGGGAAACAATGAAGAAAAATTGTTTTGTTGAAATTACATGAAATTTGCGCAAAATTGGTTAAATCCTTTAAGCTTGCCAAGTCCGAGTCTTTTTGTCTTTTAGTTTGCTTGGGGACAAGAAAAGTTTAAGTTTGAGGTATTTTGATCAGCCTCTGGTTATCTAGTTTTATAACTAGTAAGATCATGGTTTTTGTGCTAATTATTCGAGTTCAATCTCGTTTTAGCCTAAATTTGGATATAATTGTCCTCAAGCAACATTTTGAGTTTCTTAAGTAATTTAGGGTGTTTTAGTTAATTTTGAGTCAAATAAAGCATTTACTGCTATTTCATGTTTTCAGGTTAAAGACCAAAGATAAGCGGCAAAGAGTCACCCTTTCTGTCTCGCCTCGCGAATCACTATCTCGCCACGCGAGCCTGAAGGCCTGACTGTGCCGGAGAATGCCACCCTTTCGGTCTCGCCTCGCGAATCACCATCTCGCCTCGCGAGAACCCAATTTTGAACGCGCGCCACTTTTAATATTCGCCTCGCGAGCGGGCGCAGATCCTGAAGGTTATAAATTGCTGTTTTAGGGCAGATTGCAGGGACTTCTTCTTAACTTTTGATATCCACTGCTGTGAATTATTTTCTAGGTTTTGTGTTTCCTTTGTAATGGAGAACTAATTCCCTGAGATTAATCTGCTGTAATCGGTTTCCATTGCCACTTGAGGTTCTATAATTCCCAATCTTATTGCTATTCTCTTTCAATACTATGCTATATGTTCTGTTTGCTTAATTCAGGATTGTATAGAATAGGTATTGATTTATTTCGATGATTGTATGGTTCTATACTTAATCGCGTTTGCTTAATTCGCGTGTGTTCAATCGTGTTTGCTTAATTCACGAGTGCTTCACCCCGTTTGCTTAATTCGGGAATTAGGAACATACATCTCGTAGTGCCAATTTCTCTTGTTAATTGTTGCTACAATCGAAAAGGGATTAGAATCTGCTCAGGGCATGGGGATTATACGAATCAATGATAGTGGGGAAATCGCAACAGTATATTAATCGTTTTTAGCTAATTGATAATCACTTCTTGCTCTGTTTTCTAAATTGAATCTTCAACTTCAACCCCCCTCCTCCCCAAAAAAAAAAAAAAAAACTGATTTTGCTGTTAATAACAATCCAACAGTCCTTGAGAGACGATACCCGAATTGTCGCGCCCTAGCTGCAGTTTTTAAACCACTCGTTCTTTTTGACCCGCGTGCGACAATGTGTCAAGTAGTCTATATTGCGTAGCTGTTTCAGGGCAAATTATGAATTCAAAGCTTCAATGAGACTCTGAATGTGAGGCAGAGAGTTACCATTGACAAGTATGTCATCAACATACACCAAAATCTCATTATGCAGTAGGTGGCATAGTGCAAGGTGAATAGGGAGGGGTCACACTTGCTTGCCACAAAACCTCGAAGTAGTACATTTTTCAGCCTTTAAAACGAGGCCCTAGGTGCCTGTTTGAGGCCATATAAGGCCTTTTACAACTTGTAAACAAGAGTCTTATCTTCCACTTCGAATCCTGGGGGGTTGTTGCATGTAAACTTCCTCATGTATGTTTGAGTAAGCTAAGCTTATTGTAGACATGCCTCAGCTGAACTTAGCTCATTGCTGAGTCAGATTATGTTAGAGGCAGTTACATCTACCTTCTATAAATAGCACATTTATTGTATCTAGTCATTCAAGAATCAAGAAATCATTTCAACAAAATTCTCTCTGTTTTCTTCTCTCCTTTCTCTCTTTCTATTTGTGCTTGGTTTCTAACATGGTATCTCGAGATTGAAACTCAGCCATGACTTCCGCGTTCAATGTTGATGACGATCCACCGCCACCACCTCCTCCGCCGCCGCCGCCGCCGCCACCACCGAATGCGCCAATGGTGCCATCACCAAACCTAAACACTGTGCTTAATACGAAGCTAACGGACAAGAACTTTCTCCACTGGCACCAAATCGTTGAGGCTGTAATTCGAGTCAATCGACTCAAAAAATACGTGGCGTGTCCTAGGGTTCCAGTTCGATACCTCAATGAGGATGATCGAGCGAATGATCGAGTGAATCCAGAGTACCAGGCTTGGGAAGCACAAGGCCAGTACCTGTTCATATGGCTCCTGAACTCGATTTCTGATACGATTCATGCGCGTGTTGTCGGTTGTACACATGCGTGGGAATTATGGGATGAATTACACAACTACTTCAACTTTCATGACGAAGGCGCGTAGCACACAGCCGTCCGAAGCCGTCCCACATTGTCAAAGGTGATCGCACCATTGGAGAATACTTGCTGTGAATCAAGGCACTGGTGGATGCCTTGATCTCGATTGGGAACCCGGTTACTCGTCAGGAGAATATGGATGCAATCTTGGAAGGTTTACCCGATGATTATCATATACTCTTCCCTACAATTGAGAGCGGAATTGAACCTTACTCAATTACTGAAATCGAATCCCTATTGTTGTCGCATGAGTCTCGATTGGAAAGGTTGAAGTCCAAAAATGTTGTTACAGAGGTGTTCTCAGCCAATCTGGCTCAAAGCAATTCCAATCCTAACCCTGTTTCCATGCCACATAATCCTAATCCATGCCCCGTCCAATTCCTTCCCTGAATAGTACTAATCAAGTGAATTCTACCTCAGTCTCTAATTTTCAGCAAGGTTCATCCTCCTTTCCGAATAATGGAGGCTATCAACAGTACACTTCCTCGTCCAATTTTGGCAATGGTTTTCAAGGTGGATGCGGCGGACGTCGTGGCTGTGGTAGAGGTGGCATATATAGCTATGGAAGGTTTGGCAATGGAGCAGAGTGTCAGATTTGTGGTCGTAACAATCACAATGCTCTTGATTGTTACTATAGATTCAATGAAGATTGCGCAACACCACCTCCTAGTGCTAATTCTTTTGGCTCTTATGGTAGAGGCCAGTATCGTGGTCAATCCTCTTCGAATCAGTATCATCAACATGCTCCTCATGCCAATTATCACTATGCTTCGGGACAATCAGCACAAAATTTCATGCCTCCTCCTATGCCTCAACTTCCTGTTCAGCAACAGCCTCTGTTGCCTCTCCCATGGAAACCCAATAATGTGCATATGCCTTATCCTAATGGCCAAGTCGGCAGCTATCAGCAGCAACAGAACCCTATGGCTATGATGGCCTCTAATTCTGGTTCAGATTCTAGTGCTTGGTTTGTTGATAGTGGGGCAACACACCATGTTACTGTAGATCTCAACAACTTGAATCAACCTGTTACACCAGGTGGTATTGACCAGATTTACATGGGTAATGGGTCTTGGCTTATCTATACTCTCAACAGGAACTGCATGTGTTAGGTTACCTTTTGATCACACCCGCACACTAAACCTTTCTAACATTCTCTATGTTCCAACTATAACCAAAAATCTGTTGAGTGTTAGTCTTTTTTCAATAGATAACAATTTCTACTTTGAGTTCCTTCCTCATCTTTGTTTTGTTAAATCACAGGATGATCATAAAGTTCTTCTAGAAGGTTCTGTGAACTCTGCGGGTCTATATGTGTTTCATCAGTTCACCATAGTCTCAAGGTCTCAACCAAGTGCTACTGGTCTGACAAGTTTCCCTACTTGTCTGAGTGTTTCTTCCCCCACTCCCTTGACAAAGTGTATTTCCTCTAATTCTACTTTAGGTGCTGTAAACAAAGTGCCCCCATCCCATTATATTTGGCACTGTAGACTAGGACATGCCAATGATGTGGCAATGAAATCTATACTCCAAAAATGTAATCTCTCTCATATTAATAAAAGTACTTTGGACTTTTGTACTGCTTGTTGTTTTGCCAAGTCTCATAGGCTTCCCTCTCACTCATCCCTGACTACTTATGCTCATCCTTTTGATTTACTCTTTCTTGACTTGTGGGGGCCAGCACCTATTAAGTCCTCTATGGGATATCAATACTACCTTTCAATCATGGATGCTTGCTCAAAATATACATGGATATTTCTGTTAAAACAAAAATCAGACACTCTAAACACCTTCAAACAGTTTTTTGAACATGTTAAAGTCCAATTTGGTGCATGCATCAGGGCTGTTCAGTCTGACTGGGGTGGGGAATTCAGACCCTTTACTAGGTTCTTGGCTGATTTGGGTGTCCAACATAGAGTTATTTGCCCCTACACCAACTGACACGCTGTCGCGCATGCGTCAAAAAGCGAGCGGTTTGTAAAAATATGTAGCTAGGGAAAGGGCGACAACTCGAGTATTATCTCACAAGGACTCTTGGGTTGTTGTTAACAGAAAAAGTAAGATTCGGGGGGTTTTGGATTTGAAATTAAATAAAGAAAACAAAGCAGAAAACTATGCAAACTAAATAGTTATCAAATAAGCTAAACGATCAACCTACTGTTCTCGGTTTCCCACTATCATCGGTTCATATAATTCCAAGCCCTAAGCAGATTCTAAACCCTTTTCGATTGTAACATCAATTAACAAGCGAAACCGACGCTACGAGACATATGTTCCTAATTCTGAATTAAGCAAACGGATTAAGCCCTTCGTGAATTAATCAAACACGAATTGAACACACGCGAATTAAGCAAACGCGATTAAGTTTAGGAACACACAATCATCGAAACAAATCAATACATATTCTATATAATCCTGAATTAAGCAAACAGAACATACAGAACAAATATTGAAAGATAATAGCATTAAGTTTAGGATTTACAAAACCTCAAGTGGCGGCGAAACCCGATTACAGTAGATCAATCAAGGAGACTAGTTCTCCATTACAAAGGGACACCAAACTCTAAACCGTACTCTCTAAAAAGAAAAGAAGATGAAAAGAAGATATCGGTTACGCCCTAAAACATCAGTAAATACAGATTCAGGTTGCGGTCGCTCGCGGCGAAACATGATTCGCGAGGCGAATCTTATGAACAATCCTTCGAGTGTTTGGATTTCTCGCGAGGCGAGACATGCTTCATGAGGCAAGACAGAGAGGATGACTGTTGCTGCTCATGCTGGTCTTCGGACTCGCGAGGCGAGTAGCCTCTCGTGGGCGAAAACTCCTCAATTACTTCTCTTTATTAACCCGAAAACAAGAAATAGCAGTAAGTGCTTTATTTGACTCTAAATCAACTAAATTAACCTAAAACTACTTTAGAGACTCAAAATGTTGCTTGAAGACAATCGAGTCTAATTTGGCTGAAAACGAGATATAATTAACACAAAACCACGGTCATACTAGTCATAAAACTAGATGAGCCGGAGGCTGATCAAAATACCCCAAACTTAAACTTTGCTTGTCCCCAAGCAAACTAAAACTCAAAAAGGACTCAAACTTGGCAAGCTCAAAGGTTCAATCAAATTCGCACAAATTTCATGCAATTTCAACAAAACAGACTTCTCTTTAATGTTTCCCCCTTTTCAACAATATAATCCCCATATTCATTTACTTTGAACAATTGAGAATCCCATCATTCATGCAATCAGTAATCTAAGCAAGGGATCCAAGTTACACACAAAAGGGAGATCACCAAATTCAAACAATCGCCTTCCTCACAAGGGCATTTAGTGTTTCGCTCATTCGCTCAGTTTGTCTAGGCTATCAACATTTCACTCAATTTCACTTTTAAGAGCACTTCCCATCAATTTGATTTTCATCTCAAACAAGGTTCCCACAGAAACATGCATGCAACATCAAAAGGTCTTTAAGGGTTGTAATGGGGCTGGCTAAGGGTAGGATATTCAAAGGTACTAGGCTTAAGTCCCTAGGAACTAAGAGAGCATGAACATTTCAACACACCTGAAATTCCACTCAAATTCCTTTTTCCATTTTTTTCTTTATGCTTTTGGGTGACTACAGACCTTTTCCTTCTAATACCCTTTTTGACATTTTTTTTCTTTTTCTTTTTCTTTTTTTTTCTTTTTGCCCTTTGGCTCCAACCTTTATTTTTTCTTTTTCTCAATCCCAAACAGCACATCATATCCTTGTAGCCACCCCAAACTTAAGTTCTTGCAAACCTTGTCTTGCTAAGGATTCATGCTCTCTTAATCCTAAGATTGGGTCAACATGGTTTTTCAGATTTTGGCTTATAACATGAGGTCATCAAGAAATAATAGGCTAATTAGGCTCAAAGGGGCTAACTAGGGAACATGCATTAGGGATGGTTCTTTTCAGGCCAAGTAGTTAATTCAAAGAAAATTTGCCTAAATCATTTGATGCAATCACATAAGCATGCAAACCATGAAGAGATTCAAGCAAATTCGGGAAAGTGCAACTCAAAAGTGATTCACACAGTTAAAAGCATATTGGAGGCTCAAATCCTCACCCGAACATTTTTGTAAATTGTTTGACCGAGATTCAATCCCTAGTGTGTGCATCCCATCACCCCAAACTTATCATAAATCATGCAATCACAACAAAATATCTCAAAGTTCAGTTTTCAATTTTTCAAGTGGGGATCAAATTTCAATTTCAAAACCTAGGGGAAAATCATTAATAGTCAACACATATCATGAAATCAATCTATGCAAAATTTGATCAAAATCCAAAAAGCTTGCCGACACAAGACTCAACACACAAGCTCTTGATGTTCTCAAATTATTCAAGAGCTAAAAGAAAACAAAACAAAAATAAAGCAAGGATAAGAAAATTAAGAAGAAGAGGGTTTAGAGAAAACTCATGGAGGTGGTTCCACCGAGATCCCCTTGTACGTGATACGGCCGGCCACGAAATGCTCAAAGTGCGATATGATCCTCCCGGATCCCATGGCATGAAGCATAAGTATGGGAGTGGACACCTAACAGTTATGGTGACCTCACCAAGTACGGCGGACTTCTCACTCCCTCTTGGGTCAAAGATGACCTCTTTCTCAACAAAGTCCTCCCAATAAAAATGGGGTTCAACCTCCTGGGTGGCCATAGCGTCTTCATATCCAAGGGTGCAAAATCCGGTCTCTCGGGCGAGAGGCTTGAACTCCATCACCGGTTGTTCCACAATGGGAGGTGGCAAACAGGTAGCGAGGACCTCCGGTGCCGCTTCAACTTCTGTACGATCTTCATTCACTGCGCTAACAAATCCATCACCTGCTATACATCAGAAATCTCAGCACACACCACACAAAGGTTAGTGTTAGTAGAGTCAGTACATATGGTACAATAAACAGAATTAGAAAAGGCTTGAATGTCTGGAAATTCAACACACAGTTCATCAGTAATAGTGTTCTTAACATTATTATCAAAATTATCCTCAGAGGAAGTATTGTCAAGAACAACTATTTGTGAATCTGTATGTTCTTCAAGGGGACGTGGAGTTTGCAGTGTAGCTAAGGAGGAAACGATGATAGCATTTTGAGTGGCAAAGTCCTGACGACTTGCCTCCATCCTCTGTTGAAATTCAAGATTGCTTGCTTCCATTCTCTGTTGTAATTCAAGATTTTGTTACGCCATCCGTTGATTGTTCTCTGCCATCCGTTGATTTTGTTCTTCCATCCGTTGAGTGTCCTCGGCCATTCGTTGTATCAGAGAAGCTAACTCATCCAGGCTGCCTTGATCTCCACCACGTTGGCTAGGATAATCATTCACTCCAAACATGCCAAAATCATTACTAAACTCATAACCTCCAGCAGAGTTAGGATAATATATATACATGGTGGTGGCTGATAATAAACATTAGGCATATAACCATACATGTAGTTATCCATGGGAGTACTAGGATTCATAACCGAGACAAAGCAACCATAACTAATTCAGCAATGCAAAAATATTTTTTTTTTTCTTTTTTTTTATTTTATAATTTTTCTGTTAATAACAACAAGAGTCCCCGGCAACGGCGCCAATTTTGACACGCTGTCGCGCACGCATCAAAAAGTGAGCGGTTTGTAAAAATATGTAGCTAGGGAAAGGGTGACAACTCGAGTATCGTCTCACAAGGACTCTTGGGTTGTTGTTAACAGAAAAAGTCAGATTTGGGGGGTTTTGGATTTGAAATTAAATAAAGAAAACAAAGCAGAAAACTATGCAAACCAAATAGTTATCAAATAAGCTAAACGATCAACCTACTATTCTCAGTTTCCCACTATCATCGGTTCATATAATTCCAAGCCCTAAGCAGATTCTAAACCCTTTTCGATTGTAACATCAATTAACAAGCGAAACCGACGCTACGAGACATATGTTCCTAATTCTGAATTAAGCAAACGGATTAAGCCCTTCGTGAATTAATCAAACACGAATTGAACACACGCGAATTAAGCAAACGCGATTAAGTTTAGGAACACACAATCATCGAAACAAATCAATACATATTCTATATAATCCTGAATTAAGCAAACAGAACATACAGAACAAATATTGAAAGATAATAGCATTAAGTTTAGGATTTACAAAACCTCAAGTGGCGGCGAAACCCGATTACAGTAGATCAATCAAGGAGACTAGTTCTCCATTACAAAGGGACACCAAACTCTAAACCGTACTCTCTAAAAAGAAAAGAAGATGAAAAGAAGATATCAGTTCGCCTAAAACAGATCAGAATACGGATTCAGGTTGCGGTCGCTCGCGAGGCGAAACATGATTCGCGAGGCGAATCTTATGAACAGTCCTTCAGTGTTTGGATTTCTCGCGAGGCGAGACATGCTTCGCGAGGCAAGACAGAGAGGATGACTGTTGCTGCTCATGCTGGTCTTCGGGCTCGCGAGGCGAGTAGCCTCTCGCGGGGCGAAAACTCCCAGAATTACTTCTCTTTATTAACCTGAAAACAAGAAATAGCAGTAAGTGCTTTATTTGACTCTAAATCAACTAAATTAACCTAAAACTACTTTAGAGACTCAAAATGTTGCTTGAAGACAATCGAGTCTAATTTGGCTGAAAACGAGATATAATTAACACAAAACCACGGTCATACTAGTCATAAAACTAGATGAGCCAGAGGCTGATCAAAATACCCCAAACTTAAACTTTGCTTGTCCCCAAGCAAACTAAAACTCAAAAAGGACTCAAACTTGGCAAGCTCAAAGGTTCAATCAAATTCGCACAAATTTCATGCAATTTCAACAAAACAGCTTCTCTTTAATGTTTCCCCCCTTTTCAACAATATAATCCCCATATTCATTTACTTTGAACAATTGAGAATCCCATCATTCATGCAATCAGTAATCTAAGCAAGGGATCCAAGTTACACACAAAAGGGAGATCACCAAATTCAAACAATCGCCTTCCTCACAAGGGCATTTAGTGTTTCGCTCATTCGCTCAGTTTGTCTAGGCTATCAACATTTCACTCAATTTCACTTTTAAGAGCACTTCCCATCAATTTGATTTTCATCTCAAACAAGGTTCCCACAGAAACATGCATGCAACATCAAAAGGTCTTTAAGGGTTGTAATGGGGCCTGGCTAAGGGTAGGATATTCAAAGGTACTAGGCTTAAGTCCCTAGGAACTAAGAGAGCATGAACATTTCAACACACTGAAATTCCACTCAAATTCCTTTTTCCATTTTTTTCTTTATGCTTTTGGGTGACTACAGCCTTTTCCTTCTAATACCCTTTTTGACATTTTTTTTTCTTTTTCTTTTTCTTTTTTTTTTCTTTTTGCCCTTTGGCTCCAACCTTTATTTTTTTCTTTTTCTCAATCCCAAACAGCACATCATATCCTTGTAGCCACCCCAAACTTAAGTTCTTGCAAACCTTGTCTTGCTAAGGATTCATGCTCTCTTAATCCTAAGATTGGGTCAACATGGTTTTTCAGATTTTGGCTTATAACATGAGGTCATCAAGAAATAATAGGCTAATTAGGCTCAAAGGGGCTAACTAGGGAACATGCATTAGGGATGGTTCTTTTCAGGCCAAGTAGTTAATTCAAAGAAAATTTGCCTAAATCATTTGATGCAATCACATAAGCATGCAAACCATGAAGAGATTCAAGCAAATTCGGGAAAGTGCAACTCAAAAGTGATTCACACAGTTAAAAGCATATTGGAGGCTCAAATCCTCACCCGAACATTTTTGTAAATTGTTTGACCGAGATTCAATCCCTAGTGTGTGCATCCCATCACCCCAAACTTATCATAAATCATGCAATCACAACAAAATATCTCAAAGTTCAGTTTTCAATTTTTCAAGTGGGGATCAAATTTCAATTTCAAAACCTAGGGGAAAATCATTAATAGTCAACACATATCATGAAATCAATCTATGCAAAATTTGATCAAAATCCAAAAAGCTTGCCGACACAAGACTCAACACACAAGCTCTTGATGTTCTCAAATTATTCAAGAGCTAAAAGAAAACAAAACAAAAATAAAGCAAGGATAAGAAAATTAAGAAGAAGAGGGTTTAGAGAAAACTCATGGAGGTGGTTCCACCAGGATCCCACTGTCTGTGATACAGCGGCCACGAAATGCTCAAAGTGCGATATGATCCTCCCGGATCCCATGGCATGAAGCATAAGTATGGGAGTGGACACCTAACAGTTATGGTGACCTCACCAAGTACGGCGGACTTCTCACTCCCTCTTGGGTCAAAGATGACCTCTTTCTCAACAAAGTCCTCCCAATAAAAATGGGGTTCAACCTCCTGGACTGGCCATAGCGTCTTCATATCCAAGGGTGCAAAATCCAGTCTCTCAGGCAGAGGCTTGAACTCCATCACCGGTTGTTCCACAGTGGGAGGTGGCAAACAGGTAGCGAGGACCTCCGGTGCCGCTTCAACTTCTGCACGATCTTCATTCACTGCGCTAACAAATCCATCACCTGCTATACATCAGAAATCTCAGCACACACCACACAAAGGTTAGTGTTAGTAGAGTCAGTACATATGGTACAATAAACAGAATTAGAAAAGGCTTGAATGTCTGGAAATTCAACACACAGTTCATCAGTAATAGTGTTCTTAACATTATTATCAAAATTATCCTCAGAGGAAGTATTGTCAAGAACAACTATTTGTGAATCTGTATGTTCTTCAAGGGGACGTGGAGTTTGCAGTGTAGCTAAGGAGGAAACGATGATAGCATTTTGAGTGGCAAAGTCCTGACGACTTGCCTCCATCCTCTGTTGAAATTCAAGATTACTTGCTTCCATCCTCTGTTGTAATTCAAGATTTTGTTCTGCCATCCGTTGATTGTTCTCTGCCATCCGTTGATTTTGTTCTTCCATCCGTTGAGTATCCTCGGCCATTCGTTGTATCAGAGAAGCTAACTCATCCAGGCTGCCTTGATCTCCACCACGTTGGCTAGGATAATCATTCACTCCAAACATGCCAAAATCATTACTAAACTCATAACCTCCAGCAGAGTTAGGATAATATATATACATGGTGGTGGCTGATAATAAACATTAGGCATATAACCATACATGTAGTTATCCATGGGAGTACTAGGATTCATAACCAGACAAAGCAACCATAACTAATTCAGCAATGCAAAAATATTTTTCTTTTTTCTTTTTTTTATTTTATTATTTTCTGTTAATAACAACAAGAGTCCCCGGCAACGGCGCCAATTTTGACACGCTGTCGCGCACGCATCAAAAAGTGAGCGGTTTGTAAAAATATGTAGCTAGGGAAAGGGTGACAACTCGAGTATCGTCTCACAAGGACTCTTGGGTTGTTGTTAACAGAAAAAGTCAGATTTGGGGGGTTTTGGATTTGAAATTAAATAAAGAAAACAAAGCAGAAAACTATGCAAACCAAATAGTTATCAAATAAGCTAAACGATCAACCTACTATTCTCAGTTTCCCACTATCATCGGTTCATATAATTCCAAGCCCTAAGCAGATTCTAAACCCTTTTCGATTGTAACATCAATTAACAAGCGAAACCGACGCTACGAGACATATGTTCCTAATTCTGAATTAAGCAAACGGATTAAGCCCTTCGTGAATTAATCAAACACGAATTGAACACACGCGAATTAAGCAAACGCGATTAAGTTTAGGAACACACAATCATCGAAACAAATCAATACATATTCTATATAATCCTGAATTAAGCAAACAGAACATACAGAACAAATATTGAAAGATAATAGCATTAAGTTTAGGATTTACAAAACCTCAAGTGGCGGCGAAACCCGATTACAGTAGATCAATCAAGGAGACTAGTTCTCCATTACAAAGGGACACCAAACTCTAAACCGTACTCTCTAAAAAGAAAAGAAGATGAAAAGAAGATATCAGTTCTGCCCTAAAACAGACTGTAAATACAGATTCTTTGTTGCTGTCGCTCTCGAGGCGAAACATGATTCTCGAGTCGAATATTATGAACAGTCCTTCAGGTGTTTGGATTTCTCGCGAGGCGAGACATGCTTCATGAGGCAAGACAGAGAGAGGATGACTGTTGCTGCTCATGCTGGTCTTCGGGCTCGCGAGGCGAGTAGCCTCTCGCGGGGCGAAAACTCCCAGAATTACTTCTCTTTATTAACCTGAAAACAAGAAATAGCAGTAAGTGCTTTATTTGACTCTAAATCAACTAAATTAACCTAAAACTACTTTAGAGACTCAAAATGTTGCTTGAAGACAATCGAGTCTAATTTGGCTGAAAACGAGATATAATTAACACAAAACCACGGTCATACTAGTCATAAAACTAGATGAGCCAGAGGCTGATCAAAATACCCCAAACTTAAACTTTGCTTGTCCCCAAGCAAACTAAAACTCAAAAAGGACTCAAACTTGGCAAGCTCAAAGGTTCAATCAAATTCGCACAAATTTCATGCAATTTCAACAAAACAGCTTCTCTTTAATGTTTCCCCCCTTTTCAACAATATAATCCCCATATTCATTTACTTTGAACAATTGAGAATCCCATCATTCATGCAATCAGTAATCTAAGCAAGGGATCCAAGTTACACACAAAAGGGAGATCACCAAATTCAAACAATCGCCTTCCTCACAAGGGCATTTAGTGTTTCGCTCATTCGCTCAGTTTGTCTAGGCTATCAACATTTCACTCAATTTCACTTTTAAGAGCACTTCCCATCAATTTGATTTTCATCTCAAACAAGGTTCCCACAGAAACATGCATGCAACATCAAAAGGTCTTTAAGGGTTGTAATGGGGCCTGGCTAAGGGTAGGATATTCAAAGGTACTAGGCTTAAGTCCCTAGGAACTAAGAGAGCATGAACATTTCAACACACTGAAATTCCACTCAAATTCCTTTTTCCATTTTTTTCTTTATGCTTTTGGGTGACTACAGCCTTTTCCTTCTAATACCCTTTTTGACATTTTTTTTTCTTTTTCTTTTTCTTTTTTTTTTCTTTTTGCCCTTTGGCTCCAACCTTTATTTTTTTCTTTTTCTCAATCCCAAACAGCACATCATATCCTTGTAGCCACCCCAAACTTAAGTTCTTGCAAACCTTGTCTTGCTAAGGATTCATGCTCTCTTAATCCTAAGATTGGGTCAACATGGTTTTTCAGATTTTGGCTTATAACATGAGGTCATCAAGAAATAATAGGCTAATTAG
The DNA here is from genome assembly GCA_030762895.1 of Sophora flavescens. Lineage (NCBI taxonomy): Eukaryota > Viridiplantae > Streptophyta > Magnoliopsida > Fabales > Fabaceae > Sophora > Sophora flavescens. Next base: position 520,271 of record CM061064.1, on the reverse strand, counting down.
GCTCAAAGGGGCTAACTAGGGAACATGCATTAGGGATGGTTCTTTTCAGGCCAAGTAGTTAATTCAAAGAAAATTTGCCTAAATCATTTGATGCAATCACATAAGCATGCAAACCATGAAGAGATTCAAGCAAATTCGGGAAAGTGCAACTCAAAAGTGATTCACACAGTTAAAAGCATATTGGAGGCTCAAATCCTCACCCGAACATTTTTGTAAATTGTTTGACCGAGATTCAATCCCTAGTGTGTGCATCCCATCACCCCAAACTTATCATAAATCATGCAATCACAACAAAATATCTCAAAGTTCAGTTTTCAATTTTTCAAGTGGGGATCAAATTTCAATTTCAAAACCTAGGGGAAAATCATTAATAGTCAACACATATCATGAAATCAATCTATGCAAAATTTGATCAAAATCCAAAAAGCTTGCCGACACAAGACTCAACACACAAGCTCTTGATGTTCTCAAATTATTCAAGAGCTAAAAGAAAACAAAACAAAAATAAAGCAAGGATAAGAAAATTAAGAAGAAGAGGGTTTAGAGAAAACTCATGGAGGTGGTTCCACCAGGATCCCACTGTCTGTGATACAGCGGCCACGGAATGCTCAAAGTGCGATATGATCCTCCCGGATCCCATGGCATGAAGCATAAGTATGGGAGTGGACACCTAACAGTTATGGTGACCTCACCAAGTGCGGCGGACTTCTCACTCCCTCTTGGGTCAAAGATGACCTCTTTCTCAACAAAGTCCTCCCAATAAAAATGGGGTTCAACCTCCTGGGTGGCCATAGCGTCTTCATATCCAAGGGTGCAAAATCCGGTCTCTCGGGCGAGGCTTGAACTCCATCACCGGTTGTTCCACGGTGGGAGGTGGGAAAGCAGTAGCGAGGACCTCCGGTGCCGCTTCAACTTCTGCACGATCTTCATTCACTGTGCTAACAAATCCATCACCTGCTATACATCAGAAATCTCAGCACACACCACACAAAGGTTAGTGTTAGTAGAGTCAGTACATATGGTACAATAAACAGAATTAGAAAAGGCTTGAATGTCTGGAAATTCAACACACAGTTCATCAGTAATAGTGTTCTTAACATTATTATCAAAATTATCCTCAGAGGAAGTATTGTCAAGAACAACTATTTGTGAATCTGTATGTTCTTCAAGGGGACGTGGAGTTTGCAGTGTAGCTAAGGAGGAAACGATGATAGCATTTTGAGTGGCAAAGTCCTGACGACTTGCCTCCATCATCTGTTGAAATTCAAGATTACTTGCTTCCATCCTCTGTTGTAATTCAAGATTTTGTTCTGCCATCCGTTGATTTTGTTCTTCCATCCGTTGAGTGTCCTCGGCCATTCGTTGTATCAGAGAAGCTAACTCATCCAGGCTGCCTTGATCTCCACCATGTTGGCTAGGATAATCATTCACTCCAAACATGCCAAAATCACTACTAAACTCATAACCTCCAGCAGAGTTAGGATAATATATATACATGGTGGTGGCTGATAATAAACATTAGGCATATAACCATACATGTAGTTATCCATGGGAGTACTAGGATTCATAACCAGACAAAGCAACCATAACTAATTCAGCAATGCAAAAATATTTTTTTTTCTTTTTTTTATTTTATTATGTTCTGTTAATAACAACAAGAGTCCCCGGCAACGGCGCCAATTTTGACACGCTGTCGCGCACGCATCAAAAAGTGAGCGGTTTGTAAAAATATGTAGCTAGGGAAAGGGTGACAACTCGAGTATCGTCTCACAAGGACTCTTGGGTTGTTGTTAACAGAAAAAGTCAAATTTGGGGGGTTTTGGATTGGAAATTAAATAAAGAAAATAAAGCAGAAAACTATGCAAACAAAATAGTTATCAAATAAGCTAAACGATCAACCTACTATTCTCAGTTTCCCACTATCATCGGTTCATATAATTCCAAGCCCTAAGCAGATTCTAAACCCTTTTCGATTGTAACATCAATTAACAAGCGAAACCGACGCTACGAGACATATGTTCCTAATTCTGAATTAAGCAAACGGATTAAGCCCTTCGTGAATTAATCAAACACGAATTGAACACACGCGAATTAAGCAAACGCGATTAAGTTTAGGAACACACAATCATCGAAACAAATCAATACATATTCTATATAATCCTGAATTAAGCAAACAGAACATACAGAACAAATATTGAAAGATAATAGCATTAAGTTTAGGATTTACAAAACCTCAAGTGGCGGCGAAACCCGATTACAGTAGATCAATCAAGGAGACTAGTTCTCCATTACAAAGGGACACCAAACTCTAAACCGTACTCTCTAAAAAGAAAAGAAGATGAAAAGAAGATATCGGTTACGCCTAAAACAGATCGTAAATACAGATTCTGGGTTGCGGTCGCTCGCGAGGCGAAACATGATTCGCGAGGCGAATCTTATGAACAGTCCTTCAGTGTTTGGATTTCTCGCGAGGCGAGACATGCTTCGCGAGGCAAGACAGAGAGGATGACTCTTGCTGCTCATGCTTGGTCTTCGGGCTCGCGAGGCGAGTAGCCTCTCGGGGCGAAAACTCCGAATTACTTCTCTTTATTAACCTCGAAAACAAGAAATAGCAGTAAGTGCTTTATTTGACTCTAAATCAACTAAATTAACCTAAAACTACTTTAGAGACTCAAAATGTTGCTTGAAGACAATCGAGTCTAATTTGGCTGAAAACGAGATATAATTAACACAAAACCACGGTCATACTAGTCATAAAACTAGATGAGCCGGAGGTCGATCAAAATACCCCAAACTTAAACTTTGCTTGTCCCCAAGCAAACTAAAACTCAAAAAGGACTCAAACTTGGCAAGCTCAAAGGTTCAATCAAATTCGCACAAATTTCATGCAATTTCAACAAAACAGCTTCTCTTTAATGTTTCCCCCTTTTCAACAATATAATCCCCATATTCATTTACTTTGAACAATTGAGAATCCCATCATTCATGCAATCAGTAATCTAAGCAAGGGATCCAAGTTACACACAAAAGGGAGATCACCAAATTCAAACAATCGCCTTCCTCACAAGGGCATTTAGTGTTTCGCTCATTCGCTCGGTTTGTCTAGGCTATCAACATTTCACTCAATTTCACTTTTAAGAGCACTTCCCATCAATTTGATTTTCATCTCAAACAAGGTTCCCACAGAAACATGCATGCAACATCAAAAGGTCTTTAAGGGTTGTAATGGGGCCTGGCTAAGGGTAGGATATTCAAAGGTACTAGGCTTAAGTCCCTAGGAACTAAGAGAGCATGAACATTTCAACACACTGAAATTCCACTCAAATTCCTTTTTCCATTTTTTTCTTTATGCTTTTGGGTGACTACAGCCTTTTCCTTCTAATACCCTTTTTGACATTTTTTTTTCTTTTTCTTTTTCTTTTTTTTTTCTTTTTGCCCTTTGGCTCCAACCTTTATTTTTTTCTTTTTCTCAATCCCAAACAGCACATCATATCCTTGTAGCCACCCCAAACTTAAGTTCTTGCAAACCTTGTCTTGCTAAGGATTCATGCTCTCTTAATCCTAAGATTGGGTCAACATGGTTTTTCAGATTTTGGCTTATAACATGAGGTCATCAAGAAATAATAGGCTAATTAGGCTCAAAGGGGCTAACTAGGGAACATGCATTAGGGATGGTTCTTTTCAGGCCAAGTAGTTAATTCAAAGAAAATTTGCCTAAATCATTTGATGCAATCACATAAGCATGCAAACCATGAAGAGATTCAAGCAAATTCGGGAAAGTGCAACTCAAAAGTGATTCACACAGTTAAAAGCATATTGGAGGCTCAAATCCTCACCCGAACATTTTTGTAAATTGTTTGACCGAGATTCAATCCCTAGTGTGTGCATCCCATCACCCCAAACTTATCATAAATCATGCAATCACAACAAAATATCTCAAAGTTCAGTTTTCAATTTTTCAAGTGGGGATCAAATTTCAATTTCAAAACCTAGGGGAAAATCATTAATAGTCAACACATATCATGAAATCAATCTATGCAAAATTTGATCAAAATCCAAAAAGCTTGCCGACACAAGACTCAACACACAAGCTCTTGATCTTCTCAAATTATTCAAGAGCTAAAAGAAAACAAAACAAAAATAAAGCAAGGATAAGAAAATTAAGAAGAAGAGGGTTTAGAGAAAACTCATGGAGGTGGTTCCACCAGGATCCCACTGTCTGTGATACAGCGGCCACGGAATGCTCAAAGTGCGATATGATCCTCCCGGATCCCGTGGCATGAAGCATAAGTATGGGAGTGGACACCTAACAGTTATGGTGACCTCACCAAGTACGGCGGACTTCTCACTCCCTCTTGGGTCAAAGATGACCTCTTTCTCAACAAAGTCCTCCCAATAAAAATGGGGTTCAACCTCCTGGACTGGCCATAGCGTCTTCATATCCAAGGGTGCAAAATCCAGTCTCTCAGGCAGAGGCTTGAACTCCATCACCGGTTGTTCCACAATGGGAGGTGGCAAACAGGTAGCGAGGACCTCCGGTGCCGCTTCAACTTCTGTACGATCTTCATTCACTGCGCTAACAAATCCATCACCTGCTATACATCAGAAATCTCAGCACACACCACACAAAGGTTAGTGTTAGTAGAGTCAGTACATATGGTACAATAAACAGAATTAGAAAAGGCTTGAATGTCTGGAAATTCAACACACAGTTCATCAGTAATAGTGTTCTTAACATTATTATCAAAATTATCCTCAGAGGAAGTATTGTCAAGAACAACTACTTGTGAATCTGTATGTTCTTCAAGGGGACGTGGAGTTTGCAGTGTAGCTAAGGAGGAAACGATGATAGCATTTTGAGTGGCAAAGTCCTGACGACTTGCCTCCATCCTCTGTTGAAATTCAAGATTACTTGCTTCCATCCTCTGTTGTAATTCAAGATTTTGTTCTGCCATCCGTTGATTGTTCTCTGCCATCCGTTGATTTTGTTCTTCCATCCGTTGAGTGTCCTCGGCCATTCGTTGTATCAGAGAAGCTAACTCATCCAGGCTGCCTTGATCTCCACCATGTTGGCTAGGATAATCATTCACTCCAAACATGCCAAAATCATTACTAAACTCATAACCTCCAGCAGAGTTAGGATAATATATATACATGGTGGTGGCTGATAATAAACATTAGGCATATAACCATACATGTAGTTATCCATGGGAGTACTAGGATTCATAACCAGACAAAGCAACCATAACTAATTCAGCAATGCAAAAATATTTTTCTTTTTTCTTTTTTTTATTTTATTATTTTCTGTTAATAACAACAAGAGTCCCCGGCAACGGCGCCAATTTTGACACGCTGTCGCGCACGCATCAAAAAGTGAGCGGTTTGTAAAAATATGTAGCTAGGGAAAGGGTGACAACTCGAGTATCGTCTCACAAGGACTCTTGGATTGTTGTTAACAGAAAAAGTCAGATTTGGGGGGTTTTGGATTTGAAATTAAATAAAGAAAACAAAGCAGAAAACTATGCAAACCAAATAGTTATCAAATAAGCTAAACGATCAACCTACTATTCTCAGTTTCCCACTATCATCGGTTCATATAATTCCAAGCCCTAAGCAGATTCTAAACCCTTTTCGATTGTAACATCAATTAACAAGCGAAACCGACGCTACGAGACATATGTTCCTAATTCTGAATTAAGCAAACGGATTAAGCCCTTCGTGAATTAATCAAACACGAATTGAACACACGCGAATTAAGCAAACGTGATTAAGTTTAGGAACACACAATCATCGAAACAAATCAATACATATTCTATATAATCCTGAATTAAGCAAACAGAACATACAGAACAAATATTGAAAGATAATAGCATTAAGTTTAGGATTTACAAAACCTCAAGTGGCGGCGAAACCCGATTACAGTAGATCAATCAAGGAGACTAGTTCTCCATTACAAAGGGACACCAAACTCTAAACCGTACTCTCTAAAAAGAAAAGAAGATGAAAAGAAGATATCAGTTCTGCCCTAAAACAGACTGTAAATACAGATTCTGGGTTGCGGTCGCTCGCGAGGCGAAACATGATTCGCGAGGCGAATCTTATGAACAGTCCTTCAGTGTTTGGATTTCTCGCGAGGCGAGACATGCGTCGCGAGGCAAGACAGAGAGGATGATTGTTGCTGCTCATGCTGGTCTTCGGGCTCGCGAGGCGAGTAGCCTCTCGCGAGGCGAAAACTCCCAAAATTACTTCTCTTTATTAACCTGAAAACAAGAAATAGCAGTAAGTGCTTTATTTGACTCTAAATCAACTAAATTAACCTAAAACTACTTTAGAGACTCAAAATGTTGCTTGAAGACAATCGAGTCTAATTTGGCTGAAAACGAGATATAATTAACACAAAACCACGGTCATACTAGTCATAAAACTAGATGAGCCAGAGGCTGATCAAAATACCCCAAACTTAAACTTTGCTTGTCCCCAAGCAAACTAAAACTCAAAAAGGACTCAAACTTGGCAAGCTCAAAGGTTCAATCAAATTCGCACAAATTTCATGCAATTTCAACAAAACAGCTTCTCTTTAATGTTTCCCCCCTTTTCAACAATATAATCCCCATATTCATTTACTTTGAACAATTGAGAATCCCATCATTCATGCAATCAGTAATCTAAGCAAGGGATCCAAGTTACACACAAAAGGGAGATCACCAAATTCAAACAATCGCCTTCCTCACAAGGGCATTTAGTGTTTCGCTCATTCGCTCAGTTTGTCTAGGCTATCAACATTTCACTCAATTTCACTTTTAAGAGCACTTCCCATCAATTTGATTTTCATCTCAAACAAGGTTCCCACAGAAACATGCATGCAACATCAAAAGGTCTTTAAGGGTTGTAATGGGGCCTGGCTAAGGGTAGGATATTCAAAGGTACTAGGCTTAAGTCCCTAGGAACTAAGAGAGCATGAACATTTCAACACACTGAAATTCCACTCAAATTCCTTTTTCCATTTTTTTCTTTATGCTTTTGGGTGACTACAGCCTTTTCCTTCTAATACCCTTTTTGACATTTTTTTTTCTTTTTCTTTTTTTTTTTTCTTTTTGCCCTTTGGCTCCAACCTTTATTTTTTTTTTTCTCAATCCCAAACAGCACATCATATCCTTGTAGCCACCCCAAACTTAAGTTCTTGCAAACCTTGTCTTGCTAAGGATTCATGCTCTCTTAATCCTAAGATTGGGTCAACATGGTTTTTCAGATTTTGGCTTATAACATGAGGTCATCAAGAAATAATAGGCTAATTAGGCTCAAAGGGGCTAACTAGGGAACATGCATTAGGGATGGTTCTTTTCAGGCCAAGTAGTTAATTCAAAGAAAATTTGCCTAAATCATTTGATGCAATCACATAAGCATGCAAACCATGAAGAGATTCAAGCAAATTCGGGAAAGTGCAACTCAAAAGTGATTCACACAGTTAAAAGCATATTGGAGGCTCAAATCCTCACCCGAACATTTTTGTAAATTGTTTGACCGAGATTCAATCCCTAGTGTGTGCATCCCATCACCCCAAACTTATCATAAATCATGCAATCACAACAAAATATCTCAAAGTTCAGTTTTCAATTTTTCAAGTGGGGATCAAATTTCAATTTCAAAACCTATTGGAAAATCATTAATAGTCAACACATATCATGAAATCAATCTATGCAAAATTTGATCAAAATCCAAAAAGCTTGCCGACACAAGACTCAACACACAAGCTCTTGATCTTCTCAAATTATTCAAGAGCTAAAAGAAAACAAAACAAAAATAAAGCAAGGATAAGAAAATTAAGAAGAAGAGGGTTTAGAGAAAACTCATGGAGGTGGTTCCACCAGGATCCCACTGTCTGTGATACAGCGGCCACGGAATGCTCAAAGTGCGATATGATCCTCCCGGATCCCGTGGCATGAAGCATAAGTATGGGAGTGGACACCTAACAGTTATGGTGACCTCACCAAGTACGGCGGACTTCTCACTCCCTCTTGGGTCAAAGATGACCTCTTTCTCAACAAAGTCCTCCCAATAAAAATGGGGTTCAACCTCCTGGACTGGCCATAGCGTCTTCATATCCAAGGGTGCAAAATCCAGTCTCTCAGGCAGAGGCTTGAACTCCATCACCGGTTGTTCCACAGGTGGGAGGTGGCAAACAGGTAGCGAGGACCTCCGGTGCCGCTTCAACTTCTGCACGATCTTCATTCACTGCGCTAACAAATCCATCACCTGCTATACATCAGAAATCTCAGCACACACCACACAAAGGTTAGTGTTAGTAGAGTCAGTACATATGGTACAATAAACAGAATTAGAAAAGGCTTGAATGTCTGGAAATTCAACACACAGTTCATCAGTAATAGTGTTCTTAACATTATTATCAAAATTATCCTCAGAGGAAGTATTGTCAAGAACAACTATTTGTGAATCTGTATGTTCTTCAAGGGGACGTGGAGTTTGCAGTGTAGCTAAGGAGGAAACGATGATAGCATTTTGAGTGGCAAAGTCCTGACGACTTGCCTCCATCATCTGTTGAAATTCAAGATTACTTGCTTCCATCCTCTGTTGTAATTCAAGATTTTGTTCTGCCATCCGTTGATTGTTCTCTGCCATCCGTTGATTTTGTTCTTCCATCCGTTGAGTGTCCTCGGCCATTCGTTGTATCAGAGAAGCTAACTCATCCAGGCTGCCTTGATCTCCACCATGTTGGCTAGGATAATCATTCACTCCAAACATGCCAAAATCATTACTAAACTCATAACCTCCAGCAGAGTTAGGATAATATATATACATGGTGGTGACTGATAATAAACATTAGGCATATAACCATACATGTAGTTATCCATGGGAGTACTAGGATTCATAACCAGACAAAGCAACCATAACTAATTCAGCAATGCAAAAATATTTTTCTTTTTTCTTTTTTTTATTTTATTATTTTCTGTTAATAACAACAAGAGTCCCCGGCAACGGCGCCAATTTTGACACGCTGTCGCGCACGCATCAAAAAGTGAGCGGTTTGTAAAAATATGTAGCTAGGGAAAGGGTGACAACTCGAGTATCGTCTCACAAGGACTCTTGGGTTGTTGTTAACAGAAAAAGTCAGATTTGGGGGGTTTTGGATTTGAAATTAAATAAAGAAAACAAAGCAGAAAACTATGCAAACCAAATAGTTATCAAATAAGCTAAACGATCAACCTACTATTCTCAGTTTCCCACTATCATCGGTTCATATAATTCCAAGCCCTAAGCAGATTCTAAACCCTTTTCGATTGTAACATCAATTAACAAGCGAAACCGACGCTACGAGACATATGTTCCTAATTCTGAATTAAGCAAACGGATTAAGCCCTTCGTGAATTAATCAAACACGAATTGAACACACGCGAATTAAGCAAACGCGATTAAGTTTAGGAACACACAATCATCGAAACAAATCAATACATATTCTATATAATCCTGAATTAAGCAAACAGAACATACAGAACAAATATTGAAAGATAATAGCATTAAGTTTAGGATTTACAAAACCTCAAGTGGCGGCGAAACCCGATTACAGTAGATCAATCAAGGAGACTAGTTCTCCATTACAAAGGGACACCAAACTCTAAACCGTACTCTCTAAAAAGAAAAGAAGATGAAAAGAAGATATCAGTTCTGCCCTAAAACAGACTGTAAATACAGATTAAGGTTGCGGTCGCTCATGAGGCGAAACATGATTCGCGAGGAGAATCTTATGAACAGTCCTTCAGTGTTTGGATTTCTCGCGAGGAGAGACATGCTTCGCGAGGCAAGACAGAGAGGATGACTGTAGCTGCTCATTCTGGTCTACGGGCTCGCGAGGCGAGTAGCCTCTCGCGGGCGAAAACTCCCGAATTACTTCTCTTTATTAACCCGAAAACAAGAAATAGCAAGTAAGTGCTTTATTTGACTCTAAATCAACTAAATTAACCTAAAACTACTTTAGAGACTCAAAATGTTGCTTGAAGACAATCGAGTCTAATTTGGCTGAAAACGAGATATAATTAACACAAAACCACGGTCATACTAGTCATAAAACTAGATGAGCCAGAGGCTGATCAAAATACCCCAAACTTAAACTTTGCTTGTCCCCAAGCAAACTAAAACTCAAAAAGGACTCAAACTTGGCAAGCTCAAAGGTTCAATCAAATTCGCACAAATTTCATGCAATTTCAACAAAACAGCTTCTCTTTAATGTTTCCCCCCTTTTCAACAATATAATCCCCATATTCATTTACTTTGAACAATTGAGAATCCCATCATTCATGCAATCAGTAATCTAAGCAAGGGATCCAAGTTACACACAAAAGGGAGATCACCAAATTCAAACAACGCCTTCCTCACAAGGGCATTTAGTGTTTCGCTCATTCGCTCAGTTTGTCTAGGCTATCAACATTTCACTCAATTTCACTTTTAAGAGCACTTCCCATCAATTTGATTTTCATCTCAAACAAGGTTCCCACAGAAACATGCATGCAACATCAAAAGGTCTTTAAGGGTTGTAATGGGGCCTGGCTAAGGGTAGGATATTCAAAGGTACTAGGCTTAAGTCCCTAGGAACTAAGAGAGCATGAACATTTCAACACACTGAAATTCCACTCAAATTCCTTTTTCCATTTTTTTCTTTATGCTTTTGGGTGACTACAGCCTTTTCCTTCTAATACCCTTTTTGACATTTTTTTTTCTTTTTCTTTTTATTTTTTTTTCTTTTTGCCCTTTGGCTCCAACCTTTATTTTTTTCTTTTTCTCAATCCCAAACAGCACATCATATCCTTGTAGCCACCCCAAACTTAAGTTCTTGCAAACCTTGTCTTGCTAAGGATTCATGCTCTCTTAATCCTAAGATTGGGTCAACATGGTTTTTCAGATTTTGGCTTATAACATGAGGTCATCAAGAAATAATAGGCTAATTAGGCTCAAAGGGGCTAACTAGGGAACATGCATTAGGGATGGTTCTTTTCAGGCCAAGTAGTTAATTCAAAGAAAATTTGCCTAAATCATTTGATGCAATCACATAAGCATGCAAACCATGAAGAGATTCAAGCAAATTCGGGAAAGTGCAACTCAAAAGTGATTCACACAGTTAAAAGCATATTGGAGGCTCAAATCCTCACCCGAACATTTTTGTAAATTGTTTGACCGAGATTCAATCCCTAGTGTGTGCATCCCATCACCCCAAACTTATCATAAATCATGCAATCACAACAAAATATCTCAAAGTTCAGTTTTCAATTTTTCAAGTGGGGATCAAATTTCAATTTCAAAACCTAGGGGAAAATCATTAATAGTCAACACATATCATGAAATCAATCTATGCAAAATTTGATCAAAATCCAAAAAGCTTGCCGACACAAGACTCAACACACAAGCTCTTGATCTTCTCAAATTATTCAAGAGCTAAAAGAAAACAAAACAAAAATAAAGCAAGGATAAGAAAATTAAGAAGAAGAGGGTTTAGAGAAAACTCATGGAGGTGGTTCCACCAGGATCCCACTGTCTGTGATACAGCGGCCACGGAATGCTCAAAGTGCGATATGATCCTCCCGGATCCCATGGCATGAAGCATAAGTATGGGAGTGGACACCTAACAGTTATGGTGACCTCACCAAGTACGGCGGACTTCTCACTCCCCCTTGGGTCAAAGATGACCTCTTTCTCAACAAAGTCCTCCCAATAAAAATGGGGTTCAACCTCCTGGACTGGCCATAGCGTCTTCATATCCAAGGGTGCAAAATCCAGTCTCTCAGGCAGAGGCTTGAACTCCATCACCGGTTGTTCCACAGTGGGAGGTGGCAAACAGGTAGCGAGGACCTCCGGTGCCGCTTCAACTTCTGCACGATCTTCATTCACTGCGCTAACAAATCCATCACCTGCTATACATCAGAAATCTCAGCACACACCACACAAAGGTTAGTGTTAGTAGAGTCAGTACATATGGTACAATAAACAGAATTAGAAAAGGCTTGAATGTCTGGAAATTCAACACACAGTTCATCAGTAATAGTGTTCTTAACATTATTATCAAAATTATCCTCAGAGGAAGTATTGTCAAGAACAACTATTTGTGAATATGTATGTTCTTCAAGGGGACGTGGAGTTTGCAGTGTAGCTAGGGAGGAAACGATGATAGCATTTTGAGTGGCAAAGTCCTGATGACTTGCCTCCATCATCTGTTGAAATTCAAGATTACTTGCTTCCATCCTCTGTTGTAATTCAAGATTTTGTTCTGCCATCCGTTGATTGTTCTCTGCCATCCGTTGATTTTGTTCTTCCATCCGTTGAGTGTCCTCGGCCATTCGTTGTATCAGAGAAGCTAACTCATCCAGGCTGCCTTGATCTCCACCATGTTGGCTAGGATAATCATTCACTCCAAACATGCCAAAATCACTACTAAACTCATAACCTCCAGCAGAGTTAGGATAATATATATACATGGTGGTGGCTGATAATAAACATTAGGCATATAACCATACATGTAGTTATCCATGGGAGTACTAGGATTCATAACCAGACAAAGCAACCATAACTAATTCAGCAATGCAAAAATATTTTTCTTTTTTCTTTTTTTTATTTTATTATTTTCTATTAATAACAACAAGAGTCCCCGGCAACGGCGCCAATTTTGACACGCTGTCGCGCACGCATCAAAAAGTGAGCGGTTTGTAAAAATATGTAGCTAGGGAAAGGGTGACAACTCGAGTATCGTCTCACAAGGACTCTTGGGTTGTTGTTAACAGAAAAAGTCAGATTTGGGGGGTTTTGGATTTGAAATTAAATAAAGAAAACAAAGCAGAAAACTATGCAAACCAAATAGTTATCAAATAAGCTAAACGATCAACCTACTATTCTCAGTTTCCCACTATCATCGGTTCATATAATTCCAAGCCCTAAGCAGATTCTAAACCCTTTTCGATTGTAACATCAATTAACAAGCGAAACCGACGCTACGAGACATATGTTCCTAATTCTGAATTAAGCAAACGGATTAAGCCCTTCGTGAATTAATCAAACACGAATTGAACACACGCGAATTAAGCAAACGCGATTAAGTTTAGGAACACACAATCATCGAAACAAATCAATACATATTCTATATAATCCTGAATTAAGCAAACAGAACATACAGAACAAATATTGAAAGATAATAGCATTAAGTTTAGGATTTACAAAACCTCAAGTGGCGGCGAAACCCGATTACAGTAGATCAATCAAGGAGACTAGTTCTCCATTACAAAGGGACACCAAACTCTAAACCGTACTCTATAAAAAGAAAAGAAGATGAAAAGAAGATATCAGTTCTGCCCTAAAACAGACTGTAAATACAGATTCTGGGTTGCGGTCGCTCGCGAGGCGAAACATGATTCGCGAGGCGAATCTTATGAACAGTCCTTCAGTGTTTGGATTTCTCGCGAGGCGAGACATGCTTCGCGAGGCAAGACAGAGAGGATGACTGTTGCTGCTCATGCTGGTCTTCGGGCTCGCGAGGCGACTAGCCTCTCGCGGGGCGAAAACTCCCAGAATTACTCCTCTTTATTAACCTGAAAACAAGAAATAGCAGTAAGTGCTTTATTTGACTCTAAATCAACTAAATTAACCTAAAACTACTTTAGAGACTCAAAATGTTGCTTGAAGACAATCGAGTCTAATTTGGGTGAAAACGAGATATAATTAACACAAAACCACGGTCATACTAGTCATAAAACTAGATGAGCCAGAGGCTGATCACCCACCATCAAAATGGTTCTATTGAGCGTAAGCTTCGTCACATAGTGGAAACTGGCCCAGCTTTACTTTCACAAGCCTTACTTCCTATGACTTACTGGGACCATGCCTTCTGTACAACAACCTTCCTCATCAATCGTCTTGTAACAGCCTGATTTTTAATTATGCTGTTTAACCGGTTAAAATATAATTAATTATATTTTAATCTGAGAGTTAGAAAGTGATTTTAAATAAGTTAAAATCATATTCATAGTCTCTCTTATGGTAGAAGGTTACAGTGAAATTTTGGGTTGAAAATTCAGACGGAGCCCGGTCTGCATTTTTTAACTGACAGTATAATTTTATACTGACAGAAAACCCTAATTTGACCCGAAAAATGAAATTTGTATATTTTTTTATATTTTGTCCGTGAGGAACTCTAATTTCCAAATTTATGATCATAAATAAAATATTATGTTTATTCGGACGAATTTTGGTAAAAGTTCGGACGGAAAACATTCGGTGTTTTCACTGACAGTAAGATTTTAATGATCAGAAAATCTAATTTTGACTCGTGAATGAAATGGTTTATATTTAAATCATATTTCCAACGAGTTTGATTAGTTTGAAAATTTTCAGTCGAAAACGAAATATTACGCTTTTATACGGGCGTAAAACCCTAATCGGGGAGCCGACAGAGTCGAAAACGGAACTGCAGAGACACGTCAAGGGATCGGGACAACGAGTCATACATGATGACTCATGGAGGATGAGTCACCAAGCATTTATGAGCATTAAATGCTAGTAATCATGACTTTTAAGTGAAAAAGACCAAAATACCCCCAACTTTTCGCGGGTATTAACCAGACACATCTACGCACTCTTAACCACTCATTTTACATGGTTGTAAACCTCCAACATCTCCTAAATTTCGTGCATCCATATATACTCAACCATACCTATTTCATTTTGCTTTCGTTTCATTATTTTCCTCTCAAAAATCGAAATCGGGTAAACGACGGAGCTGCGTACGGAATTTCCGGGAACCGCTAACGGATAGGATCGGTGACTCATTGGTGAGTCACTTTGTGTGGCCCAAAATCAGTCACACCTCCATTAAATGTGAGCCACATATTTATTAACTATAGTTAAGCAAAGTAACCCTAGTTAAGTTAATTATTAACTATGGTTAAGCTTATATTAATTTAATATTCACAAAACCCATTAAACCAATTCCTTATAACCAAACAAGGCATAAGATTACTCATATATATACCCTCCAAACGGTGGCCTCCCTCACCATTTTCACTCATCTTCTTCATTCTCTTCATCTTCCTCACCAACTAAGTTACAAAACCCTAAGAACACCGAATCCCCACCACAAATATGACCCTCTTCCTTTCTGAAAATCGAAACACTCTCAACATAAAAGTTTTTCCTCTTTCTCTCTTATTTACAACAAGCTAAAGATCATCAAAAACGGATAAGTGGATTGGGAGAAAGGCTCAAAATACAGAAACTACCCAGAATTCCCAGCAACCCACAAAACAGCATAAAGAAGGCCCTTTTCACCCCTGTTATGATTCGAAAAAAATGAAACCTTCAACACAAAAGTTGTTCCTTTTCTTCTTATCTTTCTAACAAGACAAAGTTCGTGATTTTTGGATGAGTATATTGTGAGATACACTCACAATACCATCACACCCTCAAGCTGTCCAGTTTTCAACTTAGTGAAGGTTGATCATTTTCTTCATTTCTTCAATCTTCAAAAGGTAAAAGCTCTTCTCCTTAATCATCTAAGTCTTCTCCTTCACTTATTTTGTAAGATCAAGCCATGATCATCAAGTTTTCATAAATTTCCATTTCTAGATCAAGAAATTGTAATAATTCTAGAAAATTGTAGAAAAATCATAAAAATGTGAAACCAATTTCTATGATCTAGTTATAATCCCTACTTTATTTATCCAAGAGCATGTGATCAAAATCATTTTCCTTCCCTATTAATCATTAAGGGCCGAACCTAGGTAGGAAAATGGGTTTTGTGTTTTGTTGTTTGTTTTGAAAGTTAGTACTTGACTTAAGTTCTATAATACATACATAGCTTAAATCCAAGAGCTTAGGTCCATCAAAAATCCCTAGCTTAAATTCCTAACATGGGCCGAAACCCTAACCCTAAAGGTTAGAGGATTTTGTTTCAAATTTTAGTCTTGTAATAAGTAATCTATGTTAGTTAAGACTCTAGTAACTAGGATCCAAAAGATGGCATTAAGAAGATAAACCTAAACCTATTTTCTAAGTTTTGACCGAACCTAGCCCTAAAAGTGTCATAGATGGTTGTTATTTGATTAAATATAGTTATGTTGTTTGGTTCATGGTGAAACTATTAAGCTGTGGTGTGATAGCGAGGAACGTCGAGTTCGAGATTTCGGTGCTAGCTCGGGTGGGGAAAAGAATCAACCTATCGTCGGAATCGATAAGTAGTAGATTATATGATAATTGTGTAGGGCGACCTAAACCCTACTAGTAGTTGAGTAATCGACAAGACCAAAATCATATTGGAAACATTTTCTGTAAAACCAATGGTGATTTGGGGATTGTAGGTTTATCGACATTAGGATGATTTTATCTTATCTGAGGTTGATTGAATTTATTATTATTATTTCATTGCTTATGTGATATTTTGTGGTATTTGAATTATTTTCTGATATTGTGTTATGCATGATCTGCCTGGTTTTTAATATTGTGCTTAGCTGATTTTTAAGTAAGGATATGTGTTGTTCGGGAGATAATTGTTTGGGTGAGAGAATAAAGGTGATTTAGAGGTGCCTAGCCTAATTAAGTGGTTTTATCTAAGAGGAAAAAGGTGTTGAGAGTTTGATGGAAGGTTGAGGCACTAGGTTGTTATTGATGTAATTTAGGGAGATTCATTTATCGAGGTATTGTTATTCACAGCCGTGTGAGTGGAACACACGAGGTCAGGATATCCTATTTCGGGATATCGGATATTGCGGGTGAGTGCCCTACGGATGTGGATGATGAGGTAGACTACCGTAATACTCTTTAGTTCTTGACGAGTTCGCATGTTCTTGGCACTGGACCGTTATGGAAGGATATTCCTTGACGAGTTCGTATGTTCTTGGCACTGGACGAGTTCGTATGTTCTTGGCACTGGACCGTTATGGAATGATATTCCTTGACGAGTTCGTATGTTATTGGCACTGAACCATTTTAGACTAATACCTGTTTAGTCTTTGATGCGTTCGAAAGTTATTGGTACTGGACCGTTCTGGACTACTGACTAATGTGATAAGAGTGAAGATGGCCACATCAGTATAAAGTTTTAGTTGCATGGGCTGAGGGTAGAGGATGATATAGGTAATTGAGGATGATTGTTGATTTTGAGGGATGCATGTCTGTGACAATTACTGTATAATTTACTATTATTCTTTTCCGCTTTTTGATGATAGAACTGTTTCTTATTCCCTATATCTTTCTGTGTGTTGTATTTTATTTCTGATGTGATCGTACGAGAAGACCCGATGGAGGAACCAATTACTGAGGAGTTAGATGGAACTCCTTACGAACCAGATGCTGGAGGTCGAGCTGTCATTCATGGCGATTAGAGTATAGACATTATGGCCAGTGCGTCTAGGGAGTATTTATATTTCCGCTAAGTATGTCTGTAGTGAAGTTTATGCCTGTAAGGGATCCTACTGAGAGGATACCCTCAACAATGTTTTGGTAATGTAATAAATAAACATGTGTGTAATTATATATTACAACTTTGGTGTGTTTTATATTTGTAGAAGTTATATGATTATTAATTAAGTTTTAATTTTTACGTATTTTCAACAATAAGCGCGCGATTAAGTAAATAAATAATAAGGTTTTTAATTTAATAATACAATGGGGCACAACGGGGTGTCTCACGTCTCCCTACGCCTGTTCTTTCCAATCAAACACCCTACTTCATTCTCTACAAATCTGATCCTGACTACTCCATGTTAAAGGTGTTTGGTTGTGCATTCTACCCATGCCTTAGACCCTACAATAAAAATAAGCTTGAATTTAGAACTAGAGAGTGCACCTTTCTTGGTTATTCTACCTCCCACAAGGGCTACAAATGTCTAGCTAAAGATGGCTGCATGTATATTTCTAAATATGTCCAATTTAATGAACATGCATTTCCATTTGCAAAAGAGGTTTTCAAATCAACAGATTCAGTAACACTCCTCTTATGATTATTTCTCCCATTCCTGGTCCTGGTCCTGCTCCTATGTTTCCCTCCAGTCCAAATGGTTCAAATCAGTCTCCTATATCTGCTGCTCCTACTAACCAAGCCTCACCACCTTCATCAGGTCAAGGCACACTTTCTCCTCAGTCTCCCTTTCTAGCTACACCCCTTAATCAAGCTTCTCCTCCTGTGTCTAGTCACTCCTCTCATCATACAGACCCTTACTCCTTATCTTCTCTCCATTGTGGGTTAACACCTAGTGGTTCCTCTCATCTGTCTGGCGCATCCTCTAGGTCACCACCTGCACCTCTTAATGTCCACCCCATGGTCACTAGGTCTAAAGCTGGCTTGCTAGCTCCTACTTTACTGCTAACACATGCAGAACCTCATTCTCCTATTGAAGCCTTGACTATTCCTCATTGGCTTGAGGCAATGCAGCAGGAATACAATGCATTGTTGTAGAACAACACATGGACAATAGTTGATCTTCCACCTAACAAAAATGCCATTGGTTGTAAGTGGGTGTTCAGGGTCAAAGAGAACCCATATGGCACTATAAACAAGTACAAGACCAGGATGGTTGCGAAAGGTTTTCATCAGCAGTTGGGAAGAGACTACTCGGAGACATTCTCTCCTGTGGTCAAACCTATCACAGTCAGAGTAATTTTGACACTAGCAGTCATCCACAGCTGGTCCATACAGCAGCTGGATAGTAATAATGCATTCCTAAATGGATTATTATCTGAAGAAGTATACATGGAGCAACCTATTGGGTTCAAAAGCTCCAATTCCTCTCAGGTATGCAGGCTGAATCGTGCCATCTATGGGCTTAAACAAGCCCCAAGAGCATGGTTTGAGAGACTGACAAAGGCTCTTGTACAGTTTGGGTTTCAAACTAGTAGGTGTAACCCATCTCTTTTTATTCATACACATGCTGGCCACTGCACTTACATTTTAGTTTATGTTGATGAAATTATAGTCACCGGCTCCTCTCTTGCACATATCTCCGCTATTATTCAGAAACTCAGCTCTACCTTTTCTCTCAAGCAACTTGGAATTCTAGACTACTTTTTAGGGGTGGAAGTGAAGCACTTGGCTCATAGTAAGGGCATTCTTTTGTCACTGTCCAAGTACATCAGGGACTTGCTTGCCAAAGCCAACATGAGCAATGCAAAAGGGTCACCCACGCCTATAGTTAGCAACAGCAAGTTAACTAAGTTTGGAGCCAACTACATGAATGATCCCACACTGTATAGATCTATTGTTGTGGCATTACAGTATGCCACCATAACTCGGCCAGAAATTTGTTACACTGTAAGCAAGGTCTGTCAGTACCTTTCCCAACCTCTAGAGGATCATTGGAAGGCGGTGAAGCATATCCTAAGGTACCTAAGAAGTACTATTACTCACGGCTTAGTCCTAAAACCTGCAAACCCTGCTGCACCCTTCGCCATTCAAGCATTCACTGATGTCGATTGGGCGGCACACTTGGATGACCAAAGGTCAACATCAGGCTCCTGCATCTACTTTGGACCAAATCTTGTATCTTGGTGGTCTCGGAAGCAACCTATAGTAGCAAGATCTAGTACAGAAGCAGAGTACAGAGGGCTGGCAGCAACCACAGCTGAAGTCCTTTGGATACAGTCACTATTGAAGGAGCTTCACATCAAGTCCCAAATACCAGTGGTGTATTATGATAATCTGAGTACTGTTTCGCTATCTCATAATCTTATTCTACACTCAAGGACAAAGCACATGGAGCTAGATATTTTCTTTGTAAGAGAAAAGGTCCTAAACAAGTCACTCACTGTCTGTCATCTACCTGAAATTGATCAAGTGGCTGACCTTCTTACCAAACCACTCTCACAGACTAGGTTTGAAGAACTGAGAAGCAATCTAGGAGTATTAGATCATCTAGCTCTTGTAAACCCACCTTAGTTTCAAAGGGGGTATGTTCGTAATGGTTGTAAACCCACCTTATGTTTAAAAGGGGGTATGTTAGAGTAAGCTAAGCTTACTGTAGACACGCCTCAGCTGAACTCAGCTCATTGCTGAGTCAGATTCTGTTAGAGGCAGTTACATCTACCTTCTATAAATAGCACATTCATTGTATCTAGTCATTCAAGAATCAAGAAATCATTTCAGCAAAATTCTCTCTGTTTTCTTCTCTCCCTTCTCTCTTTCTGTTTGTGCCTGGTTTCTAACAATGTAGGTAGCCATTGAGAAAGGCATTGTTCACGTCCAATTTCCTTATTGGCCACTTGCAAAATACAACAACTGTTAAAACAGTCTGAACAATTACTGTTTTTACAACTGGAGAAAAGGTCTCTGTAAAATCACAACCAGCTTGTTGGTGGAAGCCCTTGGCGACCAACCGGGCCTTATACTTATTAATACTACCATCCGGGTTTTCCTTAACCCGGAACACCCATTTGCAACCAATTAGGGTTCTGTTTGGTGGAGGATGGACCAATGTCCAGGTGTGATTATTCAGCAATGCATCATATTCACTTTCATGGATGCAGCCCATTGGGGAACAGCCAAGGCTTGCTTAAAAGAGGTTGGTTTCATGTGAGTTAGGAGAAGGGTGGGATGGAGCCTAGGCATGACAATTCCTGATTTGGACCTTGCTTGCATAGGATGTGTGTTTAGAGAAAAGGGTGGTGGAGGAGAGGGAGAGGATTCAGGTGAGGAAGAAGAAGGATTTGGAGAGACCACGGGTTGGCCCACATAATGACTGGGTGATTGGGTGTGCAGGGACTGATTTGGTGACTGAGTTGGTGAAGTTGGACTTTGAGACCGTGTAGGGGAAGAGGGCTGATTTTGTGACTGAGCAGGCTGAATAGAGGAGGGGAATGAAACTGCTGGACTAACATTCACTGGTGAACTAGGATGGACACTAGGTGTAGAGGGAGTGGGAACAATAGGGGGAAAATTGGGAGGCAGTGTGGGAGGAATGGATGAAACTGGGGGTAGTGTGGGCCTCGGTTGAGGTGTCATAGTTGTGGAAAACAGTTCAGGGTCAGAACTCATTGAATATGACATCCTTAGAGATAAACTCTCGACCATCAGGACTTAGGCACTTATAGCCTTTATGAGAGGATGAGTACCCAAGAAACACACTGTCTTTTGAGTGGTAAGAGAGCTTGTGCTGCTGATACGGACATATGAATGGATAGCAAGCACATCCAAAGACTTTAAGGAACTTAAGGTTGGGTTCCTGATGTAGTAAAGTGGTATATGGTGATTTGTTCTGAAGAACAGGTGAAGTGAGACTGTTTATTAGGTATGCAGCGGTTAGGAAAGCATGATCCCAGAACTGAAAGGGAAGAGATGCATGGGCCAAAAGAGTGAGGCCAGTTTCAACTACATGTCTGTGTTTGCATTCCACAAGTCCATTTGGATGATGGGTGTGTGGACAAGCAAGACGGTGTACAATTCTAAAGGGAGACAAATATTTGGAAAAGGGACGGAATTCCCCACCCCAGTCACTTTGGACTGTTTTAATTTTGGTATTGAATTGTAATTCCACCATGGCACGAAACTGAATGAATTGGGAAAGTGTGTCAGACTTTCGTTTTAAAGGAAAAATCCAAGTGAAGTGACTAAAGGCATCCACACAAGTTAGAAAATAAGTGCATCCGTTAGAGGATTGGATTGGGGCAGGGCCCCACAAGTCAGACAACAAGTTCAAAAGGAAAGTTGTATATAGTTTTATAGGAGGGAGCTGGGAGGCGATGTACCTTACCCAAGCTACATGCAACACAAAAATCCAAAGGGTTTTTGTGTGGGAAAGTAATATTAGAATATCTAAGTGCCTCTTTTAAGTGCATCATGGTGTGGGTGGCCTAGACGAGTATGCCACAATCTATAAGAATAAGGAGACATGTTTGAATCAAAAGGACTTTTATTCATATCAATTGGTTTTACATGTATATCAGGAATTGAATTTACATTGAAAACAAAAACTGAATTGCAAGTAGGTACATTATTTGTAGTAACAGAGTTACAACTAGGATAGGAGGACATAACTGAAGGAGAGACATTGTCAAATTTGTAAAGACCATCTGGACCAACACTACCACGTAGCAGAATTTCAGAAGAATCCTGTGATTTGACAAGGAGGGGTGAAAATCAATGTAAACATGATTATCACGAGCAAACTGACTAACACTTATTAAATTCTTTGTATTGGAGGGAACAAGAAGTAAATTGTGTAAGGTGAATTTAGTGTGGTGTTGGGAGGGTGTGCTAAAACACATAGAACCAATTTTGTTAATTGAAAAACCTTGGCCATTGCCCAAGAGACCTGATTAGACCTTGTCAAAGAGGCAGTCTCAGTCAGGTTGGAAGGGTCTGGAGTAACATGGTGAGAAGCCCCTGAATCTGGGTACTAGGAGCTGCCAAACAGAGACTCGGTGCCTGTGAGGTAAGCTTGTGGTTGCTGTGGCCTAGGTGGTGCTGTATAGGACTGAGAAAATTGAGCAGGCCTAGCAGATTGGGTGAACATAGGCAGGGGTGGCCTCTGGTACATGTGGGATTGCCAATTCTGATGCTAAGGAGATCCTTGATAATACTGATCAGTATTGGGAGGGAACAACCCTAACATGTCGTCCAAGTCCCCCAATAGAGATTAGTTACTGTTTACAATGGTGGATACTTCGTACCAATTACATGATAACAAAAAAATTAAAAAATCATACAACATTTTCAAAATATGAAAATACGTAAAAGACAATTGTAATTTGTAAAAACTTATGTATTTTTGGTTTTTTCTATCATGAGTTGGGAGGGGACAACCCTTCCTGCATCTTTCTTGCTTCTCTGCATCAGTCAACCTTATGAACCCTCATCCTCTAAAAGATCTTGTTGCTCTTAGCTGTTATAATCACCACTCAAATTACATCCACATGTCACTGTTTGGCCTTCATTTTTTTCTCCAACTTCCTAGGTCACAGTTCTCAAGTTACTACAGCTCCTTGTGTTCCCTCCTCCCTTGTTCAGTGGTCGCGCTGTCGCGCACGCGCCAAAAAGGACGAGTGGGTTTAAAACTGTAGTTTAGTACGACAACTCGGATGTCGTCTCTGAAGGACTCTGAGAATATTATCTTACACAAAAATCAGTTTTGGGGGGGGGGGGGGGGGGGTTGGATTGGAGTGCAAATAAGAAACAAACAAAACAGAGCAATTAAAAACAGGGCAGTTGAAAAGAGATTATCAATTATCAAACAACGATTAATCTACTGTCATGAATTCCCAACTATCCTTGGTTACTGTAGTCCCAAGCCCTAAGCAGATTCTAATCCCCTTTCAGTTACAGTAACAACTAACAACGTAATTGTTACTATGTATGCAAATTCCTATTCCCGAAATAACAAATGGGGTTAAGCTCTCATGAACAAATGAACATGATTGAACACACGCGAAATAAGAAACGCGATTATGTATAGGAAAATAACATCACTGAAACAAATCAATACAATACTACACACTCCTGAAATAACAAACAGAAATGTATAATATGGTATTGAAAAGGGAAAAAGCGATTAAAATAGGGATTTACAAAACCTCAAGTATATAGAATCCTCAAACAGTAGACTAATCCTAGAACTTAGTTCTCCATAACAAACGAAATTACACAGAGAAAAACGTAAAACTAAACAATGGAGAAGCCAGAGTCATTACAAAATGTTCAGAACAGCCTTTTATACAAATTCTGAGATTAGCTAGCTCGCGAGGCGAGCACACATTCGCGAGGCGAATTTCATGAACAGTCAGCAACCTTTGGCATTCTCGCGAGGCGAATGGATGCTCGCGAGGCGAAACTCTTCAACTTCAAAACTGCCACGGCCATGACCTTCAACACGGGCAAGCCGTGATCGTCTCTGACTTTTTCAGGTTTGCAAGACTCGCGGGGCGAGACCTTCTTCGCGAGGCGAACCAGAGACTTAGTAATTTCTTGGAACAGTCAGGCTTCTGGGTCGCGTGGCGAGTGTGTCCTTCGCGGGGCGAATCCCCTGCTCTTTATTTTCTCAACTTCTACTTAACCTGAAAATAAGGAAATAACCATAAGTGTATTATTTTGACTCAAAACTAGCTAAATTAACTTAAAACTACTCTAGAGACTCAAAACCTTGCTTGAGGACAATCTAATCTAATTTGGGTGAAAATACGATATAATTTGCACAAAACCCTGGTCATACTAGCCACAAAACTAGATGAGCCAGAGGCTTATCAAAATACCCCAAACTTAAACTTTGCTTGTCCCCAAGCAAACTAAGACTCAAAAATCAAAAAGACTCAGGACCTGGCAAGCTTAAAAGATCCAATCAACATTGCACAAATTCAAGCAACTTCATCAAAACATTTTTCTTCATTGTTTTCCCCTTTTCAAACAGAGCAATCCCCACATTCATTTATTCCAAACATTTGAGAGTTTCATCATGAAAACAATCAGAAATCTAAGCAGGGGATCTAAGTCACACACAAGAGGGAGATCACCAAATCCAAACAACTGCTTTCCTCACAAGGGCATTATTTGTTCACTCAGTCACTCAGTTTATGTCAGGCTAACAACTTGCACTCAGTTTCACTTTTCAAGTACACTTCCTAAAAATTTGCTTTTCATCTCAAAATGGCTCCCACAGAAAACATGCAAGCAACATCAGAAGGTCTTTTATGGGTTGTAATGGGGTCTGGCTAAGGGTAGGATATACAAAAGGAACTAAGCTGAGGACCCTAGGAACTAAGAGAGCATGAACTATATTTACACTTTGAAATTCACTCAAGTTCCTTTCTTTATTTTTTTTCTTTACACTTCTGGGTGGCTACAGTTTTTTTTCTATTTCAATAGCCTTTTTGGCATTTTTGTATTTGTTTTTTTTTCTTCACACATTTGTACACTTTTTCTTTCACAAGCCTTTGGCTCCAACTTTTTTTTTTCTTATATATATATATATATTTTTTTTTTTATTTCTCCATCCCAACAACATATTATACCTTGCAGCCACCCCAAACTTAGTTTCTTGCACCCATTCTAAGATTACATGCTCTCCTAATCCTAAGATCGGGTTAACATGGTTTTCCAGATATTTGGGCTTATAACATTAGGTTATCAAGAACTAACAGGCTAATAGGCTCAAAAGGGCTAACTAGGGAACATGCATTAGGAATTGGTTTATTCAGGCCAAATAGCTATTTACAAAGAAACTGCCTAAATCATTTGCTACACACATATAATCATGCAAACCAAAAAGAGATTCAATCAAATCCAGGAAAGTGCAATTTGAAAGTGATTTTCACACAGTTTAAAACATGTTGGAGGCTCAAAACCTCACCTGGACATTCATGCAAATTGTTTGAAAGAGATTCTATCCCTAGTGTGTGCTCCCTATCACCCCAAACTTATCATACATCATGCCATCATAATAAAATCCCAAAGTTCAGTTTTCAATTTCACATGTGAATCACATTTCAAAAGCAAAAAAAAAAAAAAAAAATTTCAGCCTAGGGGGAATCATCACATATTAATCATGCAAGCAATCTGTGCAACATCAATCAAAATCTAACAAACTTGCCAACAAAAGACTCAACACACAAATGCTCCTGAGCTTCTCAGATTATTCAGGAGCTTTATTCCAAGAAAAGAAAACTTTATTCAAAGAAAAGAAAAACTACAACTAGTTCCCTCCCCTACACTTAAAACATGCATTGTTCCCAATGAACAACAGAACTATAAGATCATAGTGAGGGAAAGGAAAAGAGTACTCCCTGATCAAGTGCAGTGTAAGCGGGAGCTGTCACCTGGATCCCATTCCTTGCAGTCTAAGGCCAAAGAGGTAGAGAGGGCCTCCGGTGCTGCTTCATCTTCTTCATGTTTCTCATCCACTGCACTGACAATTTTATCACCTGCTAAACATGCAACAATCTCAGCACAAACCACACGATGGTTAGCGTTAGTACAATCAAGACAAGAAAAAATATCATCACAGCCAGAATTAAGTGGAAAATTAGAAAACAAGTTCTCATGGGTGTCCCCAATAGTCTCAGAGATCAGCTCTATGTGGAATACAGAGTGCTCTTCCACTGGATGTTTCATGGCATCAAATATGTTAAACTTTGCAACTATATCCCCAAACTTCATAGACATGGTCCCATCATCCACATCAATGTTAGTCTTAGCTGTCTTCATGAATGGTCGGCCCAGGATGATTGGTGATTTACTGGAATGTGTCTCGCTTTGCCATGTCCAAGATGTAGAAATCAGTGGGAAGATCGGATCATCAACTTGCACTAGTACATCTTCCACCATTCCCATGGGGCGGGCACGGTCCTGGTCTGTTGGCCAACCGAATGGTTATACTGTATACTTCAAAGGACCAAGATCAAGTTTGTTAAAGATGGAGGTAGGCATGACATTGATAGATGCTCCCAAGTCCAAAGCAGCAGTGTTCAAACTTCTTGTCCCCAATAGTGCATGGGATAGTGAAGGTGCCTGGATCCTTGCACTTCGTGGCAAGTGCTCGAGGAGGGTGAAAGCAACAACTCTTGCCTGGCTTAGACTGGATAAGCGCGAGACATTTCTTCCCAAATCAACCCTCTCATTATTCTTCATCTTCCTCTTGTTGGTGCATAGGTCCTTGAGAAATTTGGCATACTTGGGCACTTGCTTGATCACATCCAACAGAGGGATATTAACACCCACCTTTCTTAAAACATCAAGAATTTCCTTCTCCTTGTCTTCACCACCACTCTTCAAATTTTTCTGTAATCTGTGTGGGAATGGAATGGGTGGTCTATACACTCTCTCAGTTTCAACTTCAACCATAGGCTCAGGAGTAACCTCAATAGTAGGCTCAGGAGTAGCCTTCATAGTTTCTTCATCCTTTCCAGAAGTGGCCTCAACAACCTTTCCAGATCTCAGAGAGATGGCACTCACATTAGGGTTGGAGGCATTAGGATTTATCACAGGCTGTGCTGGCAGCTGGGTTGTTCTTTGACATTGCTTTATGTTATTTATGTCTGTGGCCATCTGTCCAATCTGTGTGTGCAATGCCTGAATACTCGCATCCGTTCTCTGCTGAAATTGTGCCTGTGAGGCACGGAATCGTGCCTCGAATCGTCCCATTTCATTGCTGCTGGAAAAGTGTAGTCATTTGTGCATTCAATTGTGAAGTTATTTGCTTGCACATATCATCAACTGACGGTCCGGACGGTGCAGAAGTGGTCACTGGAGGATTCTGAGGTGCCATCGGTTGTTGGGATGAGTTCCCATACCGCAGATTAGGATGATTACTCCAGCTGGGATGGTACCTATTTGTTGAAAGATCTGGAATGTCAGATCTCATTCGGTTATTGCCCCGATTATACGGATGGACCGCAAAGGCTTGAGGTGATTCGATAATTGATCCTCCTTGCAAAATGGGGCATGCTTCATATGGGTGCTCGGAGAACCGCACATGCCACACAACACCGCAGGGTGAACCCTATCCATTGCCAATTTCTCTACCAAGGAAGTGAGCCTATCAATTCTATCATCACGGTCCGGGCCTGGAAGAAGAAGTGCGGACCTCATGTACACCTCTAGTCTCAAAGAACTTCTTCCGTAGTGAATTGCTGGGAATTTAATGACATGTTCTCAATGAGTTGCTTGGCAGTGAGATGGAGTCTTGTCAACCAATGCTCCCCACTAGCAAAGATCCAAAATATTCCTATCCATCGGCTGCAATCCTTCATAAAAATATTGGATGAGGAGCTGTTCGGAAATTTGATCTTTGGGGGCAACTAGATGTCAACTGCTTGAACCTCTCCCAATACTCGGCTAGCGACTCATTTCCTTGCCTTATTCCACAGATTTCTTTCCTAATTGCAGCGGCTCCGGAGGCGGGAAAATATTTCTCTAGGAAGAGCTTCTTCAAGTCGTTCCATGTGGTAATGGAATTCGGCGCAAGGTATAATAGCCAATCTTTTGCAGCTCCCTGGGGTGAGAACGGGAAAGCCTTCAACTTGATATGATCCTCGATTACTCCTTCCGGCCTCAAAGTTGTGGAGCAGACAACTTGGAACTCCTTCAAGTGCTTGTGTGGATCTTCACCTGCAAGACCATTAAATCTTGGCAACAAATGGATTAGCCCAGATTTTAACTCAAAAGGGGTGTCAGCACCAGGATAAGCAATGCACAAACCATTGTAATTCACATCAGGGGCAGCAAGCTGCCTCAAAGTCCTTTGGTCTCCCATGTTTTCAAAAGCAGTTTTAAAATTGGAATCACTACTAGTGCTAGCCCGAAATTCCCTACGGAGTGTGTGCAGTGTTCTTTCAATTTCCGGGTCAAAATCACACAATTCAGGGCAATGAGACCTAGTAGCCAGACCAATTCAAAACAGAATAGAAATTAAAATAAAGAAAAGAAATTAAAATAAAACAAATTGCGAAAAATAACACTTCAGAGTCCCCAAGAACGGCGCAGCTTTTGGTTTTAGTCGCATTGTCGCACGCGCCAAAAAGGACGAGTGGGTTTAAAACTGTAGTTTAGTGCGACAACTCGGATGTCGTCTCTCAAGGACTCTGAGAATATTATCTTACACAAAAATCAGTTTTGGGGGGGGGGGGGGGGGGTTTGGATTGGAGTGCAAATAAGAAACAAACAAAACAGAGCAATTAAAAACAGGGCAGTTGAAAAGAGATTATCAATTATCAAACAACGATTAATCTACTGTCAAGAATTCCCAACTATCCTTGGTTACTGTAGTCCCAAGCCCTAAGAAGATTCTAATCCCCTTTCAGTTACAGTAACAACTAACAACGTAATTGTTACTATGTATGCAAATTCCTATTCCCGAAATAACAAACGGGGTTAAGCTCTCATGAACAAACGAACATGATTGAACACACGCGAAATAACAAACGCGATTATGTATAGGAAAATAACATCACTGAAACAAATCAATACAATACTACACACTCCTGAAATAACAAACAGAAATGTATAATATGGTATTGAAAAGGGAAAAAGCGATTAAAATAGGGATTTACAAAACCTCAAGTACATAGAATCCTCAAACAGTAGACTAATCCTAGAACTTAGTTCTCCATAACAAACGAAATTACACAGAAAAATGTAAAACTAAACAATGGAGAAGCCAGAGTCATTACAAAATGTTCAGAACAGCCTTTTATACAAATTCTGAGATTAGCTAGCTCGCGAGGCGAGCACACATTAGCGAGGCGAATTTCATGAACATTCAGCAACCTTTGGCATTCTCGCGAGGCGAATGGATGCTCGCGAGGCGAAACTCTTCAACTTCAAAACTGCCACGGCCATGACCTTCAACACGGGCAAGCCGTGATCGTCTCTGACTTTTTCAGGTTTGCAAGACTCGCGGGGCGAGACCTTCTTCGCGAGGCGAACCAGAGACTTAGCAATTTCTTGGAACAGTCAGGCTTCTGGGTCGCGTGGCGAGCGTGTCCTTCGCGGGGCGAATCCCCTGCTCTTTATTTTCTCAACTTCTACTTAACCTGAAAATAAGGAAATAACCATAAGTGTATTATTTTGACTCAAAACTAGCTAAATTAACTTAAAACTACTCTAGAGACTCAAAACCTTGCTTGAGGACAATCTAATCTAATTTGGGTGAAAATACGATATAATTTGCACAAAACCCTGGTCATACTAGCCACAAAACTAGATGAGCCAGAGGCTTATCATTCAGCCATGAGATTCCCATGTTAAGTAATGCATTCTTCTCGGTGATCCTCCAAGCATAGTCCATCAATTTCGAAAGGTTCTCTACCTGATGGAGTTTCAGTTCTGCCCTCACCACTTCCTTGAGACCGTTGAGGAAAATTCTTTTCATGTATTTCGGTGCAGCACTTTTGAGTGGGCCTGTGTATTACTCAAACTAATCCCGGTATTCCTCCATTGTTCCCTTATTAGGAGGCTTAACAATACTTTGCATCATTGATGACTGAAACCTTCCGAGTAGATTGATTGGAAATTGTTCTAGGTAGGATTTTTTGCACAAAATTCCCACCACTGATACCAAGTCAATGCCTTTCTCTTCATCGTTCATTCCTTTCAATTCGAAATACCTTTCCACACGATTCACCCAAACGTAAGCATTGTCTCCTCCAAAGATTAGAATCTCAAGTTTCCTCCACCGCTCGTCGCGGATTTGGGAACTGTCGTGATCTCCGGTGTCGTCACTGTTACTGATGTGGCTTCCTCCAATCGTGTGATCGTGATGATCACTGTGACTCGATAGTCCTCTCACTATCTCAATTAATTCACCTAATTGCTTTCGTGTTTCAAGTCTCTAGAGTTTCTCTTCGTCAAACATTCTCCTCGATTCCAACAATTCTCCTCAATTATGATTGGACAGTAGCAAGTTGTCAGTTTTAGGGGTTAGTGGTTATAAGTGAGTCATGAGTCATAAGGAGAGAGGGGGATTATCGATTGTATTGGAAAGGAAAGGGAAGTAAGAGAGAGGTCCGAGTCTCTCAAAATAGAGTTGTCAATTCAGCCCCCAATTCATGGGTCAGCCCACATAGCCCCACATTTTGGTCCTATCTTGTTTAGCCCATTTGATAAGGGACTTTTACAACCCTAACCCACACAGTCCCCCTAATTATATGGTTAAGGGTGGGTTGGGAGTGGGTCAGCCCCCAACCCTCACAAATTCTCTGATCCCACATCATGATTGTAGGATGCTATCTCCTCTACGTGAGTCTTTTCATTTGGGCGGCCCCCATCTCATCCTTTGTTTCCAAAATCCAAATTAAAACGCTCACTCTTTAATTCCACTTTCACTCTTGTTGTACATTCTCTTCTGATATCAAGTGCCTTTTCAGTCTAATCCTCTTGGACTATGGCCCACCAATTAATTTTATTCATTGGACCATTCTGCTGCAGTTTCAACACACCACCATAGGCCTAAATTTTGGGTAACTTCTAATCACCAATTCTGTATTTTCACGAGAACCAATAAATTCCACATTTTATTAAAAAATTTAATAAACCAGAAATTTGAATAAATTAATTGAGATGACACAAAATTCAATATAGTTCAATATATCAGGTTATAATGATGCCTATCTTTTATATAAAAATATGTAAAATTAGCATATCACAAATGGAGTTATCTTTTAACTCATTCCCCCCAAGAACATGTACTTTCACCATTATCATCATTATTGATGAGCAAGAATATAGACCTTTAATAATGAGTATGTATAGAGACTATAGAGATAATAACAATAATATATGTTTAGGAAATTCAAAATGATAAATTAGAAGAAAAAAACTTGAGATATCCAACTACTCCAAAAAAATGCATTTTAATAATGGTTTGTCAACAATGAGTAGACAAATTATTTTTGGTGTTTCATTGGTTTTATTTAATTTTTACATTTTTATGACTAGTTTATAAGATTTTTAATTAAATTGGTTGTTCTTTTTTTCAAAGTAGATAATTTTTTTTTTGTTTGGATATTACACGTACTTATTCAGTTTTTGCTTTTATCAAGAACATTTTCTAAGTTTTTGGGTAATTTATAATTCTCAATTTTAGATCTGTACAAATTGTATAATAGATTGGCCCATGGACTGGCCCTAACCCACAAGGCCCTACGTGGCTTTTGGCCCTGTGTTAGGAATTGAAATCAGAATTCTGGAAATGTACCAACCCTCCCCTCTCTCACGTCTTACCTTTATATAACAAACTCCTCTCTTTCTCTCTCTCTCTGTAACAAACTATTATTTCCTTATAGTGCTAACTATTATTTCCTATAATGCTGGCTTCTCTTGCTCGTGCCACATGGCTAAGGAGGTTGCTTTGGGATCTTGGGCTTGGGCTTGTGAATTGTAGAATTCCTATCACCCTGTGAGCTTTTTGGCCCTATGGGTTAAGACTAAAAGGGATGGGTTAGCCCATTTTGACGGCTCTACTCAAATACATGGAGTGTAGAGGAAGAGAGTTCTGCAATTACAGTGTTCTACACTTGTAATTGTAATCACAGTATTCATATAAATAAAATGCCATATTTCTCATTTCTTGGTCCAGTTCTATCATTCACCCAAAAGTTAGTTGAAAGGAATGAAGCATGAGTTCATTCTACAACATGAGGAATATTTATAAAAGGGAACGACGACAACCATATTAGGACCCCGAATAATAGGAATGAGTCAGCCCAACAGAGTAGAAGGTATGTGTGAGAAAGAAATACAAATTCCATGCGAGCCAAGCCTCAACTCTAATCCTTAACAACACCAAAACTGTATGCCATGCCTATCTCAATTGACTCAACAATGACAAATTAACAACAATAACAACCAAGCCTTTTCCCACCAGGTAGAGCCCGCTACATGGATCAAATGACGCCATAATATTCTATCACTAATCATGTCTATAGACAAATTATTGAAATCTAAATCCTTCTTAATGATTTCGCCTATAGGTTTTCTTGGTCTCCCTCTGCTTCAAGCGAGTGGGCTACCATCCATCTGATATACTCTCCTAACTCGGCCAAACACTCCCCCTAAAACCTACACGCACTACAGCAGCCTCCCTGTAACAAATTTTCTCTCCTCCGACTGTCCTGGGTCCCAAGGAAATTGTATTTCTTTCTCACACATAGTCATATACCTTTCACTCTGCTAGGCTAAGCTCATTCTGAATAATCAGGGTCCTAACAAACCATATCATCTTTGAAGTCACCAGAACAAAGATAGGAAACACAGATTAGCAAGAGAAGGAGTGAAAGCAAAAGTGTTAGTCAAGAAGAATTCCAAAGGCCTGGGTGGAGTCTTAGATACTTATCTACATATCTGTATAAGAATGTTCCAACACTCACTGATTCATATTCAAATCAAAAACTTGACAAGTCCCAATTGCCTATTATTGAGATTTATTAGCAGGTAATCAGTAACTTAATATTATTTTGTTCACCACATTCTCATCCATTATCATTTTTTTATTCTGGCAAACTTATATGACTAACCCTCATGTAGCCAGTGTACAGCTCTCTTAAAGATTTATAATTGTAAAAGCAGCACCATATAGCATACAGCCAACTACTAGAACTAAACTAAATAGTGTCCCTATGTCCCGTTAAAACATAAATAAAAAAATATCACCAAGATTATAACACAAAAGCTTTGATTCACTGCAAACCTTCATTCACTCATATGAATCTAAAACGATATCAAAGCTATAGCTTTATGGAAAGACTGAAAACAGATCAGTTATTATGTATGACTAGCACAGTACTTATGAAAATCACAAGGTAAACCAAGTACCTGCAACTGAAAATATGTAGTGTCAAAGCCCGCTCCAAGTGATAATATCTGCTTCTTTGTCGGGCCACCGTCATCTGTCTGTCTCAACATCAAGAAACTGGTAGAGAAGCTTCCGCAAAGCGGCCCAACGAGCAAAGTAACCTTCATACCCACAGACAATAAAATTGCTCATTAACAGAGACTATTAAGAAGTTGAAGGATACTCGGGGTATGTTTGGATGGAGGAGTTTGGAAAGTAAAATTGTTCAATTTGAGTAAATATTCTCTTAAGATGTTACCCCCAAATTATTCCATATTCATTTTTACAAATATTTTACCGGCACAAGTGCACGACAACAACTAAAACAACCTAAGTCTTTTTCCACCTGTGGGGTCGGCTACACAAACCAAAAAAAACCCATAATATCCTATCGTAAATTATGTCTGTAAGATAAATATTTTATCACTCCCTCAATTTAAAGATGAAGAAAATTGATGTTCCCTTCCCTTTTCATCCACCCTTCAAGTTATCAAATTCGAAACAAGTAAATTCCTTAGAGAAGCTAAATCTTACCACAGTTAATAATTGGAGATCTCCTCGATGTGTCTTCTCACAAATAAATGAATGTAATCATCTTTCATGTATCCCTTCTTCACACATGACCTTCACCCAGATTATGGAATTATTCATGTTTAAGAATAACATATACAATTCATATAAAAGCAGGATACACAAATTGAGAAACAAAGAGAAAAATTTTATATTAACATTATCTGAAGAGGACACAAATTGAGAAATACAATTCAAACTGCATGATTTGGAAAGCTAAGTGTTAAGGAAATTGGTTAAATAGGGTTAAGGAAGAAAAGAGGATGAGAAAGTACGAACAATTTACTGGCGGAAGCATCGTCGCCGTTGGCTTGCACTGCTGCTCTGTTGCTGTGCGAATCGGCAACAGCTCCAGGATGCGCCATCGTTCTGTTACGCGTTGTCTTGGGTTGTGAGTTTAGCTTCTTTTTTTTAGCTCCGTTGATGAGAGGAAAGAAGAGCATTAACAACGACCATCCTGCATTGTCAAAGTGGAAGTGGGCTATGCGCAGTTTGTACGAATAAAAAAAAACAGAGAGAGACTAAAGGCCCGGTACCTGTAAACTTTCGGGACCAAATTTTGATCCTCGAAAAATCAAGTGGATGTTTACTTTCTTTTCAGTCTGCGGTTTTCATTTTTTGAAAATAATTATAAAACTATCATTGACCTATTTTTATTTTATTTCTTAGTTTCAAAATTTTATATAGGAAATAGAATGAAAATAAGGTGGTAGTTTTGTAAAATTACCCACTTAATCCTCAAAT
Source organism: Sophora flavescens (assembly GCA_030762895.1). Lineage (NCBI taxonomy): Eukaryota > Viridiplantae > Streptophyta > Magnoliopsida > Fabales > Fabaceae > Sophora > Sophora flavescens. The sequence continues at coordinate 485,664 of CM061064.1, read as the reverse complement.
TTATAAATACGGTACACATTAATCGCTCCACTTTCAACGTCTTTTTACTTGTCTAAGTGTCTCGTTAACTATCCTGTCTGACTCGTTAGTGATCCTGTACTATGATAAATTTATGCCATAAAAAATGATCGAAAGTAAAAAAAAAATGTGCACAATTTTAAAACCCAGATACTTGGAAATTGTGCATATTGTTTCACTTGTTATTTGTTTTTTACTGTGAAAATTTGTCACAAACTACGTAGGATCACTAACGTGTCAGGCAAGATGGTTAACAAGACTTATAGGCAAGTAAATGATGGTGGAGGTGGGAGGAGGCACTAATATGTCCTATGTTTGTAAACTTGGGGGACTCTGTGTACCTTATGCTTGGGGTACTATAGTACTTGTCCTCATACCCTCATTTGAACAAACTAGACATACCCGCGTGGGTAGCAACTTTAATGCCATCCTGCATTGTCAAAGTGGAAGTGGTCTATGCGCAGTTTGTACGAATAAAAAAAACACAGAGAGAGACTAAAGACCCAGTACCTGGAAAATTTCGGGACTCAATTTTGATCCTCAAAAAATTAAGTGTATGTTTACTTTGTTTTCAGTTTGCGGTTTTCATTTTTCAGAAATAATTATAAAACTGTCACTACCTTATTTTCATTTTATTTCCTGTTTTCAAAAATTTGTACAGGAAACAGAATGAAAACAAGGTGGCAGTTTTGTAAAATTACCCACTTAATCCTCATATTTACAAATACGGTACACATTAATCGCTCCACTTTCAACGTCCGTTTACTTGCCTAAGTGTCTCGTCAACTATCTTGTCTGACTCGTTAGTGATCCCGTGCTATGACAAATTTCTACCATGAAAAATGATCGAAAGTGAAAAAAATGTGCAAAATTTTAAAACCCAAATACTTGGAAATTGTGCATATTGTTTCACTCGTTATTTGTTTTTCACTGTGAAAATTTGTCATAGACTATGCAGGATCACTAACGTGTCAGGCAAGATGGTTAACGAGACTTATAGGCAAGTAAATGAACACTGGAGGTGGGAGGAGACATTAATATGTCCTATGTTTGTAATCTTGGGGGACTATGTGTCTTGTACAAATTCAACAGAATGCTTGGTCCTTTTTTTTTTCTTTTTTAAAATATCATTTTCTTTTTTAACATAGTTACTGGTGGGGTCCATCTAAGAACTTTTTAGAAATTGTTGGGTTGGAGAGATGATGTGTTTAAGTTGTAAAAAATAAAAATAAGTGATGTATAATGATGGGATCCATTTAAGAACTTCAAAGTGGGGTGTTGGGATATGAATGTTCTTAGCCTATTAAACTCACTTAGGTGTGAATTATTAGTAATTATTCATTTTTCATATATTTTTATTATTATATTGTCTTTATTTTATTAATAAATATGTGAAAATTTTCATCAATTTTTTATAACATATTCATCAATTATTATTATTATTATTATTATTATTATTATTATTATTATTATTATTATTATTATTATTATTTCGTTTTAAATAAGATTACTGTGTTTTAAAATGATGATTTTTAGGTTTAATTACTCTATTGGTCCCTGAACATTTTGAGAATTTTCAAATTGGTCCCTATACTAAAAAAAATTGTAATTGGGTCCAGAACTTTTACAAATATTTTAATTGGGTCCCTGATCTAAAAAAAATTCTAATTTGGTCCCTGAACTTATATAAAATTTTCAGTTGAGTCATTGGGGTAGCGTTCTGTGAAGAGGTTGTTAAGTTTTCTGGTGTGAAACGTGACTTGGAATTCCCCCAAAATTTGAATTTTTTTTATAAAGATTTTAATTGGGTCCCAGAATTAAAGAATTTTCTAATTGGGTCCCTGAACTTAAATAAAATTTTCAATTAAGTTTGAGAACTTTTTTATTTTCAATCGAGTCTCATAATAACAATAATATCCTAGAAAATTCATTAGTGATTTATTGAATTGGACAGAATATTACTGATTTCATCTAAGCTGGATAACCATATCAGTCATCCAAGCTGAATAACCATATCAGTCATCTCTTACAACCCTATATACAAATTTTGGAGGATTCCAGGTCACGTTTCACATCAGCAAACTTAACAACCTTTTCATGGATCCCTACCCTAGGGACTCAATTGAAAATTTTATATAAGTTGAGTGATCTAATTAGAAATTTTTTTAGTTCAGAGATCCAATTAAAATCTTTATAAAAGTTCGGGGACCTAATTTCAAATTTTTTTAGTATAGGGACCTATTTAAAATTTTCCAAAAGTTTTGGAACAAGAGTAATTAAACCTAATTTTTATACTCCCCATCCATCCCCATACATTATTTGTCCGTGCGGAAGTGGGGATCCATAATCTAGTTCTGATAAATATTAAATATTGATGCTATGCGAACATGTATGAGGTGAAAATGAAATTGGAAGATAAAATATTCGCTCCGAAATAATTTGAATCGGGTCCAATTTCATTACTCATTATCAGGAGCAAAAAATCTACCTCAATGATTAAGTTTGTCACTTGGATTGGACTGAGACAGAGTTTCCTGGTTTGGGGTCGCTGGGCGAGGATACATATATTCCAGCGACGTGTTTGGGAGCATCATGGCCATGCTTCTTCACTTGCCCTCCCACTTGACCTCTCATTTTCTCTCCATCCAAACACTCCCCTATCCTCAAGGAACCTAGACTCACCTCTCAATTCGGTGTATCCAGGTGGTTTTTTATTTTACCCTAAACAACGAATCTTGATGATAGGATGTTATTTGATGTTATAGAGTTTTCCATTAGTGTCTCCACTGATATTTGTTATACTTTTTTTTTCAATTATTATTTTTTGGTCATCGGTATAGAACTTCCCAAAGAAATCAACTTCTAAGTTGCATCACTGTCTAATGCATTACATGATAAGAGCAAAGTGTAAAATGTTAAAATTTCCCCCTCCTACCTGCCTATTTTTATTAGAAGATTTTGATCAAGTTGGTGTCATTTTATGTTGACTATTATTGATTTTCAGTTTATTGAAACTTTATTTAGGTATAGTACTAGTAGATTTGTTTTTCTAGCCAGGTTTCCACCCCTTAATTTAAAAGAATTACAATGTGGTTTTATATGGCAATTTTTTCTTTTTTCCCTTGGTAATTTCTTCATATTTATATGTCATGATAAAAATTAGGAACCCATCTTGAGATACTAATACTTTAAAAGTATTCATGAAAGCTTTGCATGGTTGTTTCAAGGCACACATGTTTCTGGCTGTCAACCAGTAACCATGCTTCAACCTTATTTAAGTTAGTATATTTACAGGAACTGCAACTGCACGCAGAGAACTAATCTGGCGAGCAAAACAGAACGACTAGCTCCAACTGCCTATTCTGTTCATAATATGATTGAACTTAACTCTAAACTGAAGCAACTAGTGAAATCAGGTCAACTGTGTGAAGTGAGGGATATGTTTGATAAAATGGCTCACAGAGATGAGATTTCATGGACCACATTAATTGCTGGATACATCAATGCCTCAGATTTATACGAAGCATTGATCTTGTTTTCAAATATGTGGGTCCAGCCAGGACTCCAAAAGGATCAATTCATGATCAGTGTTGCAGTCAAGGCTTGTGCACTTGGCATGAATGTGTATTTTGGAGAATTATTGGATGGATTCTCAATAAAATCTAGTTTAATAAACTCAGTATTTGTCAGCAGTGCCCTAGTAGACATGTATATGAAAGTAGGCAAAGTAGAGCAAGGTCGCAGAGTCTTTGAAAAAATGACAACTAGAAATGTAGTATCATGGACTGCCATTATTGCGGGGCTTGTACATGCTGGTTACTACATGGAGAGATTCATGTATTTTTCTGAAATGTGGAGATCAAAAGTGGGCTATGATTCACATACATTTGCCATTTCTTTAAAAGCATATGCTGATTCAAGTTGTTTAAATTGTGGAAAAGCTATACACACACAAACAGTAAAACAAGTGTTTGATGAGAGCTCGTTTGTGGTTAATACTCTTTCTACCATGTATAATAAATGTGGGAAACCAGACTATGCTATGCTATTGTTTGAAAAAATGAGGATGCCAGTCGTAGTGTCATGGACAACCCTTATTACGACTTATGTACAGATGGGTAAAGAAGAATACGCAGTGGAAGCATTTAAAAGAATGAGAAAATCAAATGTCAGTCCCAATGAATACACTTTTGCGGCAGTAATTTCTGCTTGTGCAAATATTGCTATTACTAAATGGGGGGAACAGATACATTGCTATGTATTGCGTCTAGGTCTGGTAGATGCCTTGTCGGTGGCGAATTCCATCATTACTCTTTATTCAAAATGTGGTCTGTTTACTTCAGCTTCAATAGTGTTTCATGGTATGACAAGAAAAGATATGATTTCTTGGAGCACTATAATTGCTGTTTATTCTCAAGGAGGTTATGCAAAATAAGCTTTTGACTATCTATCATGGATGAGAAGGGAGGGGTCGAAACCAAATGAATTTGCTTTTGTTAGTGTACTGAGTGTGTGTGGAAGCATGGCATTTCTTGAGCAAGGGAAGCAGGTGCATGCTCATGTCTTGCGCATTGGCTTAGATCATGAAGCAATGGTCCATAGTGCTCTAATTAGTATGTACTCAAAATGTGGAAGTCTACAAGAAGCTTCAAAAATCTTTGATGGGATTGAAAATAATGACATTATATCATGGAAAACCATGATTAGTGGGTATGCTGAGCATGGTTATAGCCAAGATGCCATTATTTTGTTTGATAAGATATCCAGTATTGGTTTAAAACCAGACTATGTGACTTTCATTGGAGTTCTGACAGCTTGTAGCCATGCTGGATTGGTTGATCTTGGTTTCTACTACTTTATGCTAATGACTAATGAGTACTGGATCAGTCCTTCAAAAGAGCACTATGGTTGCATGATTGATCTTTTATGCAGAGCAGGGCGATTGAATGAAGCAGAGCATATGATACGAACCATGCCTTTCCACAGTGATGATGTTGTGTGGTCTACCTTACTGAGAGCATGTAGGGTTCATGAGGATGTTGACCGTGGAAGACGGACAGCGGAACAGATACTTCTCTTGGATCTAGATTCTACTGGAACTCACATCACCCTAGCTAACATATATGCTGCCAAGGGGAGATGGAAGGAAGCTGCACATATAAGGGAGGTCATGAAGTCAAAGGGTATAATAAAGGAGCCAGGATGGTCTTGGATTAACGTCAATGATCAATTAAATGTATTTGTTTTTGGGGATATGTCTCATCCCCATAGTGAATATTATATAACCATTCTGGAATTACTAAGTATAAGAACAGGAGATGCTACGCTGGAAATAGGTTCTTTTGTAGAAGATGTTGAAGATTAGCATAAGGCTGAATTCTTCCTCTTTATGCCAGTGCTACAACAATTGTTTTTGAGTTTTCATATCACATAGACATATTTCAAATGATTGTTGGGAACTGGTTTTCCCAACTCTAATCATTTGAACACTGAAATTCTAGTTCGGTATTGGTTCATACTCTTCATAATTGAATTTGAAACTGACTTAAACATCATTTAGAAGATTAATGCAAATTTTATTTTTGATAAAACAAATGAATCAAATGATAATTTTTATTAATGAACACATTTTTTTTTCCGTTGGATTATTATACATCCTTGCTAGTTATGAATGTACGCATCACTTCCATTATGCAATACCTTTATATTATTTATTGTGAAGTTTATTGTTGAATAAGCTGTATATCAATGCTAGAACTTATTAAATATTGCTTCTTCTATGATTTCTTCTTCTTTTTCTATTAAAGAGTTATATTGTTCGTGATGACTATTTTTATTTTTATTGTTTTTCTCTTCTACTATGCATGCCTTCCTCCACCATATGTGACATTTCTTTCATGATATGTTCCACTATCTTGGTGGCATCTGTTCTATATATTTATTTTGAGTGCTAGCATTAAATTAAACAATAGTTTTCCATCGTATATTTCTTTCATTGCTGACTATGCAGAATTGTCATGCAAATGGTGTTCTTAACTTTTTTCGCTGCCTCAACTCTAGGGGGGTTTTCATTTACAGAGCTGGTCAGTATGATTATGCAGATGAGTATAATGCCAATGGACTGTCTTCTAAGAACCAACATCTTTCAAGAACTGTTCAGGAGATAGCTATTCAATGGGCTGAAGACACTGCTGTTTGAGATATCGCCTAATCTATGAGTATGTCCTCTACCCAGATTAAGCTGTGCTAGAATTATCATGCTATGTCACCTACTACAAACAAGATTTTAATGGAAGTTTCTTTTCCACTGTGCATATTACCGCTCTTCTCCACATGTTGCGCACTGGAACTGGATGCTTTTGTTATTTTTGTGTTAATGAATGGCTCACGTGGAAGGAAGTTTGAAAGGGACATTTTGAATGGTTGTTTAAGAAGCTTTACGGTAGTTGAAGCAATGAGCTGTAATCCACAAACCACCCATAATGTGTAATGAGGTTTAGGAGAGTGATTTTTATCTCACCTAACCATAAGGCCAGTGGGGCAAAGATGAGTGTGGGGTAAAGGGCAGATAGAGGAGAAGGAGATATTGCAGTTGTTGGACCATCCATTTCCGCCAACTTTGTATACACATTGAGACTGACAAAAAGTTAAGAATACTGTCTTTGGGGGTGATCTACACACTTTAAGGCAGCAGCAATGTTGTGACTCCGGCAAGTGTACCGGGTCGTCGCAAGTAATAAAAACACGGTAAGATATTACCGAGGTCGAACACAAGGATTGGGCTACCAATTCAACTAAATTGTCAAGAAATCCGATACGTTGGTTAAGCAATAGAGGGTGGTTGAGAGAAAGAGATTGAGATTGCAATTCAAGAATCAAATCAAATAACGCTACGATGATTAAAATCAGAAATTAAATGCATCCAAGGTCTCAAATCCACCTACCCAATCATGTTAAGTACCCAAGTGATGATGTATTCCTTCCCTAAGTTCAATTGCAATGTCAACCGGGACCCCCTAAATTCTCCTATATCCACTGTCGTAATCAATATGACGTATTCGATGATTGGATTAATCACTTGTTCGGTCTCATAATCCCTAATCTCGAATTCTATTAAACCTTGTTCCCTATATGGTTGCACTAATCAAATAAATCCACGGTCGTGCTCATTATTCGATTAATGATTCCAATTCAAGTTCTAAAACGCTTCTCGCCGTTTGGCCTCAAACACGTTAACAAGTTAATCATGCACACATATGATCAACACAATCAATTCAGAATTGGAAAACATTTATGATCCCGATTCAAGTTCTAAAACGCGAATCGCCTTTCGGCCTCAAACATGTTTAACTTATTAATCACGCAATACATATGATCAAACATTCAAATCAGAATCGGAAATCATCAATTAAAAAGAGAGGAGAACACATACATCATATGAACACTACACAGCCATGGGTGGCTTCATCGATCCCTCGGACGAGGGGATTAGTTCCTCATGCCCGTGACGACGCACAAACAATCGGCAATAATCTCCATAATAACAAACTAAAAGAAGAAAAGAAAAGAAGACGGAGACGCGGCTCCAAAGACAAGGATTCGCACTACTCTGATCTACACAAGTGGCTAACAACTTGATACCCAATTCTGATCTGATATGGCCTTTAAATAAGGATTCTGTTTCTCGCCAGCTCGCGGGGCGAGCTTACTCTCGCGACGCGAAATTAAGCATTGGCGCGCTTCAAATTTTTGTATTTTCGCGAGGCGAGCTTGTATTCATGGGCGAGTCTTCAAACCCTAATCTGTCACAACCGTGATATCCATCACGGCTAAGCCGTGATTGCCTCTGTCTTCCATGGTCCCCAAGGACTCGCGAGGCGAGACACCATTCGCGGGGCGAGTCTTCACTCTGGGTGTGACCTTCATCACGGCTAGGCCGTGATGGTCTCTGACTTCCAAGTCTTCATTCTCTCGCGGGGCGAGTCTTCAAACCTCCATTTGTCACAGCCGTGACCTTAATCACCACTATGCCGTGATAGTCTCTGTCTTGCTGGTCTTCAGACTCTCCCGAGGCGAGAGTACACTCGCGGGCGAGTGTCTCGTAATTTCAATTTACACTATTTCTTTGCTTTCCTTGACTCGCGGAGCTTCACTTTATTTACCTGAAAACACAAAAGCACCCACAAGCGTAATTCTATCCAAAATAAGCTAAAAACTACACAAAAGACGCAAAACGAGTCAAAGTCCAACTCAGGAACGAAACAAGGCAAATTTGGGCGAAAACGAGAGTGAACTCGAATAAATAGACACATAAACCCTAGTTCATCTAGTCATAAAACTAGATAAGCCAGAGGCTTATCAAAATACCCCAAACTTAAACCTTGCTTGTCCCCAAGCAAGCTTAAAACTCAAAAACGACTCAAGACTTGGCAAGCCTAAAGGAATCAATCGATTTCGCACAAATTTAATGCAACTTTACAAAACAGTTTTACTCCAATGATCTCCCCCCTACATCAATGTAATCCCCACATTCATTTACTTTAAACCATTGAGAACTCATCATTCATTCCGTCATTACTCTAAGTTGAGGATCAGAGATACACACAAAGGAAGATCACCAAATTCAACAACTGCCTTCCTCACAAGGGTATGTAAAATTTCACTCATTCGCTCAATTCGTCAAGGCTTTCAACTTTTTCACTCAATTTCACTTATTAAGAGCACTTCCCATGAATTTGATTTTCATCTCAAAAATGGTTCCCACGAAAACATGTATGCAACATCAGAAGGTCTTTTAAAGGTTGTAATGGGGCCTGGCTCAGGGTAGAATAATGAAGGATATTTAGGCTTAAGTCCCTAGGAACTAAGAGAGCATGAGCATTTTGACACTTTTTCCACTCAAATTCCTTTTTCATTTTTCTTTTTGTCTCGGGTGACTACAGCCTTTTCCTTGCTAATCTTTTTGTTCTGCCCCTTTTCCTTTGGCAAATATTTTATTTTATTTTATTTTATTTTATTTTATTTATTTTATTTATTTTATTTTTTTTTCGCCTTGGGTTTCAACCTTTATTTTCTTTTTCTCACCCCAATATGACACATCACCTTGTAGCCACCCCAAACTTAGTTTCTCACAACCATTCTCTTGCTCACTTCCATGCTCTCCTAATCCTAAGATCGGGTTAACATGGTTTTTCAGATTTCGGCTCGTAATTTAGGGTCATCAAGAAACAATAGGTCAATTGGGCTCAATTTGGCTAACTAGGGAACATGCATTAAGGTTGGTTCAATTTATGGCCAAGTGGTTATTTCAAAGAAAATTGCCTAAATCATTTGATGCAACACATAAACATGCAAACCATATAGAGATTCAAGCAAATTCGGGAAAGTGCAACCTAACAGTGATTCACACATTCAAAAACAGAGTTGGAGGCTCAAATCCTCACCTGGACATTTTGCAAATTGTTTGACCGAGATACGATTCCTAGTGTGTGCACCCCCTCACCCCAAACTTATCATAAATCAAGTAATCACAATAAAATTCTCAAAGTTCAGTTTTCAATTTTTAAGTGGGGATAAACTTTTCTAATTTCAGAACTTATGGGAAATCATCAATGGTCAAATAATTCATGCAATCTGTGCTCAATTTAATTAGAAACCAACAAGCTTGCCGACACGACATTCATACAACAACTCTTGACCTTCTCAAATTATTCAAGAGTGACAAACAAAAACAAAACGAAAATCAAAAACAAAACAACAGTTAGGAAAAGAGAGATACCTAGCTTGGGTTGCCTCCCAAGTAGCGCTTGTTTAACGTCCCGAGCCTGACTCAAGTCACCCCTAAGGGTTAATCCGGACGTAGATCTTGCTTGCCGTTCCATGCCTCAGTCCGTATTCTGTAGGCTCTTGCCCTTTCATAAGCTCTCCTACTGTTCCCGGACAACTCATTTAAGTCCAGCATCCTTCTATAATCAGCACGAACTCTCCACTCCGTGATGGTCCTTTTTGGGATCAACTCGTTGTTTGCATTGACCACCACGGTTGCGCCACCTTTCAACCTTGGTGCTTTACCCTTCTTTTTCTTGCCCTTGCTGCTGAGCTCTTCCTTCGCACATTCTTCCCTTGGGAGACTCGGTATGGGTTCCATGTCTCGTAGCCACTCAAGATAGACTTCATCCCCCGAAGGGCCTTTTTCCTCACTGTCTTCCTCATGAGATTCGACCGATACTGTTGCTAGTGAAGGATCATGGTCTTCTCGAGTTGCCTTTACCTTTTCAGTTGGGTCCACCACATCCACTCGATACACAGCTGACTTCTCTGCAGGGTGCTTCATTGCTTCAAAGAGATTGAAGACTACCTTATCATCATGCACCCTTAGAGTGAGTTTCCCTTGCCGCACATCTATCAAGGCACCCCCAGTGGCCAAGAAGGGCCTACCCAATATGAGGGGAACCTCGGCGTCTTCATCCATATCAAGCACTACAAAGTCCGACGGAAATATAAACTTGTCCACCTTCACTAACAAGTCTTCGACCACCCCATAAGGATATTTTATAGAGCGGTCGGCCAATTGGAGCGACATCCGTGTATCCTTAACTTCTTGGATTCCCAACCTCTTCATCATAGAGAGGGGCATCAAGTTGATGCTTGCCCCTAGATCACATAATGCCTTCCCTACAGTCATCTCCCCAATGGTACATGGTATCGAAAAGGAACCGGGATCCTTCAACTTTGGAGGGAGTTTTCTCTGAAGAATGGCACTACATTCCTCGTCCACTAATTTCCGCTTCTTGGTGAGAAGATCCTTCATAAACCGGGCATATGATGGCATCTGTTCCAAGGCTTCCGCAAATGGAATGTTAATCTGAAGTTTTCGGAAGACATCAAGGAACTTATTGAATTGCTTATCCTGTTGAGGCTTCTTCAATCTTTCAGGATACGGTACCTTCATGTAAGGTGGGAGGTCTTGGGGTTCAACCCACTTCTTCTTTCGGAACTCCTCATCCACAAGTTTCAGCCTTCCCCTTGCTCCGGTGCCTTGTCACTTTCCAACCCTTCTTTCTCTGGTTGCTCTTCCTCATCGGGTAGTTGTTCCGGGGCCTTGTCATCCTGAGAACTATTTGTACCCCTGTTAGGTTCCAACACCCTTCCGCTTCTAGTAGATATGACATTGCATTGCCCCTTGGGGTTGTTCTCGGTATTACCTGGGAGAGTGCCTGGAAGACGCTCATTAAGTTGCTTCGCGAGCTGTGCTATTTGTGTCTCCAGATTCTGAATTCGCGATCCTGTATGAGTCGCCAACTTGTCAATGGCAGTGTTCACCTTCTCAAAAGATGTGCTTGTAAAGGTTGACAACTTCTCAAAAGCCAGCTCCCACGGTTGTCTTCCACCATCTGTTATTTGCAAATTATTAGGCCCCCGGAAGAGCCTGGCTGGGTATTGCTTTCGCTGAATTCCAATGTTCGGCCTTATACCCTGCTGAGGTTGTTGCCAATTCTGCTGAGGAGGTTGTTGACTGGCTAGACCACCATTAGCATTACTCCAAGCGAAACCCGGATGGTCTCTCCTCATGTACCCCCTATTTTGATTCTGATTGTAGTCATTTCGTCATTTCATCTGATAGTTATTCTGGGGCACCAGTGTCATAAAAGTTGTGGTATGAGTCCACATGTTCCTGAGGGAAGTTGAATGGACAGTTTCGAGTGTCATGATCTCCATTACAATTACCACAACCTGGAGGCATTCCCTCGTGTATCACATTAGCCTTCTTGTTCTCTGACAAAGCCGCCACTTGCATCTTCAACAATCTGTTTTGCTCAAGAATGGCCTCCATTGCCCCGGTAACTGATTCCATTTGAGGTTTCCCTTCCACGGTTGTAATCATTATATGACATTTTCTCTAACAATGCCCATCCATCCTCAGCTGATAAATATGAGAAAGAACCGGCAGCTGCGGCATCACAGTTCATCTGATAGCGTCCCCTCAACCCATTAAAGAAGTGCTGAACTTTTGAGACGGGGTCAAAGAACGCTGAAGGGCATCTTCTCAATAAGCCATTGTACCTCTCCCAAGCTTCATTATATGTTTCATCCTCTGTCTGCCTGAAAGATGTAACGGCTATTCTTGCTTGTGCCGCTTTCTGAGGAGGAAAATATTTGGTTAGGAACTTCTGTGCCATTTGCTCCCAAGTTCTGATGCTATTCCTATCCAAACTGTCAACCCAATCGCGAGCGACATCCCTAAGAGAAAGAGGGAAAAGCCGCAAGCGAAACTCATCCTGAGAGACTCCCCTGGTCTTCTGCAAGTCACAAGCTTCCAGGAAGCGAGTGATATGTCTATGCGGGTCCTGTTTGCCACTCCCATCAAACTGATTCTCCCGGATCTGGTATGTGACACAGGCTTCCACTCTGAAAGAGTCCGTGTTCAGGTTGCCCCTCACAATAGAAGAGTCACAATCTCCCAAGCTTGGTAGATCGTACTCAAAGAGAGGCTTGTAACGAGGAGGAGGAGGAGGAGGATTTTCTTCAGCCATGTCCTCTATTTTAATTGCTTCCAACCTCTTCCTTTCTCTGGCCTCTTTTCTTAATTGCCTCTCGGTCCTGGTGATCTCGGAATCAAATAGCAAGTCCTCTTTTAGAAGGGTACCTCGCATACAAAAACACGGCAAGACCAAGTGGAATCAAAGAAGTAGAGAGATAATAACAAATGACAGAAAAATAAAAATAAAAATCAACTTAACCAAATAATCAAATTTCCTACAAATTAGGAAAATTGGCTGTGCCAATCCCCGGCAACGGCGCCAAAAACTTGTTGTGACTCCGGCAAGTGTACCGGGTCGTCGCAAGTAATAAAAACAAGGTAAGATATTACCGAGGTCGAACACAAGGATTGGGCTACCAATTCAACTAAATTGTCAAGAAATCCGATACGTTGGTTAAGCAATAGAGGGTGGTTGAGAGAAAGAGATTGAGATTGCAATTCAAGAATCAAATCAAATAACGCTACGGTGATTAAAATCAGAAATTAAATGCATCCAAGGTCTCAAATCCACCTACCCAATCATGTTAAGTACCCAAGTGATGATGTATTCCTTCCCTAAGTTCAATTGCAATGTCAACCGGGACCCCCTAAATTCTCCTATATCCACTGTCGTGCTCAATAGGACGTATTCGATGATTGGATTAATCACTTGTTCGGTCTCATAATCCCTAATCTCGAATTCTATTAAACCTTGTTCCCTATATGGTTGCACTAATCAACTAAATCCACGGTCGTGCTCATTATTCGATTAATGATTCCAATTCAAGTTCTAAAACGCTTCTCGCCGTTTGGCCTCAAACACGTTAACAAGTTAATCATGCACACATATGATCAACACAATCAATTCAGAATTGGAAAACATTTATGATCCCGATTCAAGTTCTAAAACGCGAATCGCTTTTTCGACCTCAAACATGTTTAACTTATTAATCACGCAATACATATGATCAAACATTCAAATCAGAATCGGAAATCATCAATTAAAAAGAGAGGAGAACACATACATCATATGAACACTACACAGCCATGGGTGGCTTCATCGATCCCTCGGACGAGGGGATTAGTTCCTCATGCCCGTGACGACGCACAAACAATCGGCAATAATCTCCATAAAAACAAACTAAAAGAAGAAAAAAAAAAGAAGACGGAGACGCAGCTCCAAAGACAAGGATTCGCACTACTCTGATCTACACAAGTGGCTAACAACTTGATACCCAATTCTGATCTGATATGGCCTTTAAATAAGGATTCTGTTTCTCGCCAGCTCGCGGGGCGAGCTTACTCTCGCGACGCGAAATTAAGCATTGGCGCGCTTCAAATTTTGTATTTTCGCGAGGCGAGCTTGTATTCGCGGGGCGAGTCTTCAAACCCTAATCTGTCACAACCGTGATATCCATCACGGCTAAGCCGTGATTGCCTCTGTCTTCCATGGTCCCCAAGGACTCGCGAGGCGAGACACCATTCGCGGGGCGAGTCTTCAATTCTGGGCTGTGACCTTCATTACGGCTAGGCCGTGATGGTCTCTGACTTCCAAGTCTTCATTCTCTCGCGGGGCGAGTCTTCAAACCTCCATTTGTCACAGCCATGACCTTAATCACGACTATGCCGTGATAGTCTCTGTCTTGCTGGTCTTCAGACTCTCGCGAGGCGAGAGTACACTCGCGGGGCGAGAGTACACTCGCGGGGCGAGAGTACACTCGCGGGGCGAGAGTACACTCGCGGGGCGAGAGTACACTCGCGGGGCGAGAGTACACTCGCAGGGCGAGTGTCTTAGAATTTCAATTTCCACTATTTCTTTGCTTTCCTTGACTCCCGGAGCTTCACTTTATTTACCTGAAAACACAAAAGCACCCACAAGTGTAATTCTATCCAAAATAAGCTAAAAACTACACAAAAGACGCAAAACGAGTCAAAGTCCAACTCAGGAACGAAACAAGGCAAATTTGGGCGAAAACGAGAGTGAACTCGAATAAATAGACACATAAACCCTAGTTCATCTAGTCATAAAACTAGATAAGCCAGAGGCTTATCAAGCAACCTGGGAAACATTTCTCAGAATATGCTGCATGGTAAACCTTATATTTACATATTTGCATTTGTTTACCTAAGCTCTTTATTAATTGCATTCATCATGAAGATCCTGTTTGAGCAGTAGTGAGTAATTTTTATACGTATTTGTGTGTGTTTATGTGCATATGTTCAAGTATCAGTTATGCAATTACCTTTTTTGCTTTTCAGTTTTCATGAAGATTTACCTAGACTGGAAAAATGGTAATGTTTTTCTCTGACTGTTAATCTTTTACATTGGAAGAGTTTTAAAGAAACTCAACTTGAAAAGAAAGATGAAAGAAAGAGGGAATTAAGTATTTGAACATGCGAAAAATTTACTATTATGAAGTATGAACTATTTTTGTTAGCCATTATGAACATAGGAACTTTGTTGCTTATTTCTTATTTCTTCTCATGCATTTGTTGATATACATGTATAATTTGGCACATGCAATTGTATTAGCTTTATGTTTCTTGCGATGAGTGTTATAAAACTCGGAGAGGTCATTGACTCGGTCAGGACGGTGGGTCACTGATTGAACCGGTGAGTCATTGGTTCAACCACATGAACCGCTATATATCAAATTTATAAATTTTATAATGGAGACATCGGTATATATTTATATTTGTAAATAGAATATGCAACAAATCTTGTGGTCTAGCGGCAGAGTTGCATGAAGGATTTAACAAGGTGCAGGGTTTGAATCTCACATGAAGCATTTTTGGAAGCATTTTCAGAATTTCGCAGGAGGAGAAATGTGGAGCCACAGGTGCGTGTCATACGCGAGTGGGAAAGCGTGTGGGACTTTGAGAGCCGCAATATGGTGAAGCGCATGTGACTTTGGAAGCCGTCGTACATGGGGAAGAATGAGATGGGTCTTGGATGCGGTTCAACAGCGAACCGACTCATCAATTCAAATCGGTTCAACTGCAGTTTGATGATGTCAGTGCCGGTTTACTAGCATATCTAGTCTAAATGTATGACCGGACCGGCCATAGGAAGCAAAGCAGATTCTCAAATTTACTATATCCTTCATTTTATCACTTCCTATAAACCATGACAATTAAGAATACATTCTAACACATGATCCTGACATGTTAGTGACTTTCAAATGAATGACATGAATCACAAAAGGATATCTTGCTAATGCATAAAACAAGTTTATCAGCTTCCAATCAAACTCATGTTATGCCATCATAAATTCATGTTTCAAACATTGTTCTTAGTAAGAATGTAAACGAATTCAGTTGGTAGCATCTATGAACCAACCAGAAAATATTCAAAGTTGTTTCTGCAGTCATTGACATAAAAATTCAATTCACTAATTTCATCAAACAAACAGTGCTCTATTGAGATAATTGTTAGGGAGAAGATTAAAATACTACAAACCAATAAAATTATAGCAATCCAAATGTATGAACATGGTCAAATATAAGTACGAGCCTTCAACGAATTTACATCCTCTAACCGAGTTCTTCAATTCATTAAAGAGACAAGTAGAATTACGAAAAGAATCAGCTTCCAAACGAGTGAGCATACTTTAGTCTCTGTTGAAATTACAGGTTAAAAAAACGCTTTCAAATCATTTCCTACTCTGAAATGAAGGTCACGAAAACTGGGAATCTAAAAAATTAAAGAGTTTCTTCCCCTTTTGTTTCTGAACCTTAAAGGTGTGTTTGGTTCAAAGAAGGAGAGGGGATGAATTTTAAAACATTTCACATATATTGAATCAAACATAAAAGTTTTAAAAAAATCCCTCCCTCCCTGCCCTCTCCTCGCCTCCATTCCCAATAATTAGGTTATGGAACAAGTAATGATGACAAGAAGAATTATAAGTAGTAACAACAGATTTTAATACAGATTGCAGATTTAAAGATTCAAGTTTAACAAGTATATGGATTATGGATTTTAGGGATTAGAAGAACACGCAAATCGATTTATCCTGGTTCTGCTACCTCCTCTGGTAAGCCTACGTCCAGTCCCACACCATTGTGGATTTCTTCACTATAATCAGCAATTTACACAATTCTGATTACAGCAACACAAGGATAACCTCCTTGCTTGAAAAATCTCCAGAAAGCACACTAGCTTTCTTTACCCAAGGATCCCTTCTATCCTTGTTAAACCCTAAGAGATACCCTCTCTTAGTCGCTCTAATTCTCAAAAAAGAATTGAGTAGAAGTAACACTCTAAAAGCCTTATAATACAAATTGAAGTTCTAACTATCACACTTTTCTCAGTGTTGAAGCACTTTGGATCAGAATGAATTTGTGTTGTTGTTATTGTACGTGTTCTCTATGAAAAGTGTTCCTTTGATCCCTCTTTATATAGAAGATATATTATAGTCGTTGGGATCATTTAAGACAGATTTGGATCTGATTTACAAAATCTGCTTTCTTGATTCTTGATCTCAAAATGCGATTCTCTTTGATCTTTGTAGAGATTGCGTCCTACTTGAAATATAACTGTTTTCATCTGAAAGGATAGCCAAGTCTATTTGAAGAGTAATAAATCCATGTTTAATTGAAGAGAAAAATATCCGTGTCCATTTGCCACGTCAGCAGACAGGAGTATTAGCTCAAGGTAATTGGACGGGCTCCAACTGGTAGACGAGAGTGCCAACACCAGGCAATTGGACGGGCTCCAATTGTAGACGAGCTTTATATATCATGTAAGTGGACGGAGCTTCTAGTTTAGCATGTATCATTAGTAGACGAGCTCGAAGTGTTACTGTCAGTAGACGAGCTCTCCTTTTTACATTAGTAGACGAGCTTTCCAAGTGTTACTATCAGTAGACGCGCGATCTTGTTACTTTCAGTGGACAAGCTCTCCTTTTTCCATCAGTAGACGAGGTCTCCAAGTGTTACTATCAGTAGACGCGCGCTCTTGTTACATCAGTGGACGCGATCTAATTTTTACATCAATGGACGCGCGCTTCTGTTTCATCAATGGACGCGAGCTCCTTTTAACATCAGTGGACGCGTGCTTCTGTTTCATCAGTGGATGTGAGTTTGTTTTATCAGTGGACGCGAGCTTCTGTTTCATCAATGGACGCGAGCTTTTGCTTCATTAGTGGACGCGAGTTTCTGTTTTGTCAGTGGACGCGAGCTTCTGTTTCATCAGTGGACGCGAGCTTCTGTTTCATCAGTGGACGCGAGCTTCTGTTTCATCAGTGGACGCGCTTCATGTGCCACGTCAGCAAACGAGCTCTTCTGTTTCTTTTAGTGGACGCGCTTCCGTGCTATTTCAGTGGACGACAGCTTTTTACTTTGTTCTTTTAGTGGACACGTTCTCTTTATTCTTTCACTGGACGTCAACTTTTTACTTTGTTGTTCTTTAGTGGACGAGCTCTTTAATTTTTCATTGGACTTCAGCTCTTTACTTTGTTGGACGTCATTCTTGGTTCACTTCATTGGACGAGCGCTTATATTTTCCCTGTGTTGGACGTGCGCTAGTTTTGCTTTGTTGGACGAGTGATCTTTGATAAGCCTCTGGCTCGTCTAGTTTTATAACTAGTAAAACCATGGTTTTTGTACTAATTATTCGAGTTTAATATCGTTTTCGCCCAAATTTGGATTTAATTGTCCTCAAGCAACATTTTGAGTCTCTTAAGTAGTTTTAGGATATTTTAGTTAATTTTGAGTCAAATAAAGCATTTACTGCTATTTCATATTTTCAGGTTAAAAAGAATAGCAAAAAGGGAAGGACACTAAAAGCAGAAGCCATCACGCCCAGGCCGTGACACTGGTCACGGTCATGATGAGCTACCCCTAAAGACCAGAAAGCATCACGGCCCAGCCATAATACCCATCACGGGAGTGACGAGAAGACCCTGAGGACCGGAGAGCATCACGGCCTAGCCGTGATGGAGGTCACGGCCGTGACAGATCAGCATCCATGGACATAATTGATCACGGCCTGGCCGTGATGGGCATCACGGCCGTGACAGACTAGAATTTGAATGCGTGCCCTTGGCAGAATACGTCACGGCCTGGCCATGATGGCCATCACGACCGTGACGCGAATCCTGATATATAAAAAGGCACCAGGGCAGACGCAAAAGATATACAATTTTCACTGTTTACAAATTAATTCAAAAAGTTTGTATTACGTTTGTGATGGAGAACTAATCACCAGGGATTAGTCTGCTGTAATCGGTTTCCGCCGACACTTGAGGTTCCATAATTCCCGATCAAATTACTTATCTCTTTCAATATTATTCTATATGCCTTGTTTACTTAATTCAAGTTGTATAGAATAAGTATTGATTAATTTCGATGATTCTGTGTTCCTATACCTTGATCGCGTTTGCTTAATTCGCGTGTGTTTGGTCGTGTTTACTTAATTCACGAGAGCTTCAATCCGTTTGCTAAATTCGGAAATTAGGAACATATATCTCGTAGTGTCAATTGCGCTTGTTTAATTGCTTCTACAATCGAAAAGAGATTAGAATCCTCTTAGGGCATGGAAATTATGTGAATCAATGATAGTTGGGAAACCGAAACAGTAGATTAATCGTTCTAGCTTATTGATAATCACTTAATTGCACCGTTTTCTTAATCCAATCTTAAATCTAACTCCCCCCCCCCCCCCCCCCCCCCCAAAAGAACCGTTTTGTAGGTTAATAATAATCCAAGAGTCCTTGAGAGACGATACTTGAGTTGTCGTTCCCTAACTACAATTTTTCTTCCAATCAGTCGTTTTTGACTCGTGTGCGACAGCAGATCAAATTGGCGCCGTTGTCGAGGACTCTTGTTGTTATTAACAGATTTGTTCAGTTCTGGCTACTAGGTCTGGTTGTTCTGACCTGTTTGATTTTGATCCTGAAATTGAGAGAACCTTGCACACACACCGTAGAGCAATTCAGGCTAGCACTAGTTCACCAACCAATAGTGATAACATGGCTGATCAAAGAACACTAAGACATCTTGCTGCTCCTGATGTTAATTACATTGGTTTATGTATTGAATATGCTGATGTCGTTGCTCCTTTTGAATTGAAATTTGGTTTAATACACTTGTTGCCAAGGTTTAGTGGTCTTGCAGGTGAGGATCCGCATAAGCATCTGAAAGAATTCCAGGTTGTTTGCTCTACACCTTTGAGACCGGAAGGGATAACAGAAGACCATATCAAGCTGAGAGCCTTCCCATTCTCACTTCAAGGTGCTACGAAGGATTGGTTGTATTATCTTGAGACGAATTCCGTTTCAACCTGGAATGATTTGAAGAAAGTCTTCCTAGAGAGATACTTCCCTGCCTCCAGAGTTGCATCAATCAGAAAAGAGATATGTGGTATTAGACAAGGCAATGAATAATTGGCCGAGTACTGGGAGAGATTTAAGAAGTAGGTGTCCAGTTGTCCTCATCACCATATTTTTGAGCAACTGCTTATTCAGTACTTTTATGAGGGATTGCTACCAATGGACAAAAACATTTTAGATGTTGCTAGCGGGGGAGCACTTGTTGATAAGACTCCAGCTGTTGCCAAGTCATTGATTGAGAACATGTCACTCAACTCCCAGCAGTTCACAACCAGAAACAATTCTGTCGAAACAAGGGGTGTGAATGAGATCCATGTTTCTTCTTCCAACAAAGCCCTTGAAACCAGACTTGATGAGCTTACTTCTTTAGTGAAGCGGTTGGCGGTGGATATAGCTCAAACAGCAAGGTTGTGTGGTATTTGTACTTCTCCTGATCACCTGACCGATGCATGTCCCATTCTGAAAGATGAGTCGGTCACTGACTTGCCTCAAGCATATGCAGCCAATCTTTACAATCAAGGCAACAATCAGAACAGGTACAACATTCCTGACCTTTCCACTAATAAGCACCACCCCAGCTGGAGAAACCATCCAAACCTTCGGTATGGAAACTCATCCACACAACAACATCAACTGATGTTACCGCTGACACCACCACAGAACTCTCCCCAAGTGACCACCTCTGCACCTTCCGGACCTTCACTAGTGGACCTTGTCAAGCAAATGGCTGCAAACAATCTCCAGTTTCAGCAACAAACGGATTCTAGTATTCATACTTTACAGACACAGATCGGACAGCTTACCACTTAGATGAATGCCATGCAGCAAGCTCAAGGATTGAACCAACTACCTGCACAAACAGTAGTGAATCATAATGTCCCAAGTCTTAATGTGAGCGCAATTACTTTGAGATCCGGGAAAGTTACAGAACCAGCCCTTGAAAAAAATAAAAAAATTGTTGAGGTAACACCTGAACCTTCTGTTGTTGTTGAGGCTGAAAAGGAGTATGTGCCACCAATTCCATTCCCGCAAAGATTACTGAAAAATAAAAAGATTGATGAGGAAGACAAAGAAAGAGAGATTCTGGATGTATTCAGAAAAGTGGCGGTAAACATTCCGCTTCTTGATGTGATTAAGCAGGTTCCGATATACGCGAAGTTTTTGAAGATTTGTGCACACACAAGAGGGGGTTGAAGGGAAATGAGAGAGTCAATTTGGGACGAAATGTTTCAGCCCTCATTCAACCTAAACCTGCACCTGAAAAGGTTACCGTTTCAGCCCTCAATCAGGCAATGCCACAGAAATGTAAGGATCCAGGAACTTTTGCTATTCCATGTACCATTGGGGATAGTAAATTCGACAATTGCATGTTGGATTTAGGAGCTTCTATTAATGTTATGCCTACTTCTATTTTCAACAATCTTGATCTTGGTCCTTTGCAGCATACAGGTCTTACTATTCAGTTGGCAAACAGGACCAATGCTCGCCCCATTGGAGTAGTAGAAGATGTGCTTGTCCAAGTTAATGACTTGATTTTCCCTGCTGATTTTTACATTCTGGACAAGGCAGGAGAAACGAATTCAAGCAGATCACCAAACATTCTGGGCAGACCGTTCATGAAAACGGCAAAGACAAAGATTGATGTTGACGATGGAACCATGTCCATGGAATTTGGTGACATTGTTGCAAAATTCAACATTTTCGATGCTATGAAGCATCCCTTGGAAGAGCATTATGTTTTTCAAATAGAGTTGCTTTATGAAATTGTTGATGACACTTATTATGATTTGGTTGCAGCTGCTGATTTTCCATTTGGTTCTGGTTTTGATGATGTTTATTCATGTGCTGATTGTACTAACACTGACCTTTGTGCTGTTTGTGCTGAGATTGATGCTGCCTTGCAGCGTGACAGTGTAAATGAAGCTGTTCATTCAGCTGAAATTATTGACAGCACGGCTGCCCCAAACATACCATCTATTGAGCAACCACCCTCCCTAGAGCTTAAGCCACTTCCTGAAAATCTGAAATATGCTTATTTAGAGAGGAATGAAAAACTTTCGGTTATAATTTACTCTAACCTTGATTTTGACCAGGAAACTAAGCTCTTGCAGGTTTTGAAGAAGCATAAGAAGACGATTGGGTGGACCTTGGCCGACATACCAGGTATTAGCCCATCCAGGTGTATGCATAGGATTCTGTTGGAGGATGGGGCTAAAACAGTTAGGCAGCCCCAAAGGCGGCTTAACCCCTTGATTCTTGATGTTGTGAAGAAGGAGGTAACAAAACTCTTGCATGCAGGTATCATATATCCTATCTCTTACAGTAATTGGGGGAGTCCAGTGCAAGTTGTACCTAAGAAATCTGGACTCACAGTGGTAAAAAATGAAAACAATGAACTTGTTCCCACTAGAGTTCAAAATAGCTGGAGAGTTGTATTGATTATAGGAGATCGAGCCAGGCTACTAGAAAGGATCACTTCCCTTTGTCGTTCATCGATCAGATGCTTGAACGGCTAGCTGGTAAATCACACTATTGTTTTCTTGATGGCTTCTCAGGTTACTTTCAGATCCACATTGCACCAGAGGATCAAGAAAAGACAACTTTTACGTGCCCTTTCGACACTTTTTCTTACAGGAGGATGCCATTTGGTCTTTGCAATGCTCCTGGCACATTCCAGAGATGCATGATTAGTATTTTTACTGAATATATTGAGAATTTGATGGAAGTGTTTATGGATAATTTTACTGTTTACGGTTCTTCATTTGATGCATGCTTGGATAGTTTGAATCTGGTTTTGGAGAGATGCATTGAAACTGACCTTGTTTTGAATTATGAAAAATGCCATTTTATGGTTGAACAGGGAATTGTTTTGGGGCATATCATTTCTGAAAAGGGTATTTCAGTAGATTCTGCTAAGATTGAGGTGATTTCTACAATGCCTTACCCATCTTGCGTTCGCGAGATTCGCTCTTTTCTTGGTCATGCAGGTTTCTACAGGCGGTTCATTAAGGATTTTAGCAAGATAGCTCTTCCTCTGTCAAACTTGTTGAAGAATGATGTCATTTTCAACTTTGATGGCAACTGCAAAAAGGCTTTTGATTTCTTGAAGAAAGCATTGACCTCTACTCCCATCATCCAGCCTCCTGACTGGACCCTCCCTTTTGAGATTATGTGTGATGCCTCTAACTATGCCGTTGGGGCGGTCCTTGCACAAAGGGTGAACAGGGCTGCCCATGTGATTTATTATGCTTCTAGAACTTTAGATGTTGCACAGGCTAATTACACTACTACTGAAAAGGAACTTCTAGCTATTGTTTTTGCTCTTGATAAATTCAGATCATATTTGCTAGGTTCCAAGGTTGTTGTTTTCACTGACCATGCAGCTTTAAAGTACTTGTTGAAGAAACCAGAAGCAAAACCGAGATTGATTCGGTGGATGTTGTTGCTCCAAGAGTTTAGTGTGGAGATTAAAGATAAAAGTGGAGCTGAGAATTTAGTGGCTGATCACTTGAGCAGAATAGAGAGGGATGAAGATCCTTCTCCCATTCAGGATGACTTTCCTGATGAGCAGCTTTTACAGTTACATGAGGTAACTCCTTGGTTTGCGGATATTGTTAATTATCTTGTTGCTGGTGTTTTTCCGACAGGTGCAACTAGGTCACAAATTCACAAACTCAAGAGTGATGCCAAATATTATGTTTGGGATGATCCATATCTTTGGAAATTTGGTAGTGATCAGGTGATTAGGAGATGTGTCCCCGACTATGAGATTAAATCTATTTTAAATTTTTCTCATGCTTCTCAAGTAGGGGACATTTTGGGCCACAAAGGACTGCAAGAAAAATCCTAGATTCAGGTTTTTATTGGCCCACCATTTTTAAAGATGCTTATGAGATTTACCGCACTTGTAAAGAGTGTCAGACAGCAGGTACAGCCATCACTCGTAAGAGTGAAATGCCTCAGCAACCTATGCTTTTCTGTGAGGTGTTTGATGTTTGGGGAATTGACTTTATGGGTCCTTTCCCTGCATCTTTTGGTTTTCTCTACATTTTACTTGCTGTTGATTATGTTTCAAAGTGGGTGGAAGCTATCCCCACTAGGACTAATGATTCTAGAGTTGTTGCAAATTTTGTCAGGGCCAATATTTTTTTCAGGTTCGGAATACCTCGTGCTATCATAAGTGACCAAGGCACTCATTTATGTAACCGCACCATGGAAGCTTCACTCCGAAAGTATGGAGTTGTGCACAGGGTCTCCACTGCATATCATCCCCAAACTAATGGGCAAGCTGAGATCTCAAACAGAGAAATCAAACAGATCTTAGAGAAAGTGGTGCAGCCAAATAGGAAGGACTGGAGCCACCGTCTAGAAGACGCACTTTGGGCTCAAAGAACAACTTTCAAGACACCAATAGGGATGTCTCCCTATAGACTTGTGTTCAGAAAGGCATGTCATCTTCCTGTAGAAATTGAGCACCATGCTTATTGGGCGGTCAAAAGTTGTAATTTGGAAATGCAAAAAGCAGGCATTGAAAGAAAACTCCAATTACAGCAGCTTGAAGAGCTTAGGTTAGAAGCCTATGAAAGATCTCGAATTTATAAAGAGAAAACTAAGCACTTCCATGATAAGATGATTTCTAGGAAGGAATTCTCTGTGGGCCAACAGGTTTTATTGTTTAACTCCCGCCTAAAAGTGATGGCTGGGAAACTTCGATCCAAGTGGATTGGCCCATTTATTGTTACTGATGTTTTCCCTCATGGTGCCGTAGAAATAAAAAGTGCAGGTAGCAACAAGGTCTTTAAGGTTAATGGGCAGCGCTTAAAGCTATTCCATGAGAGCTTGGTGCCTGAAGATACAACCGTAGAAGAGCTTTCCTTGGAAGAGCCCATCTACACTACAACCTGATCAGGGAGCACCTTCTCCTTTCCCTCACTCTTATTTTATATTTATGTTCTTTCATTGAGGACAATGTATGTCTTAAGTGTGGGGGAGGGAACCAATTGCTTTGTTTTTGTTTTGTTTTCCTTGTTTGTGTTGCTTTGTGTCGTATATGTGTGAGTCTTATGTCGGTGAGCTTAATGGATTCTAATTAAATCTAGCATAGATGGATTGCATGATATTTTTTGACTGTTGATGATTTCCCCCTAGGTTTTGAAAATTGAAAATTGACCCCCATGTGAAAAATTGAAAATTGAACTTTGAGATATTTTGTTGTGATTGCATGATTTATGATAAGTTTGGGGTGAAGGGATGCACACACTAGGGATTGAATCTCGGTCAAACAATTTGCGAAAAATGTCCAGGTGAGGATTTGAGCCTCCAACATGTTTTTAATTGTGTGAAACACTTTTAAGTTGCACTTTCCCGGATTTGCTTGAATCTCTTCATGGTTTGCATGGTTATGTGGTTGCATCAAATGATTTAGGCAATTTTCTTATAAATAACTACTTGGCATAAAAAGAACCATCCCTAATGCATGTTCCCTAGTTAGCCACATTGAGCCTAATAAGCCTATTGTTTCTTGATGACCTTATGTTATAAGCCAAAAATCTGGAAAAACCATGTTAACCCGATCTTAGGATTAGGAGAGCATGGATGCTTAGCAAGACAAAGGTTGAAGGAAACTAAGTTTGGGGTGGCTACAAGGATATGATGTGTTGTGTTGGATTGAGAAAAAGAAAAAAATAAAGGTTGGAGCCAAAGGCAAAAAGAAAAAGAAGAAAAAGAAAAGTACAAAAAATGTAAAAAAAAAAAAGGGTATTATAAGGAAAAGGGCTTTAGTCACCTGTTGGGGCGCCGGCAAGTGTACCGGGTCATCGCAAGTAATAAAAATAACACGGTAAGTAATTATCGAGGTTGAACTCAGGGATTGGGCTACCAATTCGACTAATCCGCGGGAAATCCGATACGTTTGGTCAAGTTACAGAAAAGTGGTTGAGAGAGAGAAGATTAATATCGAAATTCAATTAACAAGTCTAAATAAACTAATTAACTAAAAATCAGAAATTAAAATGTCCAAGGTCACAAATCCACCTACCCAACATGCATACCCAAGTGATGATGAACTCCTCCCTAAGTTCAATTACAATGTCAACCGGGACCCCTAAATTCTCCTAAATCCACTCTCGTGCTCATTAGGACGTATTCGACGATTGGATTAATTACTTACTAGGTCTCATAATCCTAATCTCGAATTTGGTTAATTCTTGTTCCCTATAAGGTTGCACCGATCTCCTACTCACTCTCGTGCAATATTCGATCGATGATCCCAATTCAAGTTCTAAAACGCGAATCGCCGTTCGGCCTCAAACACGTTTAACTAATTAATCACGCAAAACATATGATCAATGCATCCAAAACAGAATCGGAAAACAAGAATTGAATTAAAGGAGAAAGACATACATCATATCGGATTTACATCGCCATGGGTGGCTTCATCGTTCCCTCGGACGAGGGGATTAGTTCCTCATGCTCATAGACAACCAATCGGAACTCATCCTAAGACTAAGAATAAGAAAAGAGAAGCGGGAGACGCAGCCCCAGAATAAGGATTCTAAAAGATCTACAAAAGTTCTGATCCAAAAAGTCCTCCAAATCTGTTCTGCAGTGCCTTATTTATAGGGAGGCCACGCGTCACGGCCGTGATGGTCATCACGGCCAGGCCGTGACGGCTTCTGTTTCTGGCGCACTTCTGGAATTTAAACCCTCGCGACGCGAGCCTTCTTTTCAAGGCCCGTGATGTGAATCACGGCTAAGCCGTGATGGTCTCCGACTTGTGTGGATTTTAGGTCACGGCCGTGATATACATCACGGCTAGGCCGTGATGGTCTCTGTGTTCCCGGGTCTTCAAACTCTCGCGAGGCGAGCTTCCTCTCGCGGGGCGAGAATCTCCAGAATGGCAATCTCCATTATTTCTTGACTTTCCTTAATTCTCAGAGCTTCACTTATTGACCTGAAAACAACACAAGCAACCACAAGCGTAATTCTATCCAAAAGAAGCTAAAAACTACACAAAAGACGCAAAACGAGTCAAAGTCCAACTTAGGAACAAAACAAGGCAAATTTGGGCGAAAACGAGAGTGAACTCGACTAATTGGCACGTAAACTACCGACTTACTAGTTATAAAACTAGATAAGCCAGAGGCTTATCATCACCCAAGGCATCAAAAAGAAAAATGAAAAAAAGGGGAATAAGAGTGGAAGTCAAGGTAAAAAGTTTCATGCTCTCTTAATTCCTAGGGATGCATAGCCTAGTACCTTTGAATAATCCTACCCTCAGCCAGGCCCCATTACAACCTTTAAAAGACCTTTTGATGTTGCATGCATGTTTTCGTGGGAACTATTTTGAGATGAAAATCAAATTCATGGGAAGTTCTCTTGAAATGTGAAATTAAGCGAAAAGTTGATAGCCTAGACAAATTGAGCGAATGAGTGAAATATTAAATGCCCTTGGGAGGAAGGCAATTGTTTGAAATTGGTGATATCCCTTTTGTGTGTAACTTGGATCCTCAACTCAGATTACTGATTGCATGAATGATGGAATTCTCAATTGTTTAAAGTAAATGAATGTGGGGGTTACATTGTCGCAAGGGGGTAAAACATTGAAGAAAAATTGTTTTGTTAAAATTGGATAAAATTTGTGCGAAATTGATTGAATCCTTTAAGCTTGCCAAGTTTGAGTCTTTTTGAGTTTCAGTTTACTTGGGGACAAGCAAAGTTTAAGTTTGGGGTATTTTGATAAGCCTCTGGATCGTCTAGTTTTATAACTAGTAAGACCATGGTTTTTGTACTAATTATTCGAGCTTAATCTCGTTTTCGCCCAAATTTGGATTTAATTGTCCTCAAGCAACATTTTGAGTCTCTTAAGTAGTTTTAGGATATTTTAGTTAATTTTGAGTCAAATAAAGCATTTACTGCTATTTCATATTTTCAGGTTAATAAGAAGAGCAAAAAGGGAAGGACACTTAAAGCAGAAGCCATCACGCCCAGGCCGTGACACTGGTCACGACCGTGATGAGCTACCCCTGAAGACCAGAAAGCATCACGGCCCAGCCGTAATACCCATCACGGGCGTGACGAGAAGACCCTGAAGACCAAAGAGCATCACGACCTAGCCGTGATGGAGGTCATTGCCGTGACAGATCAGCACCCATGGACATAATTGATCACGGCCTGGCCGTGATGGGCATCACGGCCGTGACAGACTAGAATTTGAATGCGCGCCCTTGGCAGAATACGTCATGGCCTGGCCGTGATGGCCATCACGGCCGTGACACAAATCCGGATCTATAAAAAGGCACCAGGGCAGACGCAAAAGATATACAATTTTCACTGTTTACAAATTAATTCAAAAAGTTTGTATTACGTTTGTGGTAGAGAACTATTCACCAGGGATTAGTCTGCTGTAATCGGTTTCCGCCGACACTTGAGGTTCCATAATTCCTGATCAAATTGCTTATCTCTTTCAATATTATGCTATATGCCTTGTTTGCTTAATTCAAGTTGTATAGAATAAGTATTGATTAATTTCGATGATTCTATGTTCCTATACCTTGATCGCGTTTGCTTAATTCGCGTGTGTTTGGTCGTGTTTGCTTAATTCACGAGAGCTTCAATCCGTTTGCTTAATTCGGATATTAGGAACATATATCTTGTAGTGTCAATTGCGCTTGTTTAATTGCTGATACAATCGAAAAGACATTAGAATCCGCTTAGGGCATGGAAATTATGTGAATCATTGATAGTTGGGAAACCGAAACAGTAGATTAATCGTTCTAGCTTATTGATAATCACTTAATTGCACTGTTTTCTTAATTGAATCTTAAATCTATACACCCCCCCCCCCCCCCCCAAAATCAATTTGTAGGTTAATAATAATCCAAGAGTCCTTGAGAGACGATACTCGAGTTGTCGTTCCCTAACTACAGTTTTTCTTCCAATCACTCGTTTTTGACCCGTGTGCGACAGCGGATCAATCTTGCATGCAACTTAACACGTAATAAGTACATAGTCAGAATTAAAAATCTTATGCAAAATACACTTTGTTTGTCATACATCAAAACATGAATGAGGGCTTAGTCTTACAAACTCCCCCTTTTTAATTATGACAAACCTTACCATACTTAACCTTAGTTATTTAACAAATCAGAGTGCAGCTATTCAGTAAGCATGTTTCTTTAGTTATTTTCGTCCTCCCCGTGTCATTGATATCTTTCAAAAGATCAAGTGTTATCATATCATAAAAAAACATCTTGCAATTATTATAAGTTCTAGTATTTCTTTTCAAAGCAGTTCATACTTATGTGTCAGAGAAATAAAAATTGCATATCAGAAAATGCATGGTTCATTTTTATGGTTCATATTTCTCCCCCTTTGTCAGAGAAATAAAAATTTGCATATCATAGAATGCATGGTTCATTTTTATGGTTCAGATTTCTCAGATGTATGGTTCATCTTTCTAGTTCATCTCAGATGTATGGTTTCATCTTTCTCGTTCATCTCAGATGTATGGTTCATCTTTCTCCCCCTTTGTCATTATCAAAAAGAAACTATGGAGATTATTGAAATCAATCTTAATAAACAGTCTTGCATTCATTGATAATAAAACATTTCAGAACTTATGAAATCTAAACAAAATTACAGACACCTAAGGACGCTTAGCATCTTGCCCATGTTCTTCACAATTTTCAGCAACTTGTGCTGCCTTGCATGCCATGTGTTATCAATTATTTTGAGGATCAATTATGCCAAGTTCTCTTCTTATAAAGAAGAAACTTTCCTTATTAAGTGGTTTGGTGAATATATCAGCTAATTGCTTAGATGTATCTATATGTTCAATCACAACATCACCACTTTGAATATGATCCCTGATAAAATGATGTCTAATTTCAATATGCTTGGTTCTTGGGTGCATAATTGGGTTCTTTGTTAGATTTATTGCACTAGTGTTATCACATTTTATTGGTATATGATCTAGATAAACACCATAGTCAATTAATTGTTGTTTAATCCATAGGATTTGAGCACAACAACTCCCAGCTGCAACATATCCCGCTTCAGCTGTGGATAAGGCCACACTAGTATACTTTTTACTAAACTAGGACACTAGGGAATTTCCTAATAAATGGCATATTCCACTTGTGCTCTTCCTATCTAACTTGCATCCAGCAAAGTCAGAGTCGGAATATCCTATTACTGTGCAAGTGGATCCCTTGGGATACCACAGCCCCATTTCTTTTGTTCCTAAGAGGTACTTCATGATTCTTTTAACTGCAATAAGATGTGATTCTTTAGGATTAGCTTGATACCTTGCACACATACTCACACTGAACATTATATCTGGCCTACTAGCAGTGAGATAAAGTAAGGATCCGATAATACCTCTATACTTGGATACATCTATAGATTTACCATGTTAATCTTTGTCCAAGTAGCAGGCTGGACTCATTGGTGTTGCCATTTCCTTTGCACTTTCGATTCCAAACTTCTTTAGTAGTTCCTTGCAATATTTTGTTTGGCTTATGAAGGTTCCATCTTGGCATTGTTTAATTTGAAGTCCAAGAAAGAAGGTAAGTTCTCCCATCATGGACATTTCAAATTCACTTTGCATTAGTTCACCAAATTCCTTGCATAAAGACTCATTAGTAGCACCAAAAATAATGTCATCAACATATATTTGAATAAGTAAGATATTGTGTGCTTTTGTTTTAGTAAATAGTGTAGTATCAACTTTTCCTCTTTTAAATCCTTTCTCTAGGAGAAAATTGCTCAACCTCTCATACCAAGTTCTAGGAGCTTGCTTGAGTCCATAGAGGGCTTTAGTCAGTTTATATACATGATTTGGGAACTCACTATCAATAAAGCCAGGGGGTTGGCTTACATATACTTCCTCTTGTATTATTCCATTTAAAAAGGCACTTTTTACATCCATTTGGTACAGTTTAAAGTTCATTATACAAGCATAGGCTAAGAGCATTCTTATGACTTCTAATCTAGCTACGGGAGCATATGTTTCATCATAATCAATTCCTTCTTCTTGATTGTATCCCTTAGCTACTAGTCTAGCCTTGTTTCTAACTATTATTCCATTATCATCCATTTTGTTTCTAAACACCCATTTAGTTCCGATTATTTGGTTACTTTTTGGTTTTGGAACTAAATCCCAAACTTTGTTCCTTTTAAATTGATTTAACTCTTCTTGCATTGCAATCATCCAATGTTCATCATTAATAGCATCATCAACACATTTTGGTTCTATTTGAGATACAAACGCCATGGTATTGTAAATATTCCTTAAAGAGTTTCTAGTGGTTACCCCTTTGGTGGTCTCACCAATGATATTGTCTAGGGGATGATTCTTTGAAGCTTGCCACTCCTTAGGAAGATTTTCTTGTTGAAGTTATGATGGATGTTCTTTATTGCTTTCTTCATCTTCCTTTTCCTTGTTGCTCTCCTTTCCTTCATCAGATTTTACTTTATCCTCAAGAGTTTCTGTATCATAAAAAATGTCCTTTCCCAACCTTTTGAGGTTAGACTCATCAAATGTTATGTGAACAAAATCCGCTATTGATAAAGTATGCTTATTAAACACTATATGCTTTGCTAGTTAATGAATAACCTAGGAAAATACCCTCATCAGCTTTGGGATCAAATTTCCCAAGATTATCCTTGCCATTGTTTAGTACAAAACATTTACAGCCAAAGACATAAAAATGAGAAATGTTAGGTTTTCTTCCCTTGTAAAGATCATATGGAGTTTTCTTCAAAATTGGCCTTATTAGTACTCTATTTAAAACATAACATGCAGTACTCACAACATCAGCCCAAAAATACTTTGGTAAATTTAGAGTCACTCAATATGGTTCTAGCAATTTCTTCAAGTGACCTATTTTTCCTTTCAAATACTCCATTTTGTTGTGGAGTCCTAGGTGCAGAAAAATTATGTTTTATACCATGTTCTTCACAAAAGTTAGCAAACTCCTCATTTTGGAATTCTCCTCCATGGTCACTCCTAATTGAAACAATTTTCACGTCTTTCTCATTTTGAGCAACCTTAGCCATTTTCTTAAAAGCTTTAAAAGCTTCATTCTTTTGTGATAAGAAAAAGGTCCAAGTAAATCTAGAGAAGTCATCAACAATTACAAGAGCATAGAGATTTCCACCAAAGCTTTTTGTCCTAGAAGGCCCAAAAAAGGTCCATGTGCAGTAATTGTAAGGGTCTACTAGTAGAAACAATGTTTTTAACCTTAAATGAGGTTTTCACTTGTTTACCCTTTTGGCATGCATCACATAGGCCTTCTTTAACAAACTTTTTATTTGGTAAACCGATTACAAGTTCTTTGGAAATCAATTTATTCAAGTGATCCATATGAATGTGAGCTATTCTCCTATGCCAAAGCCAATTTTCATCTTCTTTGGAAATTAAGCAACATGCATCATTGGAAATTAAGTTGCCTATGTCTAGCATATAGATGTTATTGATTCTATTTCCAATCAGTTTTTTGTTATTATCATGAATATATTCAATCATACACAAATTTGAGTTAAAGTTTACCTTGTAGCCTTTATCACATAATTGGCTTATACTTAGTAGATTGTGTTTGAGCCCTTCCACATAGAGAACATCCTCAATCTTGATTGCTGGATTTTTTCCTATTGTTCCAACACCAAGGATTCTTCCTTTGTTGTTGTCTCCATAGGTGACATTTCCTCCTTTCTTGAGAGTGAAAGATGTAAATTTTGTGATGTCTCTGGTCATGTGTTTGGAGCAGCCGCTGTCCAAAAACCAGCTTGAGGTTTTGGCCTTCAAACACACCTACAAAACAGATTCTTTTATGCTTTTCCTTTAGGTACCCAAATCTGTTTGGGTCCTTTAGTGTTAGTAGCAACATAAGTTCCTTTTGGAACCCAAATTTGTTTAATGCCAACATGAATGTTCTTTGTAAGTCTACAAGTAGCAGCTGTATGACCTTTCTTTAGACAATAATAGCATTTAACAAAAGGACTAGTTGAGGAACTGGGTGGAACAAAAAGCTTCTTAAAAGATTTTTCATGTACCATTGGCTTATATCCAATTCCAGCTTGGTCATACACACCCTTTTGCTGTCCTAATACGGCATTCAAGTTATCTCTACCCGTAGTAAACATAGATAGAGTTGTATTCAGTTTTTCAACATCCTTTTCTAGTGTAGTGCATTTGGTGCAAATTGAACTAGATGCAAGTAATTTTGAATTTTCATCTTCTAGTTCTTTAAGCTTTATTTGTAAAGATGCATTCAATATTTCTTTATCACTAGTAATTCCAGATAGATCACCATTCAAATGATTTATATGTTTCTCCAACTTAGTACATTTATCACATATAGATGCATCTAAAACAGTAGCTAGTTTTTATTTTAAAGCACGATTTTCTGTTTTTAATTGATCTACCTCTTTGTTTAAAATAGAAGTTTTCTCCTCTAGGCATGTGATGGATTTCTTAGACTTAGTTAGCAATCTAGCAAGTCTAACGGATTCTTTATGAAGTTCTTCAAAAGCATTTTGAAATTCATCATAAGAAGGTTGATAATCAGAACTTACTTCACTTTCTGAATCACTATGATTGCTGGCCATAAAGCACAGGTTTGCCTCCTCAGATTCAGATTCTTTAGTGGATTCTACATCATGTGTTACTTGCAATGTATCCCACATCTCCTTTGCTGATTTGCAATTTGAAACCCTGAAAAACTCATCATGACTTAGAGCAGATGTTATAATATTCTTTATTTAGCATTATAACCAACTCTTCTTTTATCATCATCATTCCAGTCATCTTTTGGTTTAGATTGTTTATTTCCCTTAGCATCAAGAATAAATGGAACATAGGGACCATTTTCAACAGCATCTAAAACATCTAAACCTGCAGCCTCAAGAAAGATAAGCATTCTTTCTTTCCAATACATGTATTGGGATCCATTAAAGGCAGGAGGTCTAGTGAGTGAAGCCCCATCACCTAGGATATCATTTGTAGCCATCTCTTGAAGCTATTAAGCTTTGTAACAAGAGTTTTAGCCCTAATGCCAATTGTTGGTAGTGGCTACGGTCTCAAGAGGGGGGGGGGGGGGGGTGAATTGAGATATTGAAAAATGTATTCAACAATTTAAAGCAAAATAGTGTTTCTTTAAAGAAAATTGGTTTTCACTCAATTTTAATTCCAAGAATTAGGTTATGGAACAAGTAATGATGACAAGAAGAATTATAAGTAGTAACAACAGATTTTAATACAGATTGCAGATTTAAAGATTCAAGTTTAACAAGTATATGGATTATGGAGTTTAGGGATTAGAAGAACACGCAAACCGATTTATCCTGGTTCGACTACCTCCTCTGGTAAGCTTACGTCCAGTCCCACACCACTATGGATTTCTTCACTATAATCAGCAATTTACACAATTCTAATTACAACAACACAAGGATAACCTCCTTGCTTGAAAAATCTCCAGAAAGCACACTAGCTTTCTTTACCCAAGGATCCCTTCTATCCTTGTTAAACCCTAAGAGATACCCTCTCTTAGATTCTCTAATTCTCAAAAAATAATTGAGTAGAAGTAAGACTCTAAAAGCCTGATAATACAAATTGAAATTCTAACTATCACACTTCTATCAACGTTGAAGCACTTTGGATCAGAATGAATTTGTGTTGTTGTTATTGTATGTGTTCTCTATGAAAAGTGTTCCTTTGATCCCTCTTTATATAGAAGATAGATTATATTCGTTGGGATCATTTAAGACAGATTTGGATCTGATTTACAAAATCTGCTTTCTTGATTCTTGATCTCAAAATGCTATTTTGATTGATCTTTGTAGAGATTGTGTCGTACTTGAAATATAACTATTTCCATCTGAAAGGATAGCCAAGTCTATTTGAAGAGTAATAAATCCGTGTTTAATTGAAGAGAAAAATATCCGTGTCCATTTCCCACGTCAGCAAACGGGAGTATTAGCTCAAGGTAATTGGACGGGCTCAACTGGTAGACGAGAGTGCTAACACCAGGCAATTGGACGGGCTCCAAATGTAGACGAGCTTTATATATCATGTAAGTGGACGGAGCTTCTAGTTTAGCGTGTATCATTAGTAGACGAGCTCCAAGTGTTACTGTCAGTAGACGAGCTCTCCTTTTTACATCAGTAGACGAGCTTTCCAAGTGTTACTATCAGTAGACGCGCGATCTTGTTACTTTCAGTGGACGAGCTCTCCTTTTTCCATCAGTAGACGAGGTCTCCAAGTGTTACTATCAGTAGACGCGCGCTCTTGTTACATCAGTGGACGCGAGCTCCTTTTTACATCAATGGACGCGCGCTTCTGTTTCATCAGTGGACGCGAGCTCCTTTTTACATCAGTGGACGCGCGCTTATGTTTCATCAGTGGATGCAAGATTCTGTTTTATCAGTGGACGCGAGCTTCTGTTTCATTAGTGGACGCGAGCTTCTGTTTCATCAGTGCACGCGAGCTTCTGTTTCATCAGTGGACGCGAGCTTCTGTTTCATCAGTGGATGCGAGTTTCTGTTTTATCAGTGGATGCGAGCTTCTGTTTCATCAGTGGATGCGAGCTTCTGTTTCATTAGTGGACGCGAGCTTCTGTTTTATAAGTGGACGCGAGCTTCTGTTTCATCAGTGGACGCGAGCTTCTATTTCATTAGTGGACGTGAGCTTCTGTTTTATCAGTGGACGCGATCTTCTGTTTCATTAGTGGACATGCTTCATGTGCCACGTCAGCAGACGAGCTCTTCTATTTCTTTTAGTGGACGCTCTTCCGTGCTCTTTCAGTGGACGACATCTTTTTACTTTGTTCTTTTAGTGGACGCTCTCTCTTTGTTCTTTCAGTGGACGTCAGCTTTTTACTTTGTTGTTCTTTAGTGGACGAGCTCTTTAATTGTTCATTAGACTTCAGCTCTTTACTTTGTTGGACGTCATTCTTGGTTCACTTCATTGGACGAGCGCTTATATTTTCCCTGTGTTGGACGTGCGCTAGTTTTGCTTTGTTGAACGAGTGATCTTGCATGCAACTTAACACGCAATGAGTACGTAGTCAGAATTAAAAATCTTATGCAAAATACACTTTGTTTGTCATACATCAAAACATGAATGAGGGCTTAGTCTTACAAAGAGAAAGAGACATACCCAAGGCATAATATTTTTCGGACCCCTTTTCTTCTCCTCTTCATCTCCTTTTATAGGAGAGGTTCCACAACCAACACTCCCCCACTTGCATCTTTAATGATGGAAAATTTAATTCCATTAAATTCTCTTCACACTCTCGCGGTTGGATTGAAATGTGCTTAGACAATTTTCGGCCAAACCAGGGAGCTAATTGGGGGTAGCATGAATCAAGAAGGCTTCTCATATGTTGCCCCCTCGATTTTGCTCCAAAAAGATTTTTCTTCATCCTTTGTAGTTGTTTGTGTTTTTCGGCTGTCATGAGCCGCAATCTTTGACTTCTCCTCCAATATTGTGTCAGAAATGGAGTAATGAGGTAACATGGGAGAGGGGTTTCGTGAGGTTGCAAGGATGTGGGTTGGAGACAGATGCTGTGTGATGGGGTGTCCATGGATGGCGATTATATGGGAATGGTGGGTGGCGGTTAGGGATGGGAGTAGGTTAGGCCGAGATAGGCCCTAACATAAATAGGCTTGGTCTGCATTCCAATCTTAAGGCTTGAACCTGACCTATTAGTCTGATATAGGTTAATTTTTATGGCCTAAGCCTGACCTACATCAAAGTTTGGGCTAGCCTGGAATCTTATAATGAAGATATGTAAATATAATTATATTTGTAATTATAATATGCAACAAGTCTTGTGGTCTAGTGGCAGAGTTGCATGAAGGCTTTAACAAGTTGCAGAGTTCGAATCTCACATTAAGCATTTTTGGAAGCATTTTCTGAATTTCGCCGGAGCGGAAATTTTGAGACACAGGTGCATGTCATGTGCCAGTGGGGAAGTGTGTGGGACTTCTGGAGCCGCAATACGGGGAAGTGCATTGGGCAAAAAGGAAAAGAAAAAAAGAGAAGCATAAAAAGAAAAAAGAAAAAGTCAGAAAAGAAGAAAATAACAAATTAGGCACAATCCCATCAGGAATACACTCCATGCCCATCAGAAAAGAAAAAATCCCAACTAATCAGATAAAACACTGATGACCATATTCAGATGCATCCATAAATAAATAAAAAACAATGAAAGCATAATTTTTCATATTTACCTTTTAAAACAAGACTGAATAGTAAGATCCATAAGAGCCTACCGCAAAAAATCCCAGCCCTTATGTTGAACTTATATCCCAAGTAGAACAAATAAATTACCAATTTGATGGCATATGAACGAGTACATAATGACTCAAGAGCCTCAGTGAATAAAGAAGAAAAACTGGTGATTGCCTTAAAAACACCAAGCAAGCTTGTCTGTAGAGGCTGCTAGTTCCATTTTTTTCTCATCAAGCGGGTCTCGTGTGTCCAACCCTTGTCCATTGTTAGGCACAGAGTCAGGAAGGCAAATATGAGTTTTAAAACATCTTTTCCAGGTTTCGCGAGATGAAGATTTCTTCTCAAGTTCCTTAGAAGCAGTTCCATTCGCTTTTTAATCTTGAACTCTTCAGATTGCTTGGTAGATATTACATGGACAACATTGATAAAGCTTTTGATGGCTTCAGCGGCAACTGTGTTTGGGACACACACGGTCAAGAGCAAGCTGGCATTCATCCCAAAAGGAAAATATATCATATGGTTCCTTGCTGTTGTTGATGTTGTCATCATCGAATGGAATAAGGTTGAGCTTAAACCAACCGTGTAGAGATAGAATAAAGTACCGTTGAAATTTAATAATGTGGCAAAAACTGGATTGCTAGGACAACACAGTCGATTCAAGATCCCGAGTTGCCTGCCTGTGCAATTCAGATGTTGAGTGACCTCTGGATGATTGGTTCACAAGGCCACAGACTTGCTGCACAATGTTGCTTTGAATTTCATGGTACCGATGCATTGATCTCCATATGTACATGATTCTACAGTTAATGTATCACAAATATATGAGAACAATCCGTGAGAAGGCATCCCATCATTAATTCAAACCAATTAGGTAAACAATAGATCATATACATATGTCGTCTAACTCTTCCTCTATGTATTTTATAACACTTCAACTGAGTTCTCTACAGTCAATGACTTTTTGTAAAAGAATATTTTCTTAGATAAATATATTCAGATTTCTTCTCTACATTAAAATGTGTAAGAATGAGAAAAATACAAATTACAGTCAACTTGGTTAACAAGTTTTAATTGAAAGATGAACTGCCCCTGCATGTTCGATTCCAACCAAGAGGCTTTAGCAAGAATCATGCTATCATGTTTACTCGCAATACACTTCACCCAAAAATTTGCCAATTCAAGAAATTCAAGAAATTGTTTTCAAAACTTCGGGTCCACGGTGCTTTTCACGTTTTTGAAGGAGCTGGATTGATGGGTAAAGGTTTTTTTGTTTTCGGACCCGTATCATTATTTCAAAATTCCAATTCAAATACACGTGCTGTTGACAGTAATGACCAAAAGCAGGTATCTTGTATCTTCTTCTTTCTTCTCCTTTCAGAACGCATCTACCTGTCCCTCTTCACTTCAGCTTTCTCTTCCTTCTCTCCAAGACCAGACAATGTTCAGTCGCTATCCGGTCGTCGTCCGGCCACGCCTGAAGAGAAGAAGTTGATCACACGTTAGAGCTCATCTTCCCAGTCACTTTGGTCCGTTTGGTTTTATGCTAGGTCACTATCACAACTGCGGGTAAGGGTTCTGACCACCGCCTACGGTGGTTTCCACCATCTTTCCTTTTCTTTGAACTTTTTCTTCCTCTTATGTCAGGTAAATCATACCCTTTTTCTTCCTCCTTAATTTTGTTTCCTTTATAATCTTACCTTGCTTCATCTTCGATTTCTTCTTTGCTTGATGTGTTTTGCTTATGCATATTATAGGTTGGATTATTTGCCTGTGGGTTACCTGAGTTCCTCTTCCCGCTCAAACAAGGGATAAGGCAAGGGTGTGCCCACTTTGCAGTTTCCAGCTTTCCTATCCTTATTCTTTCTTTTTTATATATATCTATACAATGGTAATCCAGTTTTAACTGTAGAACAATTCACTGCTGACACGTGTCAGGCGAGGTCCCACTACAAATTTTCAGTTTTGGTTTTAGTTTCTATTATTTTCTTTATTTTCCGTGGTCAACTCACATTTATTACGTTCAGAACACCCACAAGCTTGCATTATACGTTTTAGACTGCACTTTCATCATATCAAATCACTGTCATTCCAGATGTGTTTTTAAACTTTCTCAACACTTTCTACTCTCTTTTATAATTCATAATAATAATTATAATAATAATTAATTTAAAGCCTCTCTATCATGACTTTTTCACTGTAAAAGCTTCCACGAGAAGCTTCTTTTCTATCTCAGCTTCCCATTTCTTCACGTCCTTCTTCAGTAGAGTAGCAGAAAACCAATTTTTTGTCTCTTCTGTTCCAACCTTTTTTTTCTCTCAATAAAATTAAACCCATCTATCCTGTTGGCAATTTGATTTACAATAAGCATGAACATAAAATATGATCATGCAAATAAAATAAATGAGAGATTGAAAAATTGGAGGAGGAAAATTGGCCTATTATTCATAAAAGAAAGTGCTCATATATAGGCTTACAAAAATTAACAGATAATACCTACAAATTTTGATATGGATCATATTTATTTGAATAACACTTAACTAACTGAAAATTGAAAAATAAAAGATAAAATCTGCAACAATAACAATGACTCTATCTAGACTCTATCTAAAACTTATTCAAAAATCAAATTTCAAATAACGTAAAATCTCATATCTCTAACACTTCTCCTTGAGATTTGCCATGGACATGCCAAGCTTTAGCTTCAGGAACTCCAATCTTGATTGCTTTAGCAAAACTCCTCCTGTCATTGAATACCATATGCCATAAATAAATTCTCTTCATGATTGTTGTCTTTTTCAATCACATTTACCTGTTGCTCTGGTTGCTGCTGAGACTGTTTTTTCTTGATTCTGCAATCCTTCTCATTGTGTCCAAGTTTATTGCAAAAATCACAGCGAAAAAGAGGTTTATCTTTCTAATAGCAATCTTTCTCAGCATGATTGGTTCTTTTGAAATAAATATGTTAAGTATAATTAATATATGTGGACGGTGGATTTATGTGGACGGTGGAGTACCCTCCATTGTATTCTCATGTTCATTATATATTTCTCATAGGACTTAGCATAGACTTTTATTGTTCTAGGAATCAAGTGCGTATTCAAGTGTATATATATCTCGTAGTTCTTTTCATTATCAATACAGTGAAGTATTCACTTTTATATTCAAGTTGGTATCAGAGCCTATTTGGTTCTCCCTGGTGTTTTTTGTTTGGGGTTTCAGCTGCTGTTAAGCACTGACCCATTGTTTGCAAGGTGTCTGACGACCAAACTACCATCGGCGTCCACCTCAGAAGTGTCCGATCGGCTGTCCGACGAAGCGGCGCCACCAGTGCCTCCCTCATGCGCTCTCACGCGCTGACGTCATAATTTCCATTCTCCGGTACGTGTGATCCACACGCCACCTTCCTGGCCTCCGCTGACGCCGTCGCTTCCACCACCGTGATCGCCATCTCCTCCCGGTTCTGTTCTAACCTTGTTTGGTTTGTGGGTCTACCATTGTGCTACCCTTCCTTTGAAACAAGTGTGCACTGTGTTATACACTTGTCACTATTTCTAATTTTCTTCCATGGCTAAATCTACTAAGGGAGATCATCTAATATCAGCCAGTGAATATAAGCAGTATCTTCAGTTTGAAGCCACTCCACAAGCTTCTTCTTCAGCCACAATTGCTCACACAGATGATTCTATGGTTTTGTCTCTCTCAAACTGCCTCTTTTGGATCCTGGATTTTAGACTCTGGTGCTTCTTATCACCTAGCTGGTAATCCTTCTCTTTTCTCTAAATTGTCATCCCCTAAAACACCGCACAGTATTACTCTTGCCGATGGGTCTAAGGCACAAGCAACTAGTATTGGTCAAGCTTCTCCTCTTCCATCCTTACCTTTAAATTCAGTTCTATTTGTACCTGGTTGTCCCTTCAATTTAATTTCAATTAGTCAAATTACTCGCACTCTAAATTGTTCAATAACCTTTAATTCTGATTCCTTTGTCATACAGGACCAGAGCATGATGAGTGTGATTTCACCTCATAATTCATTGACATTTTGCACGCATTTTCATATAGCTTATGCATATTTAATTTGATTTTGGTTAGTTTTTACCTTGGAACAGGTAAGGCGGTTTTGTGGTGTTGTTTTGCAGGAATTAAGGGTCAAAATGCTCAAGATTAGCCATGATGGAGCTTGCATGAAGATGGGGCTTGAAAAGTGAAGAAACTGAGCCAAACAGAGCCCATCACGACCTAGCCATGATGACCATCATGACCGTGATCGAATAGAGCTTCAAAGAAAAATATGGAAAAGTCAGAACTGGTCACGGCCAGGCCGTGATGCCCATCACGGCCATGACATGTCAGCTGAACCAGACCCTCACAGGCATAACTGATCACGGCCTAGCCGTGATGGTGGTCATGTCCATGACAGACCAACAAGTGAAGAATTTCCAAGGCAGAATCCGTCACGGCCTGGCCGTGACGGCCATCACGGCCGTGACACACGTTACTTGGATCTGAAGCAACCGATTTTGATCTGAATTTGTATTTGATTAGGATTCAAATTACCCTATTTTATAAATAGGGCAGTTTGGCAGAGACTCGGGGGGAATTTTTGGGCTGCTACACTTAGACAAATTTTTAGGATCTCTCTTCTTCTTCTTCTTCTTCTTCTTCTT
Source organism: Sophora flavescens (assembly GCA_030762895.1). NCBI lineage: Eukaryota > Viridiplantae > Streptophyta > Magnoliopsida > Fabales > Fabaceae > Sophora > Sophora flavescens. The sequence goes on along the minus strand of CM061064.1, from coordinate 443,893 downwards.
CTTCTTCTTCTCTTAGGATTCATTTTATGTTGTTGTTAATCAAGCTTGTCATCACCATGACAATGATTGAGTAGTAGCTTAATTTCTAGGGATTGGGGCTATGCCCAAGATCTGATTTATGTTGTTGAATTGATGTTTTACCTTTGTGAATTTCGATTTCGCTTTAGATCTGATTTCTATTGCTTTAACTACTTGTAAATCTGGTGCGCACTTATTTGCATGTCATAGATATTCTAAGGAAGAACCTAGCGGTGAACTTAGGTATCAGATCTATAGAATCAGACTTAGGACTTAAATCACGAGAGTTAGAAGCGGTCCTTCAAGGATTCACAAATTTTCACAAAGCGTAAAGGGTTCAATCTAAATTCAACTACCACGAGAGTATGGGCTGGTTTAATTGGGCACGGTTTTTGTAACCCGAGAGAGAGCATTAACTAATTTAGGATAAATTCACCTTCAAAGCAATTTTGGTAATTAACAAGGGGTAGTTAATTTAGTAACATGAACAATCTTGTCGGTAACCCAATTCTTAGGAATGTCTTTAGATCTGAAAACCCCTAAATTGATTTACTTTTCTGTGTTGTTTAATTGCAATTTCAAATTTGATTGTTACTTGATTCGTATTTCAAAAATCAAAATCTTTTCAAAATCCTTTTATATAGTCCAGTTTTATCGATATAGTAATTAGTTACGATTTGAGATCACGGTCCCTGTGGGATTGATCTTTTTATTACTTGGCGACGAATCCGGTGCACTTGCCAGAATCATATATCGCACATCAAGTTTTTGGCGCCGTTGCCGGGGACTGTGCTTTCTTGAATCTCAATTTAATTTTTGAATTGATTTTTCTAGACTTTTTCTTTTTATTTAATTTTTATAAAAAAAAATATTTCATCTCTTTTCCTTCTAGAGTATCTATATCTCTGTGTTTTTCTCTTTTATGCAAAGATCCCTAAGTCTTGAAAGCCTTATTGAGGTTGACCCCGAAATCGAGAGGACCTTTCATAGATGTAGGAGACTACAAAGAGAGAGAGAGAGAGAGAGGTTGATTCCCATTCCACTCATGACGAATCAACCGGATACGAAACCATTGAAGGACTACGCAGCCCCAAATGCTAGGGATTTGCGAACTGGGATTGCTAGGCCAGAGATCGAGGCGGAGAACTACACTATACCGCCTATGCTAATTAGGATGATTAGGCAACATCAATTCGGAGGATTGCCCTCGGAGGACCCGACTGATCACGTGGAGACATTCTTGGAGTTCACCGATGCAATTAGGATTCATGGTGCCCCGGTCGATGCTATACGCTTAAGGTTATTCCCCTCCTCTCTGACTAGAAAGGCAAAAGCTTGGCTGAAGCAAGTGCCCGCTAATACCTTGTCGACTTGGGACCAACTGAAGCAAGCATTCTTGGAAAAATTCTTCCCTCCATCCAAGACAACTTACATACGAACCCAGATCACCGGCTTCTTCCAAAAGGACGGAGAATGCTTATCCGAAGCTTGGGATCGCTACTAGGGATTGCTAGAGTCATGCCCACATCATGGACTCAAGAGGTGGTTATTAGTGAACACCTTCTACAACGGATTGGATTACTCTTCGAAGGTGTTACTTGACTCTGTAGTTGGTGGAGCCTTTATGAATAGGCCTCTGACTGAGGCATTCAACATCATCGAAAACATAGCCACCAACTACCACCAATGGGGTTCAGAAAGAGGTAATAACCCGAAAAAGATTTCGGGGGGTAAGTTTGAAATGAATAGCACTGATCTTATTATGTCTAAAATTGACTCATTGAATAAGCATTTTGATCAGCTCGAAAGGGCTAACGTGAGTTCAATAGGTGCTACTAATATTGTTTGTGAGATTTGTGGAATGCAGGGACATGACATAATGGAGTGCCCACATGGTATTGCTCATGGATCTGGTGCTTCGGGGGAACAAGTGAACTCTTGTCACAACTTCTACGACACGAACCCGAAGTTTCCAAATTAGGCTCCTCCAAATGCTTACAACCAAGGAAGGAAGAAAAGCCCTTACCTCTCCTATGGGAACTACAGCAACACGCTGAACCATGAATTCCAAGAAGGCCAAGGTAATAGGAAACCCACACCGGGATATCCTCAGGTGCAGAAGTCTAAACTTGAGTCTCTATTGGAAAGTTTTGTTGAAACTCAAACAAAACAAAATGAAGAGTTTAGGCAACAAGGTAGGGCAGTCAACGAGGCAATAAAAGAGCTAGCATCTAAGGTAGATAACTTATCCATCCATAATAAGATGCTAGAAACTCAAATTGCCCAATATGCCAGCACATATTCTAGACCTAAGGGTACGTTTCTGGGACAACCCTAAGTTAATCCCAATGAACATTGTAATGCCATATACTTGAGGGATGATAAGCTTGGGGTAGCTGAAAAGGATGTGGAATGTGAGGAGGACATGAGCGAAGATGAAGATATGGAGTCAAAGTATGTCCCTCCACCACCGTACCAACCCCCAATACCTTTCCCACAAAGGTTGGTCAAGAGAAAGCAAGTAGGAATAGAAACTAAGAGCTTAATTGAGGAGCACAATGTCATGATAAAAAATAATATGCCTCCTAAACTAAAAGATCCAGGTAGTTTCTCTATTGCTTGCTCAATCGGAGAAGTGAAAATAGACCAAGCCTTATGTGACTTAGGGGCTAGTGCGAGTTGATTTCGCTTACTATCTTGGAGAGGTTGGGAACCAAGGAATTGAGCCCATCCAAATTCTCTTTACAATTTGCGGATGTCTCAACTAAACCTCCTCTAGGCATACTAGAGAATGTTCCCGTAAAGGTGAGGAAATTTTTCATTCCCACCGATTTCATTGTGCTGGATATGAACGGGAATTCTAAATTCCCCATCATTCTAGGAAGGCCGTTCTTGGCTACAGCTAGAGCGATAATAGACGTAAATAATGGCAAACTCTCTATGAATCTAGAGGAAGGTAGGGTAGATTTTGCATTGACTAACTCATATAACAACCCTCCTTTTGAGAGTCATGTGTGCAGGATCGATATAAAGTCTCCAGATGTGAAGGAAGAGCCTAGCATGGAATCAACTCCAAAGATTTGCATGACGAATGATGCACCAAATGGTGATGAAGTTGGAGTTTCTCATCATGTGGAAACAAAACTTCCACTGGGAGGGAGTAAGGCCATGAAACTCAGAGTGAAAAGAGCAAAGCAAAAGCGCAATTGGCCTTATGAGCAAAATCGGATCTTTGAAGGAGTTCCATGGAAGAGAAGTGTTTTTGCACATCTACGCCCAGTCAACCTCGGTTGATTGAAAGAAGTATGGTCAAGCTTAAGACCATAAATAAGCGCTTCTTGGGAGGCAACCCAAGTTTTCTTTCCCTTTTCCATTTGTTTTTTAATTTTGTTTTTGAATAATGTGAGAAGATAAGAAAAGAAAGATCACTAATTGATGGACTTGCCAAGTATTTTCAGGTTATGAAAGCAGGAAGAGCAAAAAGGGCAAGGATAAACAAAGTCAGCAAACATCAGGCCCAAGCCGTGACAGTGGTCACTGCCGTGATTAGCTAACTAGAGAAGTCAAAAAGGATCACGGCCCAGCCGTGACATCCATCACGGGCATGATGAGAAGGACCCTGAAGATCAGAGAGTATCACGGCCTAGCTGTGATGCAGGTCACGTCCGTGACAGGCCAGCTACGATATACCAGAATTGGTCACGGCCTAGCCGTGATGAGCATGATCCGCTGTCGCACATGGGTCAAAAACGAGTGATTAGAAAAAACTGTAGTTAGGGCACGACAACTCGAGTATCGTATCTCAAGGACTCTTGGATTATTATTAACCTATTTGTCGATTTTGGGAAGGGGGGGGGGGGGGGGTTAGATTCAATGAGAGAAGAATTGATTAAGAAAACAGTGCAATTAAGTGATTATCAATAAGTTGAAACGATTAATCTACTGCTTCAGTTTCCCAACTATCATTGATTCACATAAATTCCATGCCCTAAGCGGATTCTAACTTCTTTTCGATTGTAGCGGCAATTAGACAAGCGCAATTGACACTACGAGATATATGTTCCTAATTTCCGAATTAAGCAAACGGAGTGAAGCTCTCGTGAATTAAGCAAATACGACAAACACACGCGAACTAAGCAAACGCGATCAAGGTATAGGAACATATAATCATCAAAATTAATCAATACTTACTCTATACAACTTGAATTAAGCAAACAAGGTATATAGCATAATAATGAAAGAGATAAGAAAACTGATCGGGAATTATGGAACCTCAAGTGTCGACGGAAACCGATTACAGCAGACTAATCCCTGGTGATTAGTTCTCCATCACAAACATAATACAAACCCTTGAAAAATATTGTATACAGCGAAAATTCTATATCTCTTTCTGTCTGCCCTGATGTCTTTTTACAGATCAGGTGCACATCACGGCCGTGACCAATTCTGCCAAGGGCGTGCATTCAAATTCCGATCTGTCACGACCGTGACCTCCATCACAGCTAGGCCGTGATCAATTCTGACTTTTAGGGTCTCCTCATCACGCCCGTGATGGTTATCACGGCTGGTCCGTGATGCTTTCTGGTCTTCAGGGACTTCTCATCACGCCCGTGATGGGTATCACGACTGGGACGTGATGCTTTCTAACTTTCATGGGTAGCTCATCACGGCCGTGACCAGTGTCACGGCCTGGGCGTGATGGCTTCTGCTTCAAGTGTCCTTCCCTTTTTGCTCTTCTTATTAACCTGAAAATATGAAATAGCAGTAAATACTTTATTGGACTCAAAATTAACTAAAATATCCTAAAACTACTTAAGAGACTCAAAATGTTGCTTGAGGACAATTAAATCCAAATTTGGGCGAAAATGAGGTTAAACTCGAGTAATTAGTTCAAAATCCATGGTCTTACTAGTTATAAAACTGGTCTAGCCAGAGGCTTATCAAAATACCCCAAACTTAAACTTTGCTTGTCCCCAAGCAAACAAAAACCCAAAAAGACTGAAACTTGGCAAGCTTAAAGGATTCAACCAATTTCGCACAAATTTCATGCAATTTAATCAAAATAATTTTTCTTATATGTTTCCCCCCTTTGCAACAATGTAATCCCTATATTCATTTACTTTAAACAATTGAGAATCCCATCATTCATGCAGTAATTAATCTAAGTAAGGGATCCAAGTTACACACAAAAAGGGAGATCACCAATTCCAAACAATTGCCTTCCTCACAAGGGCATTTAATACTTCACTCATTCGCTCAATTTGTCTAGGCTATCAGCTTTTCACTCAATTTCACATTTCAAGAGTAATTCCCATGAATTTGATTTTCATCTCAAACAAAGTTCCCACGAAAACATGCATGCAACATCAAAAGGTCTTTTAAAGGTTGTAATGGGGCCTGGCTAAAGGTAGGATATTCAAAGGTACTAGGCTTAAGTCCCTAGGAACAAAGAGAGCATGAGCATTTTGACACATTGAACTTCCACTCAAATTCCTTTTTCCATTTTTCTTTTTGCTTTGGGTGACTACAGCCTTTTTCTTCTAATACCCTTTTTTGACATTTTTGTGCTTTTCTTCTTCTTTTTGTTTTTGCCTTTGTCTTCAACCTTTACTTTTCTTTTTCTCAACCCAAAATACATATCGTATCCTTGTAGCCACCCCAAACTTAGTTTCTTACAACCCTTGCCTTGCTAAGCATCCATGCTCTCCTAATCCTAAGATTCGGTTAACATGGTTTTTTCCATATTTTTGGCTTATAGCATGAGGTCATCAAGAAACTATAGGCTTATTAGGCTCAATGTGGCTAACTAGGGAACATGCATTAGGGATGGTTCTTTTAGGCCAAGTAGTTATTTCGAAGAAAATTGCCTAAATCATTTGATGCAACCACATAAGCATGCAAACCATGAATAGATTCAAGAAAATCCGGGAAAGTGAAACTTAAAAGTGATTCACACAATTAAAAACATGTTGGAGGCTCAAATCCTCACCTGGACATTTTTCGCAAATTGTTTGACCGAGATTCAATCCCTAGTGTGTGCATCCCTTCACCCCAAACTTATCATAAATCATGCAATCACAATAAAATTTCTCAAAGTTCAATTTTTAATTTTTCACATGGGGATCAATTTTCAATTTTAAAAGCCTAGGGGGAAATCATCAACAATCAGCATAATTCATGCAATCAATTAATGCTAAATTCAATTTAAAATCCAGCAAGCTCACCGACACAACAGTCAACACACATAAGACTTGAAGCAAAGCAAAGCAAAGCAGAGATAATTAAGAAGAAAAAGGTTTAGAAAAACTCATGAAGGTGGTTCCACCGGGATCCCACTGCCTGTGATACAGCGGCCAAGGAATGCTCAAAGTGCAATATGATCCTCCCGGATCCCCTAGCATGCAGCATAAGTATGAAAGTGAGCGCTTGACAATCATGGTGACCTCGCCAAGTGCGGCGAACTTCTCACTCCCTCTTGGTTCAAAGATGACCTCCTTGTCAACAAAGTCTTCCCAATAAAAATGGGGTTCAACCTCTTGGACTGGCCATAGTGCCTTCATAGTTAAAGACTCAAATTCCAATTTCTCAGGCAGAGACTTGAACTCCATCATTGGCTGCTTCACAGTGGGAGGTGGCAAACAAGTAGAGAGGATCACTGGTGCTGCTTTGGCTTCTGTACAATCTTCATTCACTGAGTCACCAAATCCATCTCCTTCCAAATATGCAGAAATCTTAGCACCAACCACACAAGTATTTTTCCCATCACAATCAACACATGCATAGGAATTAATAGAATCATCCAATTCCAAAAGTTCGCCATCATCCTCAAGCATGGTGAAGTAAATGTCCTCCTGATCCTCATTTTCTATATTTCTTGGCTGAACAGGGCCCTCAACCTCATGTGTCTCATGTTCCACATGGACGTTTTGCTCCTCATACCCTAAAAGGGATGAAATTTCAACACATGCTATTTGTGATTAAAGTTTAGTCAAGGCGGAGGCAATGTGACCAATTTGAGTGGCCAAATTCTGAAGACTTGCTTCTGTCCTCTGTTGGAATTCAAGAGTGTGTTCTGCCATTTGTTGCATCAATTTTTCCAGACTGGGTTGGACTGGTGTGGGGTCAGGTTGATATTGATGCTGGCTTATTGTCAATTGATGCACCAAAGAAGTTAACTGACCGCGCTGTCGCCACGCGCCAAAAAGAACGAGCGATTATTAAAATAATGTAGTATAGAGCGACAACTCGAGTATCGTCTCTCAAGGACTCTTAGGTGTTGTCGTTGTTAACAGAAAATCAGTAAAAGTCAGATTTTGGGGGTTTGGAGTGAATGCAAATAAAATAAAGAAAACAAAGCAATAAAAACAGAGCAGTTAAGAGATAAACAAATAAACTAAAGCCGATTAACCTACTGTTCTCGGTTTCCCACTATCATTGGTTCAAGCAAATCCAAGCCCTAAGCAGATTCTAATCCCCTCCCGGTTGTAGCAACAATTAACAAACGAAATCACTACTACAGATATATGTTCCTATTCCCGAATTAAACAAACGGGGTTAAGCCCTCATGAACTAAATGAACATGAATGAACACACGCGAATTAAACAAACGCGATTAAGTATAGGAACATAACATCACCGAAATAAATCAACACCACACTATACACTCCTGAATTAAACAAACAGAAATGTATAATATGGCATTGAAAAGAGAAAAGCAAATAAAACAGGAAATACACAACCTCAAGTGTGGTAATGGAAACCAATCCCAGTAGATTGATCAAGGAGACTAGTTCTCCATTACAAAAGAAAACAATAAACTAAAGATAAAACAAAAGACTAACTATTCTAAAAACTAGCCAAGAAACAAGCCAAAACTGACTAGCCTCCCAATCCAGCCTAACTATGACTAACTTATATACACGTTTCTGGAATCAGAGGACTCGCGAGGCGAAGCCTCTCTCGCGACGCGGAAATTGTGAACAGTCTGCGACTTTTGATCTTCTCGCGAGGCGAGCATATCATTCGCGAGGCGAGAATTGGAAGGGTCTTCTGATTACGCCCGTTATGAACATCAGGGGCCAACCGTGATGCTTTCTGACTTCCGGGGCTCGCGAGGGGAGCTAGTTCTCGCGAGGCGAACGCTTCAACTTCAAAACTGCCACAGCCGTGATCCTCAACACAGGTAAACCGTGATCGTTTCTGACTTTCATGATTGGGAGACTCGCGTGGCGAGAGATTATTCGTGGGGCGAATGACCAGAATTATTCCTTTTTATTTACCTGAAAACAGAAAATAACATAAGTGTTTTATTTAACTCTAAATCAACTAAATTAACCTAAAAATACTTTATAGACTCAAAATACTACTTAAGGACAATCAAGTCTAATTCGGGTAAAAAATGATATAAAATAAGCACAAAGCCATGGTCTTTATTAGTTATAAAACCAGTCAACCAGAGGCTCATCAAAATACCCCAAACTTAAACTTTGCTTGTCCCCAAGCAAACTACAACTCAAAAACTTAAAAAGACTCAAGACCTGGCAAGCTCAAAAGATTTAATCAACTTTCGCACAGATTTCAAGCAATTTTTTTTTCAAAATATTTTTTTTTCCTTCAATGTTCCCCCCTTTGCAAACAAAGCAACCCCCACATGCATTTATTCTAAACAGTTGAGAATTTCATCATTCAAACAATCATTAATCTAAGCAGGGGATCTAAGTTACACACAAAAGGGAGATCACCAAATCCAAGCAACTGCCTTCCTCACAAGGGAAATTTGTGTTTCACTTAATCGCTCAGTTTGTGTCAGGCTAACATTTCACTCAATTTTCACTTTTAAGAAGCACTTCCCATAAATTTGATTTTCATCTCTAAATGATTCCCACAGAAAACATGCAAACAACATCAGAAGGTCTTTTATGGGTTGTAATGGGGCCTGGCTAAGGGTAGGATATAAAAAGGAACTAGGCTGAAGACCCTAGGAACTAAGAGAGCATGAACATTATTTACACTTTGAAATTCCACTCAAGTTCCTTTTCTCATTTTTCATTTTGCCTTGGGTGACTACAACCTTTTTATTTTTATCATTTTTACGCTTTTTATTTTCTTTTTCTTTTTTTTTCTTTTTTTTTCTTCATCATTTTTTTTTCTCACATTTTTACACTTTCCCCCCTTTTTTTTTTCAATCCCAACCAACACATTGCACCGGGTAGCCACCCCAAACTTAGTTTCTTGCACCCAAGCTAAGATTACATGCTCTCCTAATCCTAAGATCGGGTTAACATGGTTTTCCAGATTTTTGGGCTTATAACATTAGGTTATCAAGAATTAACAGGCTAATAGGCTCAATGGGGCTAACTAAGGAACATGCATTAGGGATGGTTATTTTAGGCTAAGTAGCTATTTACAAGGAAAATGCCTAAATCATTTGAAGCAAACATATAATCATGCAAATCAAAAAGAGATTCAAGCAAATTCAGGAAAGTGCAATCAAAAGTGATTTTCTCACAGTTTAAAACATGTTGGAGGCTCAAAACCTCACCTGGACATTCATACAAATTGCTTGACAGAGATTCTTTCCCTAGTGTGTGCTTCCTATCACCCCAAACTTATCATAAATCATGTCATCATAATAAAATCTCAAAGTTCAGTTTTCAATCATATGGGGATCATTTTTTTCAAATTTTTTTCAAAATCTAGGGGGAAAACAGTCAACACATAACATGCAATCCATCTATGCAAATTCAACCAAACCCATCAAACTTGCCATAACCAAGACACAAACACAACTCCTGAGCTTCTCAAATTATTCAGGAGCTTTATTCAAAACAAAACAGAATTAAAGTAAGGAAAAGAAAATTAAAAAGGAGAAAGGGTTAAGAAAACTCATTGAAGGGCGGTTCCACCAGGATCCCACTGCTAGTAGCATAAGGCCCACGTGGTGGCCAAAGGGCGGAAGCTCATTCCATGCTTCCATGACTTGCAGCCTTGATTTGGAAGTGGGTGCTTGACAATTATGACGACCTCGCCGAGTGCGGCGGACTTCTCACTTCCTCTCGGGTCACAGATGACCGCTTTCTCAACAAAATCCTCCCAATAGAAGTGGGGCTCAACCTCTTGGACTGGCCATGGTGCAAAATCCAAGAGTGCAAAATCCAGAGCTTTTGGTTCCACAGGGGGAGGTGGCAAATAGTTAGCTGGGGCTACTGGTGCTGCTTCAACTTCTGCAAGGTCTTCATTCACCGCACTAACAAAGTTATCACCTGCTATACATGCAGAAATTTCAGCACACACCACACAAAGGTTAGAGTTAGTAGAATTAGTACATATATCACAATAAAATGAATCAGTAAAATTCTGAATGTCTGGAAATTCAGCAATTAATTCATCCACCCCATTACTCTCAACACCTGCATCTAAGACCAAAGATTCTTCTTTATCCTTAAGCACGGTGGAGCAAATGTTCTCCTGATCCTCCTGATGCTCATTTCCTATATGAACATGGCCCTCAACCTCATCTGTCTCCTGTTCCATATGGATGTTTTGCTTAACATACCTTTCAAAATAACATTCTACACACAAAGCAGTGCCATCACAATAACAATCAGTAGAATCAGGGGATTCAACACACAATTCATCATCAACAGAAATATTATCAGAATTATCATCAGAAATATTTTCAAGAATAACTTGTGCCTCTGTAGGTTCTTCAAGGGGCTGTGGAGTCAGCATTGCAGCCGAGTTGGCGGTAACTTGATCAATTAGAGCGGACAACTTCTGAGATTCGGCTTGGCTCCTCTGGTATTCAGCCTCCATCTTCTGTTGGAATTCGAGAAAGTTTGCTTCCATTTGTGCATTCATTTGCTTGATCAGGTCCTCCAGTGAAGGTTCGGAAGGTGCAGCTCTGAAGGCAGGATAGTATCTAAACAGGAAGGCTTCCTTCAAATCAAACCAGCTTGAGATGGAATTCTCTTCAAGACAATATAGCCAATCTCTTGCAGCACCTTCAAGTGAGAACTGGAAAGCTTCCATCTGAATGTGATCTTCTGTTGTTCCTGCAGGTCTCAGCATTATAGAACAAGCAATCTGGAATTCCCTCAGATGCTCCTGCGGATTTTCACCTGCAAAACCACTAAACCTTGGCAACCAGTGTGATAAACCAAGAAAATCAGGAAAATATATGCATGGTGGTTCATAATTAACATTAGGCATGTAACCATATATGTGATTATCCATGGGGGGTGCTAAAATTCACAACCAGACAAAGCAGACAAAACTAATTCAGCAAAGAGAATTTTTTTTTTAAATTTATTTTCTGCTAATAACAACAAACCAGAGTCCCCGGAAACGGCGCCAATTTTTGACCGCGCTGTCGCCACGCGCCAAAAAGAACGAGCGATTATTAAAATAATGTAGTATAGAGCGACAACTCGAGTATCGTCTCTCAAGGACTCTTAGGTGTTGTCGTTGTTAACAGAAAATTAGTAAAAGTCAGATTTTGGGGGTTTGGAGTGAATGCAAATAAAATAAAGAAAACAAAGCAATAAAAACAGAGCAGTTAAGAGATTAACAAATAAACTAAAGCCGATTAACCTACTGTTCTCGGTTTCCCACTATCATTGGTTCAAGCAAATCCAAGCCCTAAGCAGATTCTAATCCCCTCCCGATTGTAGCAACAATTAACAAACGAAATCACTACTACAGATATATGTTCCTATTCCCGAATTAAACAAACGGGGTTAAGCCCTCATGAACTAAACGAACATGAATGAACACACGCGAATTAAACAAACGCGATTAAGTATAGGAACATAACATCACCGAAATAAATCAACACCACACTATACACTCCTGAATTAAACAAACAGAAATGTATAATATGGCATTGAAAAGAGAAAAGCAAATAAAACAGGAAATACACAACCTCAAGTGTGGTAATGGAAACCAATCCCAGTAGATTGATCAAGGAGACTAGTTCTCCATTACAAAAGAAAACAATAAACTAAAGATAAAACAAAAGACTAACTATTCTAAAAACTAGCCAAGAAACTAGCCAAAACTGACTAGCCTCCCAATCCAGCCTAACTATGACTAACTTATATACACGTTTCTGGAATCAGAGGACTCGCGAGGCGAAGCCTCTCTTGCGATGCGGAAATTGTGAACAGTCTGCGACTTTTGATCTTCTCGCGAGGCGAGCATATCATTCGCGAGGCGAGAATTGGAAGGGTCTTCTGATTACGCCCGTTATGAACATCAGGGGCCAACCGTGATGCTTTCTGACTTCCGGGGCTCGCGAGGGGAGCTAGTTCTCGCGAGGCGAACGCTTCAACTTCAAAACTGCCACAGCCGTGATCCTCAACACGGGTAAACTGTGATCGTTTCTGACTTTCATGATTGGGAGACTCGCGTGGCGAGAGATTATTCGCGGGGCGAATGACCAGAATTATTCCTTTTTATTTACCTGAAAACAGAAAATAACATAAGTGTTTTATTTAACTCTAAATCAACTAAATTAACCTAAAAATACTTTATAGACTCAAAATACTACTTAAGGACAATCAAGTCTAATTCGGGTAAAAAATGATATAAAATAAGCACAAAGCCATGGTCTTTATTAGTTATAAAACCAGTCAACCAGAGGCTCATCACTAACTCATCCAAGCTGCCATGTTCTCCACCATGTTGGTCAGAATAGTCATTCACTCCAACCTTGCCAAAATCACTACTAAACTCATAATTACCAGTAAAGTCAGGGTAATACATGCATGATGGCTCATAATCAACATTAGGCATATAATTTTGCATATAATTATCCATGGGAAGTAGTAAGATTCATAACCACAACAATCACAATATGCGATACCATCAATATGATATAAACATGTAATCTCAAGACACTCACATATGAGCTCCAAACGTCACAACAAAATAATAAAAAAAAAGAGTTTGATTCCTAATATGGCTAATAAAAATCAAAGAGTCCCCGGCAACGGTGCCAATTTTGATCAGCTGTCGCACACGGGTCAAAAACGAGTGATTAGAAAAAAACTGTAGTTAGGGCATGATAACTCGAGTATTGTATCTCAAGGACTCTTGGATTATTATTAACCTATTTGTCGATTTTTTTTTTGGGGGGGGGGTTAGATTCAATGAGAGAAGAATTGATTAAGAAAACAGTGCAATTAAGTGATTATCAATAAGTTGAAACGATTAATCTGCTGCTTCGGTTTCCCAACTATCATTGATTCACATAAATTCCATGCCCTAAGAGGATTCTAATTTCTTTTCGATTGTAGCAGCAATTAGACAAGAGCAATTGACACTACGAGATATATGTTCCTAATTTCCGAATTAAGCAAACGGAGTGAAGCTCTCGCGAATTAAGCAAACACGACAAACACACGCGAACTAAGCAAACGCGATCAAGGTATAGGAACATAGAATCATCGAAATTAATCAATACTTACTCTATACAACTTGAATTAAGCAAACAATGTATATAGCATAATATTGAAAGAGATAAGCAAACTGATCGGGAATTATGGAACCTCAAGTGTCGGCGGAAACCGATTACAGCAGACTAATCCCTGGTGATTAGTTCTCCATCACAAACATAATACAAACCCTTGAAAAATATTGTATACAGCGAAAATTCTATATCTCTTTCTGTCTGCCCTGATGTCTTTTTATAGATCAGGTGCGCGTCACGGCCGTGATGGCCATCACGGCCAGGCCGTGACCAATTCTGCCAAGGGCGCGCATTCAAATTCCGTTTTGTCACGACCGTGACCTCCATCACGGCTAGGCCGTGATCAATTCTGACTTTTAGGGTCTCCTCATCACGTCCGTGATGGTTATCACGGCTGGGCCGTGATGCTTTCTAGTCTTCAGGGACTTCTCATCACGCCCGTGATGGGTATCACGGCTGGGACGTGATGCTTTCTGACTTTCATGGGTAGCAAATCACGGCCGTGACCAGTGTCACGGCCTGGGCGTGATGGCTTCTGCTTCAAGTGTCCTTCCCTTTTTGCTCTTCTTATTAACCTGAAAATATGAAATAGCAGTAAATGCTTTATTGGACTCAAAATTAACTAAAATATCCTAAAACTACTTAAGAGACTCAAAATGTTGCTTGAGGACAATTGAATCCAAATTTGGGCGAAAACGAGGTTAAACTCGAGTAATTAGTACAAAATCCATGGTCTTACTAGTTATAAAACTAGTCGAGCCAGAGGCTTATCAGAGCATCACGGCCGTGACACATTTTCCAGCAGCTCTTTGACTGTCATTTGAGCCGACACCCGCTACCACCTCGGTGAGTTGTTCCATTTTTTATCCTCTTCCCGACTTGATTATTTACATTGGGGACAATGTAAGTTTTTAAGCTTGGGGTAGGGTTATTTTTGTAATTTTTTTTTTACATATTTGCACTTTTCATGTTGCATTCCTATAGGCATAGTTTTGCATGACCACATGATTGGGTTGCCCCTTTGCTTAGAGTTTGCATCCAATTGTGAGAACTTGGTGCCAAATAAATTGAGATAGTGAATTTTTGAACCCAATTTTTTTTATTCTTGTGATAAGGATAAAAATAAAAACGCTTGAGATGATCTTTTGATAGTTGATAATTAGCATGTGGTTCCTTAGATTTGTGTTTCTCATTGATTTTAAACCACTAAATGTGAGATTTTTGAGCCAAAAAGGGGTACTCACTGAATCTACCCCATTCTTTGTGATAGTGTGTTTTATTCCTCTTGGATTGTACTCTCTAGAACTTGACTTGAAACCGTTTTGAAACTTAAAAATTTTTGAAAACATTTTTGAAAATGATTGAGGCACTAGGTATTTTTCTGGCCTTCTGATCTTTGATTGATTAAATGCTACCCCTTAGTTGCCCAATTTTGAGCCTAAAATAATAAAATACTTTTCTTGGTACCTTGATTTGTTTTGATGAATGATGCTTGGTATGAGACCTTTTAAAGTATTGCACAAAGGGCAAAAAGGTAGTTTGAACAATTGTGGGATGAAAAAGTTAGAAAAATATTTCTCTTGAATTGAAAATCTCTCTTTCTCCAAATAAATAAAAAAAAAGGGGAGAAGGGGATGAGAAAAAGAAAGTGAGAAATACAAAAATAGAAAGTAAAAAGGAAGACAGAAAGAAAGGTGGAAAAGTGAACTAAAAAGCCCAAGGGGTATTTTAGAAGGTTGTCATGCTTTGCATTATTTGATATTTTGTCTAGCCTTCTTGAAATTTCCTTTTCTTGATTTCCCCACCTAACAATTAATCCCATGGCCCCATCACAACCAAAGTAAAAGACCTCTTGATTCTTATGTCTTTTCATTAATAAAGTAGAGATTTGGTTAATAGTCAAGCTTATGGTAGAATACCTTCCTTGAGGAAATTGAGCGAATTGTCATACACCCTTGAACACTTGAGTTAGGTGAGAGGAGTGCCCGAATCAGTGAGAGATATGAATCTAGAAAGCCTAAGCTTCTAATTGGACTTGGAATTGATTGTCTCTTGGATACTTATTGAATATGCCTGTTACTTGGATTAGTTACTCGGGTTCTTGGTTCATTATCCATGCTTTGATTGTTTATCTTGACTGGCCTTAGTGATTGCTTCAGGACAAGCAAAATCCTAAGCTTGGGGTAGTTTGATGAGTGTGATTTCACCTCATAATTCATTGACATTTTGCATACATTTTCATATAGCTTAGGCATATTTAATTTGATTTTGGTTAGTTTTTACCTTGGAACGGGTAAGGCGGTTTTGTGGTGTTGTTTTGCAGGAATTAAGGGTCAAAATGCTCAAGATTAGCCATGATGGAGCTTGCATGAAGATGGGGCTTGAAAAGTGAAGAAACTGAGCCAAATAGAGCCCATAACGGCCTAGCCGTGATGACCATCACGACCGTGATCGAATAGAGCTTAAAAGAAAAATATGGAAAAGTCAGAACTGGGCACGGCCAGGCCGTGAAGCCCATCACAGCCGTGACATGTCAGGTGAACCAGACCCTCACAGGCAGAACTGATCACGGCCTAGCCGTGATGGTGGTCACGGCCGTGACAGACCAACCAGTGAAGATTTTCCAAGGCAAAATCCGTCACGGCCTGGCCGTGATGACCATCACGGCCGTGACGCGCATTACTTGGATCTGAAGTAACCGATTTTGATCTGAATTTGTATTTGATTAGGACTCAAATTTCCCTAATCTATAAATAGGACAGTTAGGCAGAGACTCAGGGGGACTTTTTGGGCTGCTACACTTAGGCAAATTTTTAGGATATCTCTTCTTCTTCTTCTTCTTCTTCTTCTCTTCTCTTAGGATTTATTTTATGTTGTTGTTAACCAAGCTTGTCATCACCATGACAATGCTTGAGTAGTAGCTTAATTTCTAGGGATTGGGGCTATGCCCAAGATCTTATTTATGTTGCTGAATTGATGTTTTACCTTTGTTAATTTCGATTTCGTTTTAGATCCGATTTCTATTGCTTTAACTACTTGTAAATTTGGTGTGCACTTATTTGCATGTCATAGATATTCTAAGGAGGAACCTAGCGGTGAACTTAGGTATCGGATCTATAGAATCAGACTTAGGACTTAAATCACGAGAGTTAGAAGCGGTCCTTCGAGGATTCACGAATTATCACAAAGCGTAAATGGTTCAATCTAAATTCAACTACCACGAGAGTAGGGGCTGGTTTAATTGGGCACGGTTTTTGTAACCCGAGAGGAAGCATTAACTAATTTAGGATAAATTCGCATTCAAAGCAATTTTGGTAATTAACAAGGGGTAGTCAATTTAGTAACATGAACAATCTTGTCGGTAACCCAATTCCTAGGAATGTCTTTAGATCTGAAAACCCCTAAATTGATTCACTTTTCTGTGTTGTTTAATTGCAATTTCAAATTTGATTGTTACTTGATTCGTATTTCAAAAATCAAAATCTTTTCAAAATCCTTTTATATAGTCCAGTTTTATCGATTTAGTAATTAGTTGCGATTTGAGATCACGGTCCCTGTGGGATCGATATTTTTATTACTTTGCGACGAATCTGGTGCACTTGCCGGAATCACATATCGCACATCAGAGCACCGGACAAACGATTGGATCTAGATCTGAATCACGGGGTCCCTCATCCACCATATGTGCTGTTTCAGAATCTGTCGATCTCCTACATCGTCGTCTGGGTCATCCAAGTTAGACAAGTTAAAGTAGATGGTCCTTCATCTTTCACATTTGAAGACCTTGAACTGTGAGTCATGTTAACTTGGAAAACATGTTCGATTATCTTTTCTTAGTAGTGTCAGTAGTCGAACTATGTCTCCTTTTGATATTATCCACTTCGATGTTTGGGGTCCCAGTCGTATTCCTTCTGTTCGAGGATATAGGTATTATGGTACTTTCATTGATGATTTCTCAAGATGCACTTGGTTATTTTTAATGAAAAATTGTTGAGTTATTTGATGTCTTTCAAACCTTTTGTTCAAAAATAAAGAATCAGTTTGGAAAAACAATTCATATTTTCCGCAGTGATAATGCAAAAGAATATTTTTCTACATCATTTAAATTCTTTGAGTTCTCATGGCATCATCCATCAGTCCAGTTGTCCTCACACACCACAGCAAAATGGTGTTGCTGAACGCAAACATCGTCATCTCGTTGATACAGCTCGGACTCTTTTAATAAATGCCAATGCACCCTTGAAGTTTTGGGGTGACGCTATTCTCACAGCTTGTTATCTGGCAAATCGAATGCCATCCTCTATTTTGGGTATTTAAATCCCTCACTCTATTTTATTTCCTAATGATTCTCTTTATACTGTTCCCCCTCATGTGTTTGGTTCCACCTGTTTTGTCCATGATCTC